>CM040456.1:9116039-9131475 GCA_022758105.1 Pangasianodon gigas | reverse complement strand
AGAAGATGATTCCATAATATTTTCCTCAACATTGAGTGATTCCATACTTTTTTCCTCTACTTGATTTGGAAAAAGACATGCCATTAATAAAAAAAAAAGTCAGTGAATTTTTTTTATGTATGTTTCACAAAGCCAGAATGTTAAGCTATTGAACAAAACCTTTTTGTGTCATATCTATGATTTATTTGTTTGCTATAAAGTAAAAAAGCTGGGTGAACATCCTCTAAGTGTGGTGATTCCATAATTTTTGCCAGGGGTTGTATACACACATACACACACATATAGCCAGGTCAATCACAAGTATTTGGACAATGACACAATTTTCGTAATTTTGTCTCTGTACATCGCTACAATGGATTTGAAATGAAGCAATCAAGATATGACTGAAGTGTAGACTTTCAGCTTTAATTCAAGATGTTTAAAAAAAATATTGTATTAACCATTTAGGAATTACGGCCATTTTTTACATAGTCCCTCCATTTTCACAAGCTCAAAAGTAATTGGACAAACTAACACAATCATAAATATTAGGATTATTTTTAATACTTGAATGCAAATCCTTTGCAGTCGATGACTGCCTGAAATCTGGAACCCATGGACATCATCAAATGCTGAGTTTTCTCCCCTGGAGATGCTTTGCCAGGCCTTTATTGCAGCTGCCTTCAGTTGCTGCTTGTTTGTGGGTCTTTCTGCCTTCAGTTTTGTCTTCAGTAAGTGAAAAGCATGCTCAATTGGGTTGAGGTCAGGTGTCTAACTCTGCCATTTAAGAACATTCCATTTCTTTGCCTTAAGAAGCTCTTGGGTTGCTTTCGTGGTATGTTTTGAGTCATTACACTCAGTCATTTTGAGTGTTACCATTGGTTTGCATCTTGAGGTAAACCATCTGTATTTATATTCATGAAGGTGTCTCTCGATTGTAGACTTGACAATGATACACCTACCTCCTCCAGAGTGTTCTTGACTTGGCTAGATGTTGTGAAGGGGTTTTTCTTCACCAGGGAAAGAATTCTGTGATCATCCACTTTAGTTGTCTTCCGTGGTCTTCCAGGCCTTTTGGTGTTGCTGAGCTCACCAGTGCATTCCCTCTTTTTAAGAATGTACCAAATTGTTGATTTGGCCACTCCTAAAGTTTCTGCTATCTCCCTGATAGGTCGGATTTGTTTTTTTAACCCTCATGATGGCCTCCTTCACTTGCATCAACATCTCTTTGGACCACATAGTGAGAGTTCCCATGAACAACTACCAAATGCAAATGCAAATCCAGACCTTTTATCTCCTTAATTTGTCATGAAATAATGAGGAAACAGGCCACATCTGGCCATGAAACTGCTTATCAGTCAATTTTCCAATAACATTTGAAATTGGAGGGACTATGTAAAAAAAAAAAAATGGCCATATTTCCTAAATAGTTAATGCTATATGTTTGTTTACCCTTGAATTAAAGCTGAAAGTCTACATGTCAGTCACATCTTGATTGCTTCATTTCAAATCCATTGGGGGTGGCGTACAGAGATAAAACTACAAAAATTGTGTCACTGTCCAAATACTTATGTACCTGAAGGTATATACTATATAGCCTATATATAAAATATACACACACTGCATACATCTGGTTACTACAAAATGTATGTGAAGCCCAGTGAGTACTTTATTGCACATTACACATAACATTCTAACAAGACACATTTCTCTGTAAGTCAATAAATAAGGTATATCTGGCTGGTTAATTAATTATTTATTATAGCTTAAGTTTCTCTTTTGGAACAAAATGGTAGAGGTATTTATAGAGAGGACTCTGGCTTAAACTCAGACTCTGCATGCTCTTATAACATACTATTTAGTACGTTAATAAGGTTTTAAACCAGAGCCTCGTCCACAACAAAACGGAACCCTTTTTTGTTCAGGCTTCCCACCCGGACACCATTTGGAGAGGTTACTTCCGCTTTACGTTGCGTCCATCTGCTTTCCTAGCTAACACTCTTCGGCTCTTTCAGACGAGGATCAGAATTATTTTTTGGACCAAAAAAAAAAGTCTGAAATAAGGTACTGTGCTCATTGACGAACCTTGCTCTTAAAAGTTATTTAATAGTATTCAGTATTAAAGAATTAATGAATAGTCAGGTTGTGAATGATGTGAAGCTAGCTAACAAATTAGCAGCCGAAGAAACAAAACAGGCAGCTTTAGCTCAAGCTAATAACTAGCTTATTGTGTGTAACTTAGTGTAACTAGCCAGCATATCATGTGTAACTCAGTCATATTTGAAAACCATAATTATTTATGTTTTGATACTTAGTTGTTTTTTTTTCTTCACAGAACGTGATGGCTTCAAATGTTGAATAAGTTAGCTAGCCGTGTAGCCTATTAACCCCAGTGTTAATGTGCTATCTCTCAGAATTAGCTTAAAGCCCGTATAAGCGTTTCTGTTTCTGATGCACTCTTACTAGCACCTCATACACGACCATGTCACTGCTGTGCAGAGAAGGTGCACATTTGAACATATTTGTGAATAAATGAAGTTTCTGATCAGTGGTGGTCTTGTGGTAGATCATTACAGTAATGGACAGAGTAGAGGAGGATGGAGAAATTGTGCATACTAATAGATGGATTACAGTCAGTAACTGTGCAGTTACATTGCAGGTGTATCTATTAAAAATGTGAGATTGGCAGCTGTGTCACAGGAGAAGTAAATTGTAGATAATTGTAGAAGTTGAGCAAAGTGCACACAGCTTGTAGAGAAACAGGAGGTTTCAGGTGAAAGATCATCATCATCATCTGTGTAAGCAAAGTGCTGCTGAGGCTGAGAGAGGTGAAACTGGTCGATATTCAAAATGGCTGATGGTAGTATTTGTCGAAATATTCGTTCCATTCTATTCCAAGACTGTAGATGAGTCTTTCTCCTTGTGACCTCGCTTCATTCCTGCCATCACAGCTAGCAATGCAATCAGAGATGCAGTTGAATCGCTGTTGAAGTGTCTCACCACTGAAAAGAAGAAATCCTTCATTCTGATAGTACAAAGGTGCTCGACAAAATGATCAGCCAGGTTTCTCCAGCATACAGCTGATTACATCTCTTGCAGGAAAGACTATAAACAGCTCCTGTGGCGATGCATGAGGAGTGATGAGTACTGAAACCTGATCCTTTAAGGCCTGTGATTTTAGTGGAATCTTGAATGGACACAGTGCTACAGCTCCTGTGAGACAGATTTGATCTTCTTGTCCCATGTGTGAGAGATGAGTGGAGGTTGCTTAAAAGGAAAGCAGTCTCAGGGCCATCCTGAAGAGTTTTAACGTTTTAAGCATTCGTTTTTAGGTCAGTGTTTCCATGCATGTACGCTATGTACCTATATAAAACTTTGTGGACTCCTGACCACCACAGTCACTGTTGCCACAAAGGTGGAAGCACACAATAGTATAGAATGTCTTTGTACAGTATGCTGTAGCATTATAATTTCCCTTCACTGGAACGAAGAGGCCCAAACATATTCCAGCATGACAATGCCCCTGTGCACAGTCATGGTTTGTCAAGTTTGGAGTAGAAGAACTTGAGTGTCCGGCACAGAGCCCTGACTCAACCCCACTGAATACCTTTGGGATGAATTGGAATGCCGACTGCACTTTTGCAGTACTGTGCAAAAGTCTTAGGCACTCTAATTTTTATACATATATATAATTTTTTTTTTTAATACAATGGCTTCTGCATTATTGAGTCAATAAAAATTTTTTAGATTCCAATATTACTTATAACAAAAACTTGAATGTTACAGGAAAATGTTTGTATGGCAGTAAAGAAAGCAACATATTACATAATACACCACTTTTCAGACAAAAAACATAATGAAGTCTGTCTGGTTTTATCTGCAAAAACAAACATGTATGACAGTCAGAGTCTCCAGAAGAACTGTGTCTGGTTCTGCAAGATGCTCAGAAAAACGTACCAACTAATTTCCTTATAAAACTGCACAAAGTATACCTGAGATAACGGCTGCAAGATGCAAACAGCAAAGCATTGTTACACTTAATATTGACTTTGTTTCATTTATTACTGTTTACTGCTTTTAATAGTGGATTTTTTAAAGTACAAATGTTTAATTTCATTACTTTTGAAGGCATTTTTTTCTTTATAGCATGTCGTTGCATGTGCCTAAGACTTTTTAAGCACCATTTCGTGTCAGTGTTATTAGAACATGAAGCTTGTGAGGCATGTGTTAGTGTAGCAAGAATTAAACATGATTCATCAGCATGTTAACTGCTTTTCAGTTGCCTTGCTTGTGTTCTAACAAGTTTTAAATGATGACAGTCTGAGAAAATGGATGCTTTTGTCCTGTTGATGAAACACAATGCCATGATGTGTGCAAAGATATTGATTGAGGAAGTAATCATTCAAAGGTTTACATGATTGTTGCTCAGTTTATTGAATTATAGCCTGCTGTTTGTTCAGATAGAAATTTCATTTAACTTGGCCACAACTGATTTGTTGACTCTGTTTTGATTTGTGTGTGCACGTGTGGAGTGATTGTTCCTATCAGCCTGCTTAATTGACCCACTCCTCTTTTAATGCACTGAATTTTTATTATTTGTGTTATTTTTTTGTTTCTGAAAAGACTTTGTCAAGCTGCGGAAGGTCAAATTGTTGTGCATTTGGTTCATTCCACTGAAAGCTGCTATGTGTCCAATTACTAAATGTCAGGTCATTACTTCAATTTTAGTGCTTCAGAGTTACTCATTTTTTCCACTTAGATTTTTCAGAGTTTATGAAATTTGTTTTTAAAAATCTGGTACTTTTCAAAAGCTTTCAGCTTTGAAACTTACCAGTTTAACAAGGAGGTGCACAATTTTCCCATGAGCCTTTACTTATTGAAAGGATTTGCAGGAGTAAACTCAAATGACTTCATCCATTTTCTCTTTTTTCCTCCTCCTCAGTGGCTTCACGCCTGATCTGTAAGCAAAGATGACGGACCGTTACAACATCCACAGCCAGCTGGAGCACCTGCAGTCGAAGTATATTGGCACAGGGCACGCAGACACCACCAAGTGGGAATGGCTGGTGAACCAGCACAGAGACTCGTACTGCTCCTACATGGGCCACTTTGACCTCCTCAATTACTTCTCCATCGCTGAGAATGAGAGCAAGGCTCGTGTGCGCTTTAATCTCATGGAGAAGATGCTGCAGCCCTGCGGACCTCCTGCTGACAAACCTGAGGATGCTTAGAATGAAGCATCACTCAGAGAGGACTTCAGTCTATTAAGTTTAAAGGGGTCAAGTGTGAATGAGATTTTTAAATGATTTTTTTTTTTCTTCTTCAAATAAGTGAATTCTCATATTTTTGCCATTTTGTATTTTGTGTGTGACTCACAACTGTGTCTGAAGAAAATAAAATGGGACAATGTGTACATGCTCTTCCCCCACCACAGATTCAATTTAACTCTATTCTGTTCATTGCCGTTAAACATAAAGTTTCCTTGTTAGCCTCACAGTTGTAATATGCAAGATAGACAAAGCGCAGCATGGTGAGAAAATGCTCACAGAGGAGACAGCTAACATTGTTGTACAGAAATGATTTATAGACAATACATACGAAAATATATATATTTTTAGTATAGTTTCAGTAAGTGTTTTTGCACATAACATGCATTATACCACAATGTTGCTGAATTCTTGAATCTGATTAGGTTGAATTTTCTTTACCAGCAGCTCTGAGAGTAAAGTTGGCTGTAATTCAAATCACAGGTTTATATTAACGCACTCATTCTAATACATTATCGTTTCTATAGTAACAACTGCTGGATGCGCCACATCATCTAAGACTAGTAATAATTGAATATGACCTTTTTTTGACAAAGTAAAAACTTATGTGGTTAATATGGTGAAGTTTTCTGTAAGGAGGCGTTTATTTAACATTTATGGAAGGAGTCTCCAGTATCAGCGCTTTGAATCAGTACGTTTTCCACCACGATTTGCACTTTCTGGTTTCTTGAAAACATGACAAGCTGTGTTTTGTTTTTATCTTATTAAGTTCAAGAAAGAAACAAGGAAGAAGCTGGTGAGAGAACAACTGTTCATAGCTGCTATAACATAAGTCGTAACAGGAACTAACTTGTTCCACAGATGTTCCACAACATTAAATGTAACAGTGTTCGATAATAATTGAAAAACTGCGCTTTGAGGAATAAAACACTTTGTGATCTGCTGTTATAGGAAAATAATCAAGTTCAAGGAAGTAACATAATACCCTGTAACAGCATGTCTTTGTTGTGTTTTATTCTTTACATAATGCATAATTATAATTCTACATAAGAGTGTTTCTCTTCACGTATCTTGTCACCTCTTAGACATAAAAGAAGTCTCAGTTCAGTGCAAAGCATCAGCCTTCTGATCATCTTTGAAATGGTTCAGTGTCTCGCTCAAAGGTTCAGCCCTGATAGGCCAGGACACTGGTGGTGTAGTCCTCAGGCTGCTGGCTCACTCAAATCAACCCTTGCATTCCTGCAGTTTTAAAGGAATACTCCAGGGTATTCCATCCTTATCTTTATTTACAACATCTCTAGCTTTTGTCTGACTGTACAGAGGAAAACAAATCTGTTTACTCAGAACTCCTAATGGAAGCGATACTACATACTGCAAATTTAAAAATACAAATAAACTGTTACAATAAAGGTTTTAGGAAGAGACAGACATGCGAGAATGCCTTACCAAAGCTGTCCTTGGAGACTTCTGTCCAATTGTCCAACAGAGCATTAATTCAATTCAATTTTATTTTATTTATTTATATAGTGCTTTTAACATCGATTTTCAGTAAGCACTTTATCCTGGCCTGGGTGATGTTGTTATCCCAGGAATACTGGGCACAAGGAAGGAACACTCCTGGGATGGGATGCCAGTGTACACTACACTAAAAGATCATTCCAGTTACTTGCTCTGTCTTGAAGGTTTCTGCTGTGCAATGAGATCCTTGATAATACCTAAACACAAATTATTCCCTCTAAAGTAGTCATGTCCCTATAAGGATAATTATACAGGCTTTGAATTTCATTTACAAATGTATGGGAGTGTTCTATAAAATAAAGTTGTTTTGCATAAATATTTATTCATGGCCTATTCTCAGGTTGACATTTCACCATTTGAATTTTTTCGCTTTGTCATTCTTTGCATCTGAAAAAACTAGCACCACTCAACTCAATGGCTGATGCATGCAAATCCCTTTTTTAACAATAAGCTGATTTCTACTAATGCATTTTTATTTTCCATTCTTGCTGCTGTATGTGTAACGAATAAACATGATGGTTGTGCTGTTAAAAATAATCAGCGAAGGGATGGTGTGAGGGGATTGACACAAAGTGGGGTTACTCTTACTCCTCAGAAGTTGATTATTTTCCTATAACAGCACACCCTGAAGTGTTCTATTCCTCTTATACCACAGCAATTTATACTATCCATCCATCCATCCATTCAGTTTCTGTACTGCTTATCCTACACAGGGAGCCTTGAGCCTATCCCAGGGGACTCAGGGCACAAGGCAGGGGACACCCTGGACAGGGTGCCCACCCATCACAGGGCACAATCGCACACATACACACACCCATTCACTCACTACAGACAATTCAGCGATGCCAATCATCTTACAACACATGTCTTTGGACTTGGGGAGGAAACCACCACCCCACCCCCAGCTGTCAGAGCTGCTGTTATAGAAAATTAATCGACACCTTCCGGCTACTCAGATTTAAGAATTCAACAGCAATGTGGAATAACAAAAAAATAGCCACCATGTCACCTCAGTGGCTCTATATACTACAGTAATATTGTAGTCATGTAGGAGCTTTGGTCTGGCTTCTTGAAAAAGCGTGTGTGGTCACAGAGATGGGTGTGTGTGTGGGTGTGTGTGTGTGTGTCTTGACTGGGTAAGTCCTCACCAGCTGTCCCCTCAGTTTGAGTCGAGATGGTGATCACACGATTCTGCTGTGTCAGACGTAGCATACTGCCGCAAGCTGAGTTGCCTTTTCTTCATTTTCACACTCCCGCTGAGGAACCCATTTTGTTTTTGTGGACTGTGTTAATGTCAGTGTTTGAAAAAATTGAACAAGCTTTTTGAAGAGGATTATTGCTATAGCCGTCCTGCACAATTTTGTGAAAGGAAATATCCACCCTGAATGCCTTGCATATCAATATCTATAATCAGCATGTCATGTTCAGTGGTGAAGATTAATTTTATGATTAAATTCAAATAAAACTGACTTTTTTCACTGACATATTGGTCTCTTTTCTAACCATTTCTTACAGCTGTGCCAGTGGGAATGCATCTCTACCTAAAGAGATTGATGGAGCAGCATTTTAGTTCTTTACTCCTTTACCAGCTTTCTTACCTCTTTTACCAGGAACCAAAGCTTCAACTTTCACGCTAACACTGCTGTTGTTCAGCAACACCATCATGCCCTCATCATCGAGATGAGTCTGCTATAAGTCAGCACAACTGCATTGTACAGCTGCATTGCATTTTGGAACTATGAGTCCAACGTTGGAGGTTGGATGAGTCCACTACTTCTGTGGTGGATTTCTCGTTAATATGACATTGCTGGAAAATGGTGTGTGAAAAGAAGCTCGTACTCTTTGGGGTTTAAGAGCTGTTAGTGAAACCTGATGTTGGAGATCAGTGACATTTGTTCTCCTATTAAACACCATTTTAACTGCTCTAGCAAGGACCCACCTGTGACGTCAGGATGCCACTTAACCACTGTCTTCTAGCGGAAATTACAGCACAAATTAGCACCAGCATCACTAACCACAAATATTTCAATATAAACATATAGAATGTGTTTTATGATGGACTCCTCCTTTAAGCATCCTGATGATCAGCATGATCAGACTGCAGTCAGGGTTAATGACATGTAAAGTAATGCAACATGGAACAGATGGTTTATGGCAGGTTTCTTAATATTCACATTCCTGAGTGCAATAAACAGCACAATCAGCTGTGTGTCAGTTTGGTTGGTGTTGCCAACCTAACTGCATTATAAAGACTTTTTCATTAGAACTTTCTCTCAGAATAACTCTCAGGCTGAGGCCATATGGCGATGACTCCAGTTTTAACACACCTCAGTGGCAGTAACCTGAATGACATGGCTATTAGGACATGATGAGGAAGCACGGCTCATTTAGTAAGCCATAAAAATCAGTATACTTCATCTTATAAAGGATCGTTTATTCCACTCATCTATGCGTTGTGTTTTTTCCCCTCTTTTTTTTTTCAATTTTTACAGTAACTTATGAAATACTCAGTAAATAGAATTTATGTTTCCTCACGCTTTCATGAGCTGCATGGTCTAATGACCAGTATGAGCATTAATTAATTTACCATAAACCTCCTTTCAACATTTCGAATCTAATTCATCTCATTCCTGAACCAGAAAGTGAGTCATATTTAGTTTGTGGTCCATGTTGCCTAATTCTGAAGCCATTTGATGATTACAATATAATTAGATGAGCATTTCATAAACCATAACTCGGCTAGCTTTATAAGCTGAATGCATTAAGAGTGTTTCCTACAATCAGATTAGCTGTTTACTCCATGTGCAGATCCACACCTTGTAGTTTAACAGCACACCAAACACTTCAGAAGCTTTCTGCATTAAATGACTTGATTTATGACCTGCTCTTACACCTCAGTCTGGTGAAGGTCTTGTGTGCCAGTGACAGGAGTTAGAGGTATAATGGAGAAATGCTGGTTAATGTCATGTCAAGTAAATAGAGGCATATTAAGCCACAGTAGAGATGTAACTGAATACGAATGCATATTTGGAATGATCAGATAAAATGTTCTAAACGAATATAAATACAGATATGAATAGGAGGTGCATTATTGTTTTGTTTTTTTTTTCTGTTGTCTGTTGTTGGCCCAACCTAAACACTGCCTTACTGAGCACCAAAATAAAACCACATTTCTACCATATTTCTATACAAATTGGGCTGAGATTCACAAAGATATATGCTTTTATTTATGGAGCCACTTTATATATCCCACAAAGACCAGGTACTGTGTACATTACAATATCTGTCTGCTGGGGTCTCCAAATTATCCATCGTTATTAGAAGAAAATCTTTCTGGAAAATTATACTGGCATTTTAATGTAATGCTGATTAAAGCTTGACTTGCAGAAGCACTGCAAGTGCATCCCAGCTTTGTGGTAGATTCTTGTCCAGCGAACGTATGTAACAAAAACTTTATAATAAGTAAATCTAATAAAATATTATTAGGTGGCAATTGTTGTCAAGTATAAACATTAGTTCCCAGATTTGGGATAGACATTGTTTTGAAAGATAGCTCCCTTCCTTACTCAGTCACCAGAAAAGTTTCCAGAAAGTTCCACAGGGGGTTCTGGTTGAGACCAATGATGAACTCAGCTGAAGTAGCTGAGGAACTGTGCAAGTTCAGGAGTAATATAAAGTTATGCTTTTTGTTGTTATATTTTGTGAATGAAAATGACTTCTTTTAACCTTTTTTTTGTTGTTGTTCCAGTAGCTTTGTGTTTCAGTCTTTACAGGGACATAGTGGGAGGGTTCATACTTAATAAATAAATTATAAAAAAAAAATTCAAAGGCCCTTTCTAGACCACTCCCACGTCCAGTTCAAATGTGAACACAGATAGACATATTTCAAGCACTAAACAGATACAGATTACATGGTCACATTGTGTTACACCCCTAGGACACAGTATGCACACATATACGATAATGTACAGCGCTGTCTGTAAAGAAGAAGGAAGAAGAAAGAAGGACAGTAAATAAAATACAGTAAATACAGTAACACAGTACACTGGATTCTAAAAGAAACAGTTACTATGAGTTTTAATTGCAGGCTGTCAGCTTTATTATATGGTTATTTATATCTCTGTTTGGTATTTCAAACTCTTTTCATCCGCATTTTAAAGGTGCAATGACAATATATTGTAAATACACTGACTTTTCCCTTAGTATATTGTGACTTTTACATCCGTCTGAAGACCAATAGTCATTTACTCACAGTGCACTATTTGATGCAGCCTTGTGCGATTATTTTTTATTGCATTTGATTTGTATCAGCATTAGGGCTATGCATTGATTTTTGAAGATCATTCCTCAGCAGGTGTGAAGTACATTTTTTGTCGTACATCTTAAATGGTAAAGAATGCTGTAAGAACTTCATAAAACCTTTTTCAGGTCTCTAAATCTGTTCTAATAAATCTAAGAGACAGACCATCTCTTGCATCTCTTTCAGGTTTATGGCAAATTTAAATCATGAACAGTAACCTTACTGTCACAGCTTTCTTTCCTATTCTACAAGCACTGAGGTGCCGGCAATTCATCATGATGTAAAGATGAAGAGATAATGTGCAAGAAGAAGAATGAAATAGTTTGGAAGGTTTATGGTGCCTGTGACATCAAACTGCTGCCCTTGTAACTCATAAAAATTCTTAAAAATGAAACTTAGAAAACATGCATTTAACCATTTAAAATGTGTTAACCCATCTCAGACAACAACAGCTCATTTTCATAAGGTTTTTTTTGCTGATGATGGCTGCAGTATTCTCTTAAATGAGTAACAGGTCTGAAAGTAATGGTTGAATTTTTTTTTAGCATAGAATTAGCAGATACACAAAATGTAGTTAACTAGCATCCATGCTATAGGCATGAGGATATTAAAGATGTTCTTATGATTGTGTTTATTTAATAATTTGGGTAACAATCTTGAACTTTCAGTGACATCTTCAGTCAATATTACAATCTCTATCTATTTTCTGTACCACTTATCCTACACATGGTTGCAGGGGACCCTGAAGCCTATCCCAGGGAACTTGGGGC
The DNA here is from genome assembly GCA_022758105.1 of Pangasianodon gigas. Taxonomy (NCBI): domain Eukaryota; kingdom Metazoa; phylum Chordata; class Actinopteri; order Siluriformes; family Pangasiidae; genus Pangasianodon; species Pangasianodon gigas. The sequence goes on along the minus strand of CM040456.1, from coordinate 9,119,641 downwards.
ACAAGGTGAGGTACACGCTGGCCAGGGTGCCAACCCATTACAGGGCACAATCACACACACTTTACTGATTTAGAGATGCCAATCAGCCTACAATGCATGTCTTTGGACTGGGGGAGGAAACCCCCAAAGCACATGCAAACTCCATGCACACAGGGTAGAGGCAGGATTTGAACCCCAATCCCTAGAGATGTGAGGCAGACATACTAACCACTAAGCCACCATGCCCCTCACAACCTCATTAAACGTAAAGCAAAAATAACTTGAGTGAGAACTTTTCTTCTTCCCACGATCTTCAGAAAATTCGGATGACACAACTTCCTGTTTGAAAATGTGCCTTGTGGAATATTCCAAATATTTCATAGCGGTGAATGTGTTCAGGTAACAGAGTTGAGTGAATGGTGTGGGACCGAAATGTAAATTTTTCATAGCCTATAATGAATGACTCGTGGAAAATTATATTTTATTAATGTTATTAAAGTTGTGCTGTTTTATTAATTTTTTCCAACTTTTTATCTGAAATCCGCACTTTACCTGTGTTTAAAATGGCTTTTACCCTGCCGGCCTATGACAGATGTTTAATTTATAGGAAAGATGTGATCTAATTCATCAGTCAAGCTTCTCATTTATTTAATGAGTGAAACTATTTTTTTTTGTTTGACTCCTCCGGGCTGCAGGAGTCACATGGCCTTAAAACATAGATCTGGGTTAAATATTAATGATTTTTTTAAATCATTCTGTAGGAGTTAATTGAATCCTGCAATTCTCTATCACATATGGAGGTCATTCTGGTTTTAACAGCAGTGCTGTAATGGAAGTGTGCTGCTAGCTATTTCACATGTTTAATTACTTACTTTCCCTGGCCCTGAAAGTAAAACCTTATGTTTTGCCTTCTGTGACTAATTAAGAAGAAAGTGAAAAGAAGGACAGACAGGATGGCTTCCCTGACAGTTTGTTCACAAAGTCAAGGTCTATTTCAAGCTCAATTAGATATTAGATACGTGCTTACCGAGTGTTTCATCTGGATTATGTTTTATGCAACCTGAAAAGAGAGATCACACATCAGCAACACTTACAAGCCTGCATTAATTACACAGTGGTGTTGTCTAAGCATGTTAGAGGTGCTTAAAGGGCATAACTGGTCTCTCTAGGTGCTATTTCACAAGCAAATGTGGTGTAAACTCTCATTTGGAATGAAACTGCATATAATAAAGTGGGAAAAGTGGGAGTGGTGGATGTGTGGAGAAAATATACAGTATGCTTAACCCCTTAAAATCCTAGCTTATTATCCAGCTATTCATCTTCCAACATACTATTCAGTAACCATGCATGATTCTGTAACTACATTGAAACTAATAGGTAAGGTATGGGATGTACTTAGCTCTATGTAGAGCTGCTATAGAGAACTGGGAGTTTAAGGGGTTAAAATGAATACTACAAAGAATTATACACTTAATATACATTTGTTTCCCTTCCTCTACCCATCCCGAGGCACCTAGAGATTGTGCCAGCTCCAGTAGACGAGGCCAACCCTATGAGGATCCTGAGGCATCCAGAGATGGACCAGCTCCAGCTGGTTTCTGCCTCGTGAGGATTTGGGTGTTCAAAGCATCGCTGCCAACCCTATGTGGACTATGTGGACTTTGAGGAAGACAACAACCTACATGACTATAAATAAATACAGAAAGGACATTGTTCATATCACACTCTCCAGTGTCACCCAAATGTGGATGGGTTCCCTTTTGAGTCTGGTTCCTCTCAAGGTTTCTTCCTCATATCATCTAAGGGAGTTTTTCCTTGCCACAGTCGCCTCATTCGCCTCAGGCTTGCTCACTAGGGATAATTTTGTCTAACATCTAGGACTGTTTGCATGTTTTTGTTTCTGTTTGCATGCTTTTTGTTTCTTATGTTCTGTAAAGCTGCTTTGAGACAATGTTCATTGTTAAAAGCGCTATACAAATAAAATTGAATTGAATTGAATTGAATTTCACTTTATTGACTTACAGGTTCTGTATAATTACCCCTCATATTGCAACAGACTGTTTTAGAGAATTACTTTGTATACCAGTGTTGCTATTTTCCCACTGCACCTTCACACGGTGCAGCAATGTGTCTCTATCAGCATGTGTCTTAGTAAGGCATAGGGCCACCATGAGCCTCCAAAACAGCTTCAGTGTGCCTTGGCACAGATCTGTGGAACTGTATTGAAGGGATGAACACCACTGTTCCAAAATCTATTCACTTGATGTTTTGATTATGCTGGTGGAAAGCGCTGCCTAACACATTGCTCCAAAATCTCCCACAGGTGTTCAAATGGGTTGAGATCTGGTGACTGTGGAGGCCATCACATATCATTTACATCATTTTCATCATTTTCATCAAACCATTCAGCGAGCCCTTGTGGATAGTCACATAACAGAGACACTGTTTTTTTCCTTTAAATTTGTCACTCGTGTGAATATCAGAGATGTGATAACAGGTGTAATGATAATAGTCACAACACTCTCACATAATTACAGAGTAATTCATCTCCTCACCTGCATTATGTGATGATCAATGTAATTAAAATGCTGAGAATGTTAGCCAGCAAATGAATAGATTTAAAGACCATTAAACTGTCACTGCATAGCACTGTTGAACTTTTAATGGAAACCTAATTTCCTAATTCTGGAGGATTTGTCTAATATCTTGAGTGGAAGATAATTAACCCTCTGCTATGTTATTGTCAGCTTGTATGAACAGAAATGTCAAAATAAAATCTAATATACAAGTCTACTACAAGAAATGTGCAGATATGAACTTTTTAAGTTGATATGCTTATACCACAGCACTGCTGAATTCTCGAATAAGAAGGTGTTGAATAATTTTCTATAACATAAACGATAGGTTTATATTAATGTACTCGTTCTAACAGTGCACCAGGATTAAAAACATGCTATTATTTAACAAAGTAGTATGTCTAATCTTTGATATGGTGAAGCTTTCTGTTAGGAGAAATTTATGGAATATTTATGGAAGGAGTCTTCAGTGTCAGCATTTTGTAATAGTCAGTACGTTTTCTGATGTCTTCATGTCTTTCTTGTTCCTTGGGAACCTGACAAGCTGTTTTTTGTCTAACTTCAAGAGAAAGAAAAAGAGATGCTGGTGAGGGAATGACTGATTATAGCTGTTATAATGTAAGTGATAACAGGAACTAACATATTCCCTGGATGTTCTGTATCTTTAAATGTAACTACAGTCAGGTCCGTAAGTATTTGGACAGTGACACAATTTTGGTAATTGTGCCTCTGTACACCACCACAGTGGATTTGAAATGAAGCAGTCAAGATGTGACTGAAGCGTAGACTTTCAGCTTTAATTCAAGGGGTTTAACAAAAATATTGCATTAACCGTTTAGGAATTACAGCCATTTTCACAGGCTCAAAAGTAATGGGACAAACTAATATAATCATAAATATTAGGATTATTTTTATTACTTGGAGGTAAATCCTTTGCAGTCAATGACTGCCTGAAGTCTGGACCCCATGGACATCACCAAATGCTGAGTTTCCTCCCTTGAGATGATTTGCCAGGTCTTTACTGCAGCCATCTTCAGTTGCTGCTTG
>CM040456.1:8994033-9115939 GCA_022758105.1 Pangasianodon gigas | reverse complement strand
ATGAACAGCTACCAAATGCAAATTCAACACTTGGAATCACCTCCAGACCTTTTATCTCCTTAATTTATCATGAAATAAGGAGGAAACAGGCCACAGCTGGCCATGAAACTGCTTATCAGTCAATTGTCCAATTACTTTTGAGCCTGTGAAAATGAGGGACTCTGTAAAAAATGGCTGTAATTCCTAAACGGTTAATGCAGTATTTTTCTTGAAGCCGTTGAATTAAAGCTGAAAGTCTACACTTCAGTCACATCTTGATTGCTTCATTTCAAATCCATTGTGGTGGTGTACAGAGGCAAAATTACCAAAACTGTGTCACTGTCCAAATACTTATGGACCTGACTGTATAAATGGTAAAAGCATGATGTGTTGTTCAGTAATAAATTTAAAAATTGTAACTGCTGGCAACTTGCTGTAGTGTAAGAGGAATAAAATACTTTGGGCTATAGTTATAGGAAAATGATCATGCTCTGTCATAGTCCTTAATTAGTACCAAACTGATCAATAAGAATATAAAGACTTGCAAAGTTCCATGTAAGCCTTCTAATCATATTACAAGGTTTATTATTAGTGCAACTATAGTAAAATACCCAGGAGAACTTTTTTACAGCAAATACTTAAAAAATTGGTTTATGTTCCAAACTCTTTTCCATCAACATGATAGAAATGATGCAAGTAACATGTACAATAACAACCTGACTCTGGCTACTTAATGAGAATGGTTTTTCAATGAGAATGTAGAATAATAGTAATAATTCTATTGGTCAAAACCTGTAACCCATCTAACCAATACTGACTGATGATGTTTTTACAATATTTTTTCACAGAAATTTGTAAAGCAAGCAGAATTGAATCTGACAGCATAAAAAGGTTTGCAAGCAAGATAAAATTGATCAGGAGTACACAGTTTCCACCTAGGAGAGCAAATTTCTGTGAGAGCAGTCTAATTTTGCTTTTGCTCATACAACCTTGGCCAGCAAAGAGCAAATCTGTGGAAGAGCAGGTTAAATCTGAGTGTGAAAATGTTAAACTATTGCTATATGCTAACGGATTAACAACCATGTGCCCGCATTCCTTTATTTTTAATGAACTTTTGGCAGTAAACGGCTCAGCTCTCAGCTCTATGGCTGGGTTAAATATTACTTTGTTTAATAGTCACTTTGGATAAAAGCATGTACCAAATAAATTAAAATATAATATAGGTATTACATTTAAACTGTAAGGGATAAATGAATAATTACTCTAGTACTGTATATACAGTAGGTATGTACTATGTACTGTACATATACACGAGTGACAAATTATAGGAGAAACCATGGCTCTGTTATGCTGTAGGGGTTTTATTTTGTTGCCATGGTTTGTGTCTACTTGTCCCCATACAGGCCACTGCACATCAGTACAAAATTCTTCTTACTGATCACCTTTATCCTATGTTGAATCATATCTATCCTGCTGGGTGTGGTGTCATTCAGCATGACTCTGCCCCCATGCACAGTGCACAAGGGCTCACTGAATGGGTTGATGAAGTCATTCATCAATTAAAAAGGATGAAAATGCTATAAATCATATGCTATGGCCTTCACGCTCACTGGATCATAACTCAATTGTACATGTATGGGAGATTTTGGAGTGATGTGTTAGGCAGCACTCTCCACCACCATTGGAGAAGAACTCCCAATTTCCATTGGGAAGAACTCCCAATGCCCTTATGCCATACACATGTAGAAAATAAGGTTTGTCAGAAGATCTTGGGATAGTTTTAGGATTCTCAGCTTTCTAAAAGGAACTGAAAAGGGAACTCTCTGTTGTAGGGTATTAGATAGCTCCTTTAAGGGTTCCCCATGAGGGGTAAATAGAAGGAATGGGAGCTCTTTTGTAATTATAAGTGTAATTAAAATTACTTAAAGCTCTAAAATATCCTGAGTAAGCCAGCATGGTGGTAGTGCTGCTGCATCACATCTTGCCACCACAGTCCCTGGTTCAACCCAGAGCTTGGGTTACTGTCTACATGGAGTTATACATGTCCTCCATATGCATGGGTTTCCTCTAGGTTCTTTGGTTTCCTTCCACCTCCCAAAAACATGTGGATTGGCTACTAGAAATTTACTCCAGGTGTGAATGTGCATGAATATGTGTGTATGGAGCCCTACAATTGACCAGCATCCCATCCAGGGCGTATCCCACCTCAGGTCCAATGGTCCTGGGATAGAGCCTGGATCCACCGCAACCCTGACAAGGACAAAATGGCTACTAAACATGAATGAAAGAATGAATGAATGAATATCCAGAATGAATATCCAAACATTTTCTTGCTTAAAAAAATTATACCTGGTTCCAGTGCTTCTTGAACAAAGTTTTTTTTTTATTGATGGTGATAACAGTACATTTTCCTCAGCACTACTCAACCTGTCATACTTGTAAATCATTTACTGGATAACTGGTCATATGAAATATCACCACGTCTGAGCCACAGACTGGGAGCCATCTCAGTGGGCCTTTAAGGACGGTGAGCTCCTACAGTAATAATTTGAGATCGTATGTGTGTAAACAGCACTAGAGCGTAAGCTGACCTGAACCCTGCCTTTCAAGACAAACAGAGAGCTCGACACACACCATCTGTGAAGCAGAGAGCACAATTAAGGCTGTGCACTTGTGCCTTTGTTGGCCTGCTACACAGCTTTATAGCAGACCTCCCATTGGAGCGCAGCCAGCCGGACATCCTGATGCATTGCTTTCCTCTCCAGTGCCCAAGCAGCTTTCACAAGCTCAGTGCAATGCAGTGTTTGGATTGCTAGCACTTTATCACCGGTAAACTTCCAAGAACTGGAGGAGGAGGAGGAGGAGGAGGTGAGGGTAACGGTGGGCTCATACAGTAGGCCATCTGCCAGTTCCAAACAGCTCAGTGTTGATAAAGCTATAAATAGCTGAACTTTAAAAATGAGGAGTGAGGCTTGGATGTGCTGAGGCGTGTTCCACAAAGAGTATAGGAAATTTTTTAGTGGCCTAATAAACCTAAAATTGAACTTCTTACACATACTAAATAATGTAAAGTAGCTTTAGATATATTATAGATTTTAACCCCAATTATATTTGTCTAATATATATATATATATATGTGTGTGTGTGTGTGTGTGTGTGTGTGTTCTTTTAATTGAAAACAGACACTTTTTTCAGTACTTCAATAAAAAATATACAGTATTCTGGGAAATGTTGCATATATGCTCAGTTTATGAATCAATGAATCAAATTATCTTTTTCTGATCACTTTATAATTAGCACTGGCAGACCTTCAATAGGGGCAGGTGAGGCAGAGCCCACCCCCCCCCCCCCCCCCCCCCCCCCCCCCCCCCCCCCCCCCCGTCCCCCCATAACAAATGTTAATCTTCATAAACTTCTCATTTACAGCACCATACATTTTAAATTCCATTGAAATACCAACAAATGATTTGATTGCTTTTTGACAGATATACGCCAATGTTCCACTGCCTTTGTAGATGTTTAGATCATGCTTCCATATAGTTATTATTGCACATTGTGGTCAAAAATGGTAACTGCAACGAGCACTGACAGTGGCCCACTGGGGATGGAATCATGCCACCCCATGCTTGCGGATGGAGCAGTGGACAGAAAAGTTAATGGGGTTAGCAGATTGGACTAGTTTAAAAATACTCCACAGCTGCCAAGCTTTACAGCAAATAATTAGAATTAAATCTAATAAAATGCAGCCGATGTGTCTATGATGTACAGAACTATTTCTATTCTAAGGTATTTTGCAAAGATTGGGAGAGGGAAAGGGGGTTTATGGAGTGGATAATGTCCGTACATCAGAAATGTGCGTGCACCACGGTGACCTTGTTTCCCATGCAAACAATAAACACAGGTGAACAAAGATACGTACAAAATCGCTCAAAATAAGCTGTTAAGCTATACACTGAATGACTGTATGTTGCTGACTCTCAACTTTCTATTATAGGATTACTCTAATAGATAGTAGCCTGTCAAGTGTAATAGCCTCTCGACTTAAATTGATTTGAGGCTATGTCATTATTAATGTCGTCCTGCTCCACCAAAATCTATAATGACAAGCCGCTGCTTGTCACTATACATTATTAGGTACATACATTATTAGGTACATTATTAGAGGATGACGTGGTGCCAAACACTGACCCACAAAATCTGAGGGCTGAGCTTGTTGACATTACATGTTCACTGAGGGTACTTCCATGTTTCTTGTATTATTTTGATTCATTCAGAGGTGTGAAATTGGATGATATTCTTAGATGCAACCATGTACAAAAATCCATATTCATGACTCACACCTCAAAAGATGTGCAGAGGCACAGGAAAACAGAAATAGATGTTCCTATATTCCACAGGTTCCCAACCCTGGTCCTGGAGTATCCCCTGGCCTGTACATTTTCCATGTTTTCCCTGCTCTTATACAGGGATGGTTGTTAATTAGAGGTTGTGAACCTGTGCTGTATGTGCTCAATAAAGATTAGAAAAAAATTAGAAAGATATTTCCACCATCAAAAGGCCACATGGGTCTTCTATAAACTCTACTATAAAATAGACCTGCTGACAGTTAACAATGACATTTTACTGTGTTTGCAATTTCATCTCTGTTCCATGGAACTGAGTCGTGTCACATTTTTTACCAGTTGTCTTACCATCTGCTCAGTATATCCGGCTCTGAGCTGCCTTATTAACCACTAAAATGATTTGTGGAACACCAGCAAGACTTAACATGAAATTAATATCACTGATTTGTGTTCAGTACCACGGAAAAATATCAGCCCGTGGAGTCAATGGTGTAAATTAGTAAGGCCTTCTGGTCTGATTCAGTTAGATCTACACAAGCCTAAATCAGCTCTAAATCAGGCTGTTCAGAGCGGTCAGACTGTGTGTACCTGAGTGGTGTGATGTTAGAATCTCTTTTTCCTGGTCAGGGTCACAGTGGATCCAAAGTCTATCCTTGGGACACTGGGCAAGAGATGGAAATAAACCATGGATGGGATGCCACCATTGCATCACATACACACACACACAAACACACACCTTTGGGCAATTTAGTACACCCAGTGTAGCCAGTGCACCCACTTTCATGTTTCTGTGAGGTGGGAGGAAACTGGAGAACCCAGAGGAAACCCAAGCATACCTGCAGAGAATATGTGACCTAAGACACAATGAAGTACAACTTATAGAGGTCAGTAGAATTCCTGCAATTTTTGTAACTACAAAATTATATAAATTATATGTAAAGACTCATCAGCAAAGATGATTTTAGGTTCTGCATTGAGTGATGAGTTCACGAAGGTCAGGATCTAAACCCAAATCCACTTATGTTGAAAAAGATGTGAGTGCTTTGTTTTCTTACACACAGAAAGAGTGCAGTGTAGTAAACCAAACAATCAGTCTGCTTTACAGCATATTGGATGTATTCACATGTATTATATGCACATTCTGTACAATAACTGATTAAAAATAATTTAAATATTTCTCCATGATACCTGCTTGCAATGACAAAATAATACTCCCGACCTCTCACACATGTACATTTGTGGTAACATCATCTTATAACAGTAACGTAAAAAAATTTGATCCCACAACATATCACAATATAATGCAATATGGCTATGCTCGCAGCAGCAAACAGATCTGGAGTTTTTCACCCGTTTGGGTGCAATGAGAAATAGGTGGTGCAGAAGTGAAATGATGAGATGAGGCTCCATTTGTGGAGAAAACCACAGAGAACACAAACAATCAAATACAAATGCAAAAATGCAACTATCTGTGTAAACCCAGCATGTTGAATAGTTGAGCATTTCCCATAGTCCAAGTGGAGTAATGGAGTGATGATTCAGCCCTGTTGTAGTCAATACAGCATTTATAATGTACAGCCTGTTTTGCCCAAGGCCAAATCAATGGAGACAATAACTATAAGACTGTAAAGCTATGAAAACTAAAGAGCATCTGCACCACATATGCTCGAATGGAGCTGATACCTGAAACAGCTTATTAGATGGAATAGAAAAAGGCACAAAGCAAATCAGATTTCCTTTACAACTGCTACCATTCATAATAATAATAATAATAATAATAATAATAATAATAATAATAATGTGAATAAACATTTGTAATTGTGTAAAAGACTTCCTGTTTGAAGTTTCTTATAGAAATGGTATGAGTTCAGTGGGTGACTATGATTTTTTAAAATGCTTTTTCACATGCATGAATATTCACAAGTAATATGGGACTTCACGTTGTAACACTGTTATAAAATCAGTCATATGTTTAAAAAAAAAAGCCATGTCCTCGGCACAAAGACTTACAGAATGGTTTGTCGAGAAGTTACTGTATATGCCAGTATATGTCCTGAGGCATACTGGGAATCCTTCAATAAAAAAATCAAAGAAAAAAAAAACATGTCTTCTTGTCCTTAGTGTGTGCAAACAAAGCCAGGGACAGAGCAAGGCACCTGTTCATGTTTGTTCTTGCACAGACGTCTCTCTCGCTGGCATTTCAGCTGTCCTCTATTTCACCCAAGTACTAGATGATGTTTAGAGACACAATGACCGGAATGTGTCAGTGTGTGACACAGAGCTTGACTGTTGGCCCCACTGTGGATAATGGAGTGAAGGATCCGGAAGGAAGAGGGAGAGAGAGAGACAGAGAGAGAGAGAGAGAGAAAGAGAGAGAGAGAGAGAGAGAGAGAGAGAGAAAGAGAGAGGGGAGAACGGTGCAGGCGCCATTCCAGCCTCTCACGGACGATGGAACCTGCCAAGGCACAGAGGGAGCGGACGCTATTTTAACACAATCACAGTGGGGAGATTGAGAAAAAAGATCAAGCCAAAATTTATTGGAAAACAAGGCAGCTTTCCGAAAAGGAAGCCAATAAGCTCCACTTAATCAGATTTAATGAGGAAAGATATATTATGATAAAAAAAAAAATGCAGCTCAAATAATTGTGTAAATCACAGAAAAACATATCTACCATGCCTTGGAAATCATTAAATATATATATATATAGCTAGCATAATTTTGTTTAATGTGAAAATGAGATACTACATTGAGGTCACAAAATCATAATGCCTATACACGGTTTACTTTTTCAATTAATTTGTTTTTTACGTACATATATTAATGAAATCATGGACTTAAGTCTCAACAAAAAGATGAAAAAATGCCCATGGTTTGATGGATAATCTCTCCAAGCAAACTGGGGTTTATGTGAATAGGAAGTATAATAATTTGATTGAAATGTAAATCACAGTATGACATAATAGTGGAAATAGTGGAATGGAAGTAATAGTGATGATTTAATATCCCACCGCTTTACAGAGAAATGTTTAAATCGTAAAATGTGTTCACTCACATTATACAGTAAAATAAAAGTAGAAATGTTCTCCTTTACTTTATATATATTTTGTCAGAAAAGAATCAGAAGCGAATTTTATATCATCTGGATGCCAAAATGGACAAACAAGGAATAGTGAAAACTTGCCTGTCTGAATTATAATTAGTTAAATTACAGAGACAGATACTTTAAAGCGTTGATATTTTCAATTATTTTAATGTTAAGAACTGTGTTAAACTCAGCAACAACTGTTCAGACAACACAGAAACTCTTCTATAAATGTTTTGTGTACCTGAATCTATACATCTAATCTCCTGTTGCCTTAACTGATTTAAAATCAATTTTTTAAAAAATCATATTGATGATAGTAAAGCCTGTCTCCCTTTAATATACTTGTTAGAGTTCATCATGAGAGAATATCCTCTACTCAAAATGTCATGAATAGGAAAGGCTCTCAAAATGTCTCCATAATAAGTCCCCATGCCAAAATACACTTTACTGAAATTATACTGTTTATTCAACATTGTTGTATATAAAAGATATATTGACATCTTGTTGATGAGAGAGGTCAGAGAAGAATGGCCAGACTGGTTCAAGCTGAATGGAAGGTTATGGTAACTCAAATAACCACTCTTTACAAACTGTGGTGAGCAGAAAGGCATCTCAAAATGCACAGCATAACAAATCCTGAGGCGGACGGCTACAACAGCAGAAGACCACATCAGGATCCACTCCTGTCAGCCAGACAGGATTCTGAGGTTACAGTGGACACAGGCCCAACTAGACAGCTGAAGACTGGAAAAATGTCAACTGGTCTTTTTTCAAAAATCAGCTGCCCAGTTACAGTGCATTGCACTGCTGCCACATGATTGGTTCATTGGATAATTGCATGAATGTACAGGTGTACAGTTGCTCCCATTAAACTGGCTGGTAATGATACATTTATGAATGCTGACATACAATAAATATATTTGGAATTACAGTGCCTAGTCTAGATATGACATATTTAGAATATGAGAAAATATAAAGTCAGGTCCATACATATTTGGACGCTGACAAAGTTATTGTTATTTCAGCTGTCTACCATAGTATACTGGAGTTAAAATTAAATAATGTGCAGACATTCAGCTTTAATTTGAGGGTATTTACATCCAAATTGGGTAAACTATGTAGGAATTACAGCACTTTATATTTGTGCCACCAAAAAAAACACATTTTGGGTACCAAAAAAAACACATTTTCTTTTCATATACTACGCCTGCTTGAATTGAACCGTAATTTGCAATGTCAGATTATTTGTTAAAATGTGTGCAGGTTTTCTTTAAAGGAGAACCTGATATTCTGCAAAACATGGACGTTATTTAATAGAACCCAAGGTAGCAAATTAAGATCTCAAAAACATAAGTTGGGCACAAACATTATGAATTATTTAAATAAACATAGTATGTCATGCCTACATCATACTTGCAAAATGAAAAATAATTCATTTTGTGGCTGTACATACACTGCTATACACTGACTCACCTGGTAAATTGTTTGCTCTCTTCATGAACTTCCATCTCTTTGCTTTTAAACTCGTTAAGTTCCTTGCGTATAGCAGCCTGCCAAAAAAAAAAAAGAAAAGTTTGTCCACAATTCATCCAGAAATAGCATCGAACCAAAACTTTTCTATCCCAGTTTATCCCAACTCCATTTAGTCCTTCAGTTAATAATTAGTTAATAATTGCATGTTGAAATTCACATGTACAGAAATGACAATCTGAGCTTTCCACTTATGCCAAATGTCAATATCACAATGTCACAACTTGCAGGGTTTTTTTCTAAATTTACTAGAAGAACATATCTTTGTAAATATTTGGTTTACATATATTTGATTTAAAAATTCTGTATATGAGTTACAACTTTAACACAGTTAATACAATCCATTTTGATTAGCAACATCAAAGTTACATTTTTTAAAATCCAAAACATTTTACCTTAACACTTAAGTGCAATGGCCAGTAGGTGGCAGCACGAACATATGATACATGTTACAATAGCAACACAGTATTGTGTTATTACAATTTCTGGAATAACACAAATTAACATTGAGAAGTCAGCCCTAAATAAACTTTGGTTATATTTTAGGGGGGGAGTTGCCCAGTGAGCTGTCTGTGTTTGAGTTTTCCTCTCCTTTATCTTGAATCCTTTCAGTTTAACAACGACACAGTGACAGGTTCTATATCCTCCATTTATACCATGGACTTGATGGTTACATTATAAACAATTAGAGATGTACAAGAAAAGGAAGAGGTGAAAGTCTCACTTTGTCTGCAGGTGTCAGCCTGGTCCAGGGCTTATCAGCACGCCGATCATAGGCTTTCGCCTCAGTCACCTCTACATACTCATTAAACCGCAAGATCCTCCGTGCTACTAACTCGGCGACTGTGGGCCGGAGACTCAGCTATAGACAAAAACAAAAAGACACAACAAACAGAAATGATCTGAAATGTTCCGTAGTGAACAGTAACTAGTGTCTCTACAAAAATGTCGTTAATTAGTTAATGTAAAGGCTAAATCCTGTAGACAGCAAACTTATTTAGTTTCAGGACAAACTTTTCTATATGTGCAACAGCAAGGTAGACAGCGTGCTCAAAATGACAAAGCTTCATTACTTCAGAGATTAAAGGGGACCTTTTTTTCCCCAGTGGCTCAACATATCATTGCTCTTTTACTTAGAAGGCATAGCTAACTATCAACTTCTGCTCCATACACACAAGACATTCAGTCAGCCAGCTATATTCAAAACATACGTCATTCTATATGGATTCACTTTCACATCCACCAGATGGCGCAGTGTACCACAAATACACTCTGCTCTAGCTGATGACAGCCTGGATTCTTTGCCAGTAACTATAGAATTCATAGTGTTTGAGACTAATAAAAAAAACACTTAATTACTGAGGTTAAACCTCAAAGGATTAAAGACTAGAGTTTTAAATGTAAGTTTCATTTGATAAAAAGAGAGAAATGAAACTACACAAGTTGAAATGTGTGATACCTTCCGAGAAAGCCGCCTTTTAATTTCTTGCTTGGCTTCATGCTCCTCTTCCTCATTCTTCTCTGCAGTGATGGAACAGAAAATAACAATAATAATTTTAAAAAAAAGTCTCACTCTTATGTTACACTGTTAATGCTATCGCTGTAATTACAGGAACTTATACGGGGTGCCCCAAATGTCTCCATATATAGGGGAAATTAAAACTTTTTAGCAAAATGTCTTCCCAAATTTTTCATACTTAGTTTATATTATATATATTTTTTTTTCAGATAGCCTTTAAGAACGCCTTTGATAAAAGAAGAACATATAGAAATCATTCTCATGGCTGGATCAGGAAGCTGTCACAGGGTTGCAATGGACTTTAACAGGAAACATGGCAAGCACATCACACACGACACTGCTGCCAAACTTATTAACAAATTCAAAAAGACTGGAAGTGTTGCAGACCAACCGAGAAGTGGACTTCCACGAACATCCACTGATGAAGGCACGATCGATGTGGTTCTGACATACACAGTCCCCTATGTATGGAGACTTTTGGGACACCCTGTAGTATTAACCAGCAACATTCAAATTCATGAACACAAAAGCCACATAGCTCGCACTATATTTGTCCAGGTATAAAACTGACATAAACAGTATATTGCGATTATACTGCGATTGTGATATGCCTTACAATACATTACTACAATCTGACTAAGCCGGGATGCGTCACCTGCAAGATGAGCACAAGTCTGAGTGCTTCATAGTGTATCATTTTCACAAAGCGGCAATTTGTAACCTCTTAAACCCTGATTCCTGTTTAAAAGACTACACGGTTGAGAGAACAGAATTGCTGATAATGACAAATGAAAATCTGAGTGGGACAGACTTGATGATATTTTTCCATGTTGAATGCGAGTCTTAGTCTCAGCCTCCAGCCTAAACATACAGCCTGAGTGCACTTCAGTGGTCGAGACCGAACGGACACGCTGCTTCTTCCCCATCAGTCACACTGCATTAACCGTCCACCAGCTTGTTCAGTTCCTTTCCATCTTAACACCAGTGCTTAGAATAAAATGACATTTTGACCATGCTTGCAGCTCATTCTCTGCTTCATTATTCTTCCTTCTCTCAGTACAAAATGTGTGAAATTGGGGTGATTCAGACCGCCTTGCGTGCTCTTTGATCCTGGCTATTGTAGATGCTTGGGCTTTCATGTAGCACAGGCGAGTAATTACAGTTCTCCTCCAAGAGAAATAGGCACCTGACAGTGGATTATGCAGTTCTGTAAAATACCTCGGCAGGTTTCATATGCAGTTTTGAGGGCCCTTGATGAAAATAGCCAAAGGTCTATAACAGAGCTGAAACCATGTAGGTAGAAGAGGGCTCTTACTCTGACTCTTTCCAGACAGTTTTAAGACTTTTTAAAGTCATGAACTGCTTCATATACCAATGGTCGCTGTTTTAATGCAAGGAATAAGGGACGAAACTTAGTGTCTTAAGTCTATAATATTTTGACAATAGAAAATGCAACAAGGCAGCACAGAGTGTAGCATTGCCATCTGACAACTCCAGGATCCCTGGTTTGATCCTGAGCCTGAGTTTCTGTCTGTGTGGAGATTCATGTTATGTCTGTTGGTTTCCACAGACCTCCAAACCAGGCCGGTAGATGGATTAGCAACTCTACATTGCCCCAATGTGTGAATGAGTGTGTGAGTGGTGCCCTGCAATGAACTGGTGTCCCATTCAGGATGTATCTCCACCTAGAATTACACTTACATTTATGGCATTTGTCAGATGCCCTTATCCAGAGAGACCTACAGACATGCTTTGTAGTCTCTATCAAAACACATCCTCATGCTAATTCTCTAGGTCAGGGAGTACCATCAGTCTAAAAACCCCGTTGGGGAGGTTAGTACAGTATGAAAACAAAGTGCTAATTTAAAGTGCTTGGTGAAGAGATACGTCTTTAGTCATTGTCTGAAGACAGCCAGTGACTCAGCGATTCCCATCTTACGGTCAGTGCTCCTGGGATAGACTCCGGATCCACACTGATACTGATCAGGATAAAGCACTTACTGAAGATGAATGAATATCTAGGACTTAAGTCGATGTCTAAAGTCCTATATGTATATCCTGTCATGAGATGTCCTCACAGTTCAAAAATAAAAGATAAATTATCTCCCCTCTTACACTCACGTTGTTATGTGATGTAACGTAATCTGATATGTCTACTGTTAACTTTAAAGAAAGGTTAAGTGACCATTACAATCTGTTGACTCTCCTTAAGCCGTTACTTTAGTAGGTTGGTTCATATAGGTTACCATATATTTGTTCATGTATAGTGAAATTTTTGCCTTCCAAGATGAAATTATGTGTAGCTTCCTTTTCTTTAGGTCACTTACAGAGCCATTTAATGACATTTGGGAGAACTAAAAGACTAGAAATGAGCTTAATGTGGCTATATTTTGAAACCCCTCACTAAGAATATTCATTCTTTCTTTCAAAGCATTTTTCTGAATTTCAATACTTTTCTAGGTCTGCAAATGAGCATCTTTAAATTTCAGATTTCTAAACTTTCCAGACCTGTGTGACTCAAAATGAACAAAGCAATACAGTTCTCATGACCATGACCTGGATAACAAGGGCTTACTCACGTTTCAGGATGTTCCTCTGCTCCAGCTCTTCAGTTGTGGGCCTCTGGCTGAGTCGTCTGCGGTGAGAGAAGACAACGTGTCACTTACTGCGCTAATGACAAATCTGGAGATTAAATATAGAGAGCCAAAAAAAAAAGTGTACTGCTACTCAAAGATCTGACAGACTGCAAGATGCCCAATCAGGACTAAACAAACTCCTCAGCTCTGAGTTACAGGAATGTTTAACAAACTGCCATCTCAGGTAATTCAGCAATTTTTGAGGCTTTCAAAATATACTGTGCTTTCCATCTTTAGCTGGAGTGTGTAGATGTTTGACAGTTTGGTACACTAAAAACAGAGTGTTCTGCAGGTGCTTGGTCAAAGTCACCTCACTAGTTTACAGCCTATCTGCTGCCGCAGTTCCTGTCTCTCCGTCTCTGACGTCCTCGGAAGGATATTCTTCTCTTCCAGCTCTTTCTTGCTGGGCCTGTTGCCGAGTTTGATGGCAAGCGTGTCTCTGCGGCGGATTTTACTGGCAAGGGAGCCTACGGAAACAAATATTCGCTCTAATCTCTCTCAGGCACTTGGGTTCTGCCACCATTAAAAATGCCATAAAATGAGGGTGGGGGTAAAATTAGAAAGAGAGAAAGAGCAAAAAGAGAGTGAGGGATAGAGAGAAGTAGGAAGGACAGGAGTGACTAGTAAAAGATATGTTGCTAGAGTTAGGTTATACAGTAATACACAGCAAACACAATAATAAAAAACGCAGTACATTATTTCCCCGCCTGACAGACCTGGTGGATTAATGTGCAAAACTCAGGTCTTGGCAATGTAACTGAATGTAATTCCTTGTTGGAATAAGTAACAGGACATGCCAAAGGGCTTAAAGCCAACAAAATAAACCTTCTGAAGATGCTTCCAGGGTCTGACAGTGACATTTCCTGAGTCTCATATTGTTAGCAAGCAAATGTTTTAGTATAGAAAAGAGATAATAATACAAAAAAACTGTATATTGCTATCTGAGTTTCTCCATCACACCACATGAATAAATAGGTGATACAAGCAGATAATTGATTTATAATTGACAAGAAAATGTCATGACCATATAATATTGATATTGTGATAAATTACAATGAACTTTTCTGTGTATGGTGAATATAACAGTGATCGATTCACAGTAGTCGCTGAATTGAGATTAAAATATATTTATGTACCAAATGTTTAGTTTCTCCTTATTTTCTATGTTCAATTGTTTATTTTTTTTAGATATTAAATATCACTTTTTTACAGGATTTTATAATTTCAGATCTTTGAATATGGCAGTACTGTTTATGGCAGTACTGTTTTGCAGTTTAACACTTAAGTATGATAAAAAAGTGTTTAGTTATCATTATATAAATATATCCACAAATTGCATTAGTATGATGAAAAAGACCAGACATTTCCTGTGCAAATATAAGTTACGTTCAATTCTGCTGATTCATTACTGATATCAGAAACATTCACTTGGTCAAAGTAGCCAAGTGAAAAAAGTATTCACTTTGATACTCAAAATATGTCAGGATCACTTTTTTGATCAGAAAAGTAGAAAATATCCTTAGGGGGTCTGGCTTCAACAAAACAGTTTCCCTTATTCTAACTTTTTCACTTTCATTGCAATGCTGCTGATAAAACAGAACATTGTGCACATTTGACCGAAAGACAAATTAGTATTTGTGTCAGAGACCACTGTAAATTAGCCACATTGTGCAAATGAAAGAAGGGCCAGGGGAAGAAAAAACAAACAAACAACCCACCAAAACAAAACTCAAACAAAACCAGAAAGCAAACAAAACAAAATAAAATAAAATGAAACAAACAAAAACACCCAGGAAGCTCTGTAGGAGAGCTGTTTCATTGTGTATCCTTGTCTATACTTGGCACATTTGATCCTTTTTTGGCATAATTTCTTTGCCACATGGTTTATTATTATTAAAATTATAAAATTATAAAATTATGTTTATCTGATTTTATTGTGATCACCAATATAGACTATCACCACATTCAGAAAATCAATTCTGTAATACTACACCACAAAAGGAAACACATACTGGAGGTGTACTCATCATCTTCATCCTCCTCTTCCTCGTCTTTATAGAGTATGGGCCCGTCTGAGTCCGAGTCACTAGCTGCCGTCTCTCTAACGGCATTAGGGATAACGGTTACTTCTGGACTTTCCACATTGACACCCTGCTGTTTCCTACTTCCGTCAGTTCTGTAAATGAAAAAAAAAAACAAGAGTCACTCTAATTCAACACATCCTCTAGACCACAATTATATCTGCAACCAGAAAAAAAAAAACTTTGAGTCAACCATGTGCTTACAATCCTTCTAATTTCACAATTCACAATATGTAATACGTAATGTAATTCCACAATTAGTGTTCAACGACTCCCTCGGGCAACTGTTTCAGGGAGCAGATGACAGAAAAATGTACCATGTTCATTATGTTCCACAGGCATGTAAGCTGTTTTATTTCAAATATTGTTTTTCCCTGAGTTACACCATAGGAAATCAGGTCACAGATGTTGGTCAGATGGTAATGTGGGCGATGCCACAAGAACCTACTCACACGGCCAAGCTGATATGTAAGGAATAAAACACTTGTGGGTATGCTGTTACAGGTAAATTACTCACAACGGGCTGGTGTGATGCGGCCCCCACTCAAAGTGAAGTAACTTACCACCCAGAAGTTGATTATTTTCCTATAACTGCACATCCTGAAGCATTTTCTTCCTCTTATACCTCAGCAATTTTCCAAAGACTACATATTTTTTAAATTAATTACAGAATGACACACCATAATTTTTTTTTATCATTTCACAGTTACATTTAATGTTGTGGAACAACCGTGAGACAAGTTACTTCCTGTTATCGCTTACATCATAACAGATATAAACAGCTCTTTCCTCACCACCTTTTTCTTCCCTCTCTCTTGATGGTAATAAGACAAAAAAAAACATGTTGTCATGCTGTCAACTTGTCATGTTACAGTGAGACTGGAAAGAGTAAAGCCCTGAAGACTCTCCAGCGTCAGAAGACGTACTGACTGTTACAAAGCGCTGACACTGGGGAATTCCTTCTGTAAATGTGAAATAAACATCTCCTTACAGAACGCTTCACCATATAAACTATTATACTACACTTTTCTTTGTTAAATAACAACACTGTTTTATTCTGGTTATTATCAGTCTTAGATTACGTGGTGTGTCTGTAACACACGTCCCTGCGAATGAGCTGTTACTATAGAAATAAGAACATATTAGAATGAGTGCATTAGTAGAAACCTGGGATCTGAATTACAGTGGGAACTACTGTCAGACCTGCTGTTATAAAAAAAATCAATCAACACCTTATGGCCAATTAGATTTGAGAATTAAACAATGCTGTGGTATAAGCAGTGATAAAATGACAATCAACCTTCGACAGTACAAGATTAACATAAAAATAAATAAATAATAAACAGCTGTGAAAGTATACAGAAATAAACAGAATTGTGCACATACTGTATTTATATGAGCCGGTGTGCCGTAATACCTAGGAGTGAAATTATAACGGTGTGCCTATGCACTTATAAAACAAGAACCACTGAGTAAAGAGTTATATTGTACTCACTCTTGTTCACCATCTGCTCCATTCCTCATGTCCTCGGTTATTTTCTCTATGCTCTGATTGTCTCCCGGTGTGTCTGAGGAAAGTGCATTTTCTGTAAATGCCGTCTCTTCTGTAGCTTTGTTTGCATGCTGCTGACTTCTCTCCGGCGCCGACAATTCATACCGTTTCTTAGCACCTTCACCAACCTGAGATGTCTCCTTAACAGACTTCCCATCAGCACCGGAGGCCAGGCGGCTATGTCTTTGGTCTTTAGTGGAAGGGTTGCCCTCAGCTGGGTTTTCAGACCCAGCCAAGGCTTTGGAACGGGGCTGAGGTGATCTGGCTTTCTTTCCAGTCTTACTCTCTGCTGGAGTCAGTTCAGAGGTGCCATCTTTAGCGTTCTTCACACTGGTTGTTGAAGAGGCCTGAGAGGAACTCTTAGATGAGCCAGCAGTTTTCTTAGGAGTGGCAGGTTTAGCTGTCAGGAAATGGCACTGAGTGAGAACAAAGCTTTGTTCCTGAGAATTTCTGAAACTAAAAAAGTCCTATGTAATAAAAATACTGACAGTAGCAGTGACGATAGAAATGAACGAAAAAAGAAACATATCACAACAAGAGCTATTTCTAGGTTAATTGAAATTTGCGTAACACAATAACCAAGAATTTACACCGGACATGGGACATAAGCAATCTTCTGTCCAAACCACATCACTCAGGAATTTTTAAAGCCCTACATGTGTGAACAGAGCAACAACACCACACATGCTTTTATGAAGAATTATAAAAACTATTTACAGAAATTTAAACTGAATATGGGGGATGGTGTTGTTCCAGCTGTAGAGGTGCTAACGAGAAAATCCTAGGAATAAAAATTTACAACAAAAACCCTAGTGTATAGGTTTTTTATTTTTGGTGGACAGAATGGCTCATTTTTTCAGATGTGCACCAAGCATCGGCAAGGAAACGGCAAAAGGAGGCAAAAGTCCAGTGTGACCACGAAATAGCAACACTGAACAAAGACCACAGTCCTGCCTTATT
Organism: Pangasianodon gigas; assembly: GCA_022758105.1. NCBI lineage: Eukaryota > Metazoa > Chordata > Actinopteri > Siluriformes > Pangasiidae > Pangasianodon > Pangasianodon gigas. Next base: position 9,098,253 of record CM040456.1, on the reverse strand, counting down.
GTTTTCTATTGGCTTATAAGATCGAATTTTGTCAATTCAGAGGTCGAAGTTCACCTAGATGAAGTCGGCAAGAAGTGGAAGTAACCGCTACCAGATGCAAATAAGCATTTTTCACATTCCACGTCCTTTGCCCTTCAATCAATCGCCTTTTTAACAGGGTGAATTTTATTTGCGTTTGGTCTGACTGCTGCGTTAGCTGAAAAAGCAGAAAAATGTAGTTTTCAGGTTTGTTCTGTATCACTCTAGCAAGGGGGCCAAAAATTCTAAATGCTAATGCTAAACTATAGATGTTGGCACCTGTGCAGCTGTAATTACAACACAGTTCATTTAAAATGAACTATTAATTCTATTAACTATTAATACTAATAACTGAATTATTATCGTACAGTTTGCTTTAAATTTAGTTCACAATGTAATTTAAATTTAGTTAAATTTCCAACTAACTTTCTAGGTTCCTATTAAAATGACTCAATTTACACTGTTCACACCTCACTCCTGGGTGATACTGAAAAACATGACACAAAAAAAGACAAAAAAAAAGAGAACAGGATGAACTGGGTTGTGTTTTGATGGATATGTGTTGTGTCTCATGGAGCTGGTATTGACTGAAAAGTGAATTGAAAAGACTCGACTCATAGTCTAGCTCTCGTTGCTATATTTAGTGTAATAACATTGATTTTTTTTTTTCACCTGTCTGGCAAGAGTGCCATAAATAATACTTCTTGGAAAAAACAATGCATAAATAATTTGATCACATGAGATAGATTCTCTCTAAGATTTCAGAAATCGCCATGAAACTAATGTTTATCAGAGACTCTAGTCCAAGTTGATTCTGACCTGTACAAATGCAAATTTACAGGAACGAACACAAAGCTAAACATTAAAAGCCTGAAAGGAAGTCCATCCCACAATATCATATTCATAAAGATAAGAAAATTCCTAAACAATAACTGAAAGATGTTGATGATATCACACACCACCAGTTCTATACAGCAGCACAGACCACACAGACATTCCTGTTTCTCTGTACACAGAATGCATGCAACCAACATGCGTTAAACAAACAACATGCAAAACAAGGCAACTCTGTGATTCTCTGACTGCACGCTTCCTGTCAGATAGAGAAGGGACAGAAATGCAAACATCAAGCTTCTCATGCACTCACACCAACACCGCAAGAAGCACTCATAAGAGTTACCATATCTGCTCTTTAATAAACCCTCAAACAATACACATACACACATTAATGTGACCAAGCATGAAGCAACAAAGTGAAAACGGAGAAGCTGTGTCACGTGATGTAGCATTCTCAGCACCTATTTCCTTAATTCCATTTTTAGCACTGTTGACATAACCCAACCAAATACACAACTACAATTTTTTTTGTTAAAGTACCTCTGAATTCAGATGATTATAATGATACAGATTAGTGTCAAAGTAAAATTTGTATACAGCGCAAAAGTCACACTTGTGAAAAGAATGATTTCTTTGTGAAAAGAATGATTTCTACATTTGAACTAACTAAACTTTTATTCATAATGACATGCTAATACATTAGAGGACCATGTGGTAGCTAGAAACAACAGAACCGTGCTCACTAGCTAACTTACCTAATGTTACTGATGGACAAAACGTTTCTTATCGTTATAGTAGATCTTGACAGGTTTGGCTACTATTAAATAAAACACTGAGAACATGAAAATGAAAATCACTCTTTAAATTCAAATCTCACTTGTGTTTATGTGTGATAAATACAAGCTAGTTTATTAGGTAGCTAATCAGCTAGCTAACTTGGCTAGTGTTATTGTTGAACAAAATATTTTGTGTTAGCTAAGAAAAGATGTTCATATGTCCAATTTTGGTCTACTGGGTAATGTCACAAGGAAAATGTTAGAAGACTGTTCTGGTAACTTAAAATGATGTTACAATTACAACATTAAAAGAACATCCATTAAGCTAAATATTTGGTCCCATGTTGAGTTTTCATATTATAAATATGAAATATATGAAATAAATATGAAATAAAAGAGCATCCTTTGTATGGCACACTGGACCCTACAAATTGCACCTAACTACTTTTGAGGATGTTCTGAAGAGGTCATTTTGTTAGCTTGTATTTGACAGTTTTTGCCATGGTTGAGAATATGACAATCGAGACTCAAACAATGAAATCTGAAATTTGGAAAAACTAACACGTGAGCTAGTGAACTAGCTAAATCAGCAGGATGACACACCAGTGTTTCCTAATTTCAACATCATTTATATTCATCCATCCTGGCATTTTCACATTAAAATAAACCTGTGATCTGAATTACAGCTGTCACTACTGAGTTGCTCTTGTAGAAAATTAATCCACACCCTCTGACCTCAGATTTGAGAATTCAACAGAGCTGTGGTACAAAAGGGAATGGTAACTTGTCAGGGATTACGGTCAGTAACAAACAGGGCTCCTCCATGCACTGCACATGCAAGCACGATGCTCCGTCACCACTTCAAGCCCGGATACTCACCGTTCCCACGAGTTGTGGTTCGTGTATTTTGTTTGGGTGGAGGAGCAGAAGCCTGTTTACTCGTGCCCTTCTGCACCTTTTTAACCCCTGTCTTGGCATCCTTCCTCACCCCTGCACCTGTCGCCCCGCCCGAGGCCTTGCTGGATGCGGCCTGTTGTTTTTTAGCAGCGGGTCTCTGAGCTCCTGATGCACTGGCCTGTGGGCTGCATGTGTTTTCTTTCTTTTTTACAGGAGCAGAGACGGGACCAGAGCACTCTGGCGTGTCAGAAATGAAAATGAAATGAAAAGCGGCAGAGCCCCAGACAGACAGACAGACAGACAGACAGACAGGCAGGCAGGCATACAGATGGACACAGAACTTTGGGAAAACCAGTAGTTTTATCCAATTACGACTCACAAATTCTGAGTCAGTACAGATAGAAGTAAAGCATGGTACGCTTTATACAATTAGCCAAAGTGGATAAAACCAAATGACGTTTTAAACCTCAAGAGGGAAAGAAGTCATTTTTCATTAGCATGGCACTTTCCTGTAAATTCAGTTCCGAGAACTATTAAAAGTTGATCAGAAGTTGTCTGTCTGCGCAAAGTGTTTAAGACAAGACAAGCCAGAAGAAATACAGCTGAAATGAGCAAAATGCTGAACACCCGTCTTTCTCTGCATAAAAAAGACAAGCTCACAGTTCACTCACCATGACGGCAGTGGATTGCTAATAGCAGTAACATTCTCACTACTTTAACTAAAGGAAAAAGCAATGGTTCAGATGGCACATGAGAAATTTTCTAAACCCAGACAATCCCGTTGGAAAAGAAAGAGAGGGAAAGGTCTCAAATCTGGACACGCTGAACAGAAAATGGGCTTGATGTATCTTTCAGCTGTTACTGTAGCAGTGCCAGGCAAACGTACTCTGCTCGGGCCACACTGCTCGATCAGAACACGACTAACTCTACCAAAACCGATGCACAAAATGCCCAATGTTGCATGTTTCTCATTTAACGAGTGCATGAGAAACCTACATATTCACCCACTACTGCAGAACGTTGATCAGATACATTTGAGTGCAAAAGTTTTTATCCCCTAATTATTTCTGCTGAAAGTTTTAACATGTTCCACTATTGTACTTTTTTTTCTACAAGAAAAAATAAATTACAAGAAGTTAAAAATGAAATGTGGGTGAATCTGGCAGCAAGACAAGGATAAGGATAATAGTTCGAAAAGAACCAAAAGAAAGATTTTGCTGACCCTTTCGGGTTGTCAGTGTGTAACCACTGACACACTTACAACAAATATATCAGGAAGAACTGGAAGAATATTACAACTGAGAGGATCTCAAAGCTGCTCAGAGGATACAACAGAGTTTGGAGACAGTTATTAAGGCAAATTCTTATTATTAAGTAGAAGTAGTCCAATAGTGTATATTATTATCTCAATATATGATGATGAAGAAACATCTAACACATCTAATAAGAAGTAACACACAAAATGTCAGTATAAACAGTTAGTATAAATTTCACTTGTCTTTTATTCATTTTGTCTGAAGGGTATGTAAACTTTTGCCCTCAACTGTTCATTATGCAACAACTATTTCTGCTGTAACATGTACAAAGACCACCTGCCTCAACATGCTGTACAACGATAAAAAGCCCAAAAAGTGTAATGTCAGCAGGTAGAGCCTCTCCATTTCATATTTCAAAGTAATGCTTATTAATAATTTGTGTCTACAACAAAAATATAGTTCAGATGCAAATAAGCTACACTCAACAAGTATGTTTATCATTTCTGTAGATTTCTGCCCAGATCTACAGATTTCTCTAGGGTTCTGAAACTACAGGGTGTTCCAAAAGTCTCCATATATATTTTTTTCAGATAGCCTTTAAGAATGACAAAAGAAGAATGTATTGAAATCATTCTCACGGCTGGATCAGGAAGTTGTTGCAAGGTTGCGGTGAAAATGTAATTACATTTACATTTATAGCATTTAGCAGATGCCCTTATCCAGAGCGACTTACAATTATCTCATTTATAAAAGTGAGCAGTTGAGGGTTAAGGGCCTTGCTCAAGGGCCCAGCAGTAGCAGCGGCAGCTTGGTGGTGCTGGGATTTGAACTCGCAACCTTCCGATCAGAAGTCCAACGCCTTAACCACTGAGCTACCACTTCCCAATTACATGCAGAACACCAGATGTTTTAACATGAGTTCATCATGAGTGGGAGAGACAACTGTGTGTTTTTACAAAGAAATGGCATGTAGAGGATGTTCTGTAAATACAGTTACATTTTGCTAAAAAAGTGTTATTTCCCCTATGTATGGAGACTTTTGGGACACCCTGTATTGGACCCCTTTAACTTTAAAAATGTATTTCATCAACACTATTTAAAGATCATTACATCAGTAGAGTTTTTTTTTTTTATTTCTGAACTTTCCACCAACTGATCCAAGTTGACATTATTTCTAGGCCTTGTTTTGAGTTATTGAAGTTTGGACTAAACCCACTGAAATAGGCTAATAACTATAAGAACAAATTAAAAATGTAAAAAACATGGACCCTGGCTATGCTTCACAGACCCCTGGCAGTCCCTGGATCCCACGTTGAGAACCACTGCAGTAGATGACTAGGTAGGATAGCAAACGCACACACATACACACAGACACACACACAGAGAGACCAAAAAAGCAAGGGCAAACTTACACATACACAAATGCACACACACAGTCTAAAAATATGTCACCTTCTGTGTCATCAGCCTCTGGCGTAATCACAGTCTTCTCCTCAGCGGGAGTTTCTGGGGACTCAATGTCCACTTTGACCTCTTCTGTAACTCCACTGGGAACTGCATGTCCATTTAGAGTCTCTGTGCTCACTGCATCCTCTGAGAATAAAACAAACGACACGGGCATTTAGCTATACACTAAATCATTAACCTAATCGTTAATAAAATCTGTCTATATCCTTAACAAACTAAATAGAGAAAGCATTTATTAAACACACTTAACTAACAAACTAAACAAATGAAGCATTTATTAAACACACTTAACTAACAAACTAAACAAATGAAGCATTTATTAAACACACTTAATTAACAAACTAAATAAATGAAGCATTTATTAAACACACTTAACTAACAAACTAAATAAAGATTAGATTAGATTAGATTCATCTTTATTGTCATTGTGCAGAGTACAAGTACAGAGCCAATGAAATGCAGTAGAAAGGAAGTGTTTATTATACACAAACTAAATAAACTAACAAACTAAATAAAGGAGGCGTTTATTAAACATACTTAACTAACAAACTAAATAAAGGAAGCGTTTATTACACATTTATCTAACAAACTAAATAAATGAAGTGATCATTAAACACAAACTAAATAAATAAACTAAACAAAGGAAGCATTTATTAAACACAAACTAAATAAACTAACAAATTAAAGGAAGTGTTTATTAGACACACTTAACTAACAAACTAAATAAAGGATGCATTTATTAAACAGACTTAACTAAATAAACTAACAAACTAAATAAACTAAGCATTTATTAAACACACTTAACTAACATACTAAACAAAGGAAGCATTTATTAAACACACACTAAATAAACTAACAAGCTAAATAAAGAGAGTGTTTAAACAGACTTAACTAAATAAACTAACAAACTAAATAAAGGAAGCGTTTATTAAACACAGTCAAAATCACTCGTTTTAGGTAGCACCTAGCATACTTTTGCTTTTATTTTGCTTATTATTGTTTGACAGGTGCTGCATATTCAGTCCAACAAGGATCTTTGATGGTTTCATTTGTAGTTTCTGTCACACACAAATGAGTTTGTTCCCTTTTCACTGCTCTACACAGAAATGAGAAATGTTCACTGGATGACCTCCAACACAGGGAACACATGCATACAATTACACAACTTTAACACATCAATTACAAATATCACACGTATGAATGTTTTATTGAGTGAAAATACAACCTTGGTCTGGAATAAGAACCCCCTTCCTGATGAGTTCCTCACGGGTTTGTCTGGTGGAAATTTTCCTCTCTAAAACTAGAAGGGCAGATGGGAGAGAAATGTTAATTATAGCACAAAAGCTGTACTTATAAGGCTCTGGCACATGGCTCATTTTAATTCAAGTCAATAGACTATGATTTGTGTGTATCGTAACTCTCACACACAAAAAAATGTAATCCATTTTTATTTACTAATTGTTTTGATCTTCCCCATTTTCTATTCAAAACTTTATTTTTTCTGTAAATACTGAATTGTGCACTTTGTGCAAAACCTCAGCAAAACTAAACACTGTGATTAAATATTATGTATTGTGACGTATCATGGTATATTTTTGCACTCTTAGGCATGGTTTTTTTTTTTAATCAGAAATGTTTGGTAGTGTTGACATTTTCAGTGAAAAACGCATTAACCTATGTGAGAGATGAAGACAGTTTTGCGACACATCAAAAAAAATCCTTTATATAAATGGGGTAATGCTAAAGTTATTTATCTTATCTAAAGAAAGAAAGAAAGAAATACAAAACATCATCTTGTTGCACAGACAATGAGGACAAGTAGGCATAGTCTACCTTTGGAGAGATCCTGGAACTTATCGCTGGTTCTTTTCTTCCGCCACTTCCAGGGTTTGAAGATTTTGCCTAGAGACGACAGTTTCCCCTTCCCTTTCAGCTGAGAGGACTGCGAACCTCCGACTACCACATCACAGTTGGCCAGAGAAGCTTTTTCCAGTCCCTCCACTGCGAATAAACCACATCCACGTCTAATGAATAGATGAAATGAATGGGGGCAAACAGCTAACATTCAGTACAGTGACCTTTTTATGACTGTGAATGTGAATGAATGTAACTCACAGGAGAAGCAAATGTCCAAGCAAATGTCAAAAAAATAATCACTAATCAGACAAGCAAATGAACAGCTGTACATGAAGTATAGCGACCACCAGCATGTTCATCATTTCATACACTAAAAGGTCCTGTCTGAAGCAAAACTAAGTATGCCTACATAATGACAATAGACAGCAACAAACAGACAGTGGTGTAAATGTCAATTGTTCCTGACCTGAACCCCATGTTACATGCCACCATGATGCATTAGCAATTTTTTTTGGCAAATCTGAAGCATCCAGCGATAACTAGGCAGGCAGGAGAGGAAATAATTAGGGTTTTCCGTATAACTCAGCGGGATATTAGACCCTCCATGTAATGCATTACTCAGACCAAACCCAGCCAAAACAATAGCCTGCACAATCAACTGAGAAATGATTACATTAACAGATATTCCTCTTTAAATAATAAACGTATTACCAAAGGTTCTTGTAATTCCCAAAGTACCACATTAGTATTAACTCTTTTTTATGTGAGCCCAGAGAGCTCAAATAAGCGTAATATCACAAACACAGTGAGGAAAAGGAAGCACGTTGGTGTAGAGGGTAGTGTTGCCACCTCACAGCTCCAGGGTCCCTGGTTTGATCCTGAGCTCAGGTTACCGTCTGTGTGCATTCTGTGCATGTTCTCTCTGTGCCCACATGGGATTTCTCCGGGTTCTCGGGTTCCTCTCACCTCCATAAACTATGCTAAATGGTCCCTAGGTGTGAATGTGTAAGATGGACTGCCGCCAGGGTGTATCCCTGCCTCGCGCCCAGTGCTCCATGGATAGCCTCCGGATCATTCATGACACCGACCAGGATAAAGTGGTTATAAAGATAGATGAATAGTCAAGAGATGGTGACATCCACTTCCATTTTCTGATGTGAGCCTTTTCCTCCCATTATCTCTGCTAATCCTCATTTTTTAAAAAGATCTGTTAAGTGAAGTATTAAAATAAAAATGTAAGCAAATGATTCCCTAGCCTTATGAGCTAGAAATTCTTTTGTTGTACAAAACTTTTGTGTACTGTCTCAGTATAAGAATTATGATGATCAAATTGATCAGGGAACCTTTAAAAGGCTATTTATCAATGACAAAGACCCAGAATAATCTTAAACATCCCTTCTGAAGCAGAGTAATGTCTAGACTTGGCAAGGCACGTTTGGGAGGAAAAACACCTTACTGGGACAATTCACAATTTTTTAAACATGTAAAAAGGTTCCAGAAGAATACATCCGTCCTGAGAGGACGAAGCAGAAATTTTCATAAAGGTATTAAATCTGGTCATTTTGTCACTACATATGAATAAAGCATCTGGATATCTGCTTGTTTAAACCTCATCCTATATGGCTTCTTTCAGTCTATAATGCTGAAGCTGACTACAGTAAAATTCTACATCAACCCCCACCTCCTCTTCACAATCAGGAGTGCACTATTACCAACACATTTGTGAGAAGCCTAGTCCTTTACATTGCACTGACAGAGTTCATTAGTGAGCATGTGTTATAGGAACATGCCAGGCGCTACCACAACTACGACCTTCTCAGCACGGACTTCAAAATATCAGCATGATCATGGACTCACTGGCCCATGAGTTCACTAGTCAAGTGTCTAGTAGCAGTAAGTCAAGCCAAATGGACTTTAAAACGAGTCCTTTTTGCTTGATTTAGTACAAGACAACCGTAATCCTTCACAGACATCATGTCTACTAGTAGTTTACGTCAGAAAGGATGATCATTAAAGATCATCTGTTAAAGATCTCTGGAGGTATCTCTCAGAAGGTCAGGCTGGGGCACAGCTGGACTATTATAGCCTATAAGCTGAAACAAGTGTCTCCATTCGTATGCAAGTAAATTCACACTCATATTACTAAATACTTCACAACTTTAGTTAACATCCTTCCTCTCACATGACATAATTCTGTCAACGGTTCCTCATCATAAATCACTGCATGCAAAAACTAATGATGGAAGCTTAAAATTCAAATAAAACCAAGGATGAGCATGACAAGGCTGTGAGATCTTAGCTGAAGTATTTTACAGTGTCTTTCATATCAGCGCTCTCATGGCAACCTGTTTCTTATTAGATTAGTCATACTATTGGCTTGCATCACTGACTAAATATAGAGGGACAGAGTGAGAGAGGCTGTTGGAAGAGGCGAGATGTGGGTGTTGATTTCTTTTGGTTAAGTGTCATTTGAACACAAATCTAATGATACAGCTTGGCTGTCACAAATATAACATCATTTCTCCGTCCATAATCACTGACAGTTCCTCTTCTGAATATCTAGACAGATATTAATATGTTTTTTGATGTATGAAAAGTTCTCATCCTTTCCCTAAACTCTCATCTTGCTCTATAGTTCAGTTATAATAATATATCCTTCTGCTGAATACATGAAATCTGCTGTTTGAGGTTTTTATGAGGCCAAGGAAGGAAAGGAAGTTTTTTTTTGCGCCTCCATCTTCTAATCTCACTGTTTCAGTTCCTAATAAATAAACACAGAATGGAAACAAGAGAGCCATTTCAGTGAACATTTTGTTCCATTAAGGACCGGAAAGAAGCTGTAATGTTCATAATTGTCCATGAAGACCTGCTCCAATAAAGTGATAAGGACACCAAGACAACAGCCTCTTATACTGATATAAGGACAAATCATGTCTGGACCCAAACAATATAATTAAAGAGAGCATCACTTATTTATGAAATGTGACTTTATCCACTAGATATAGCCTAGCGATATTCTCATTTGCTTTGATAAGTTGTAATGCGGTATGAACATTCAATATAAGTTTATGAGGGTTGGGATTTACAAGAGGATGCACAAACAGTAAGAAGTCTGGATATCAATAAAGTTAATGGTTCTATTGATTTAAAATAATATATAATATATATGCATAATTCACTAGCTGAGATGTACAGCTAAGCTTGCTGAATCAGAATTGTTCGGAACAAGTTGAGTAAGTTATAAAACACGACGGGGCTTGCTGTTATAGGAGAATAATCAACAACATGATGGTGTGATGCCTTCACCACCCTAAAGTTGATTACTTTCCAATAACAACACGTCCTGAGATGATTTATTCCTCTTATACCACAGCAGTTTACCATCAATTACAATTTTGAATCTATTAATGAATGAAGCATCGTGCTTTTAAATCATGTAAAGTTATTTTTTAATGTTAATGAATGTCCGCAACGCAAGTTACTTCCTTTTATCACTTATGTTATAGCAGCTATAAATAGTTGTTCCCTCAGCCTGTGAGCTAGCTATGTTACAGAGAAACCAGAAGTCATCTGTCCTGAAGACTTTCCCATGGTGGAAAACTGCCTGACGGTTACAAGGACTGTATACAGAAAACTTCACCATATCATTAGTCTTCGATTATGTGGAGTGTCCGCCATACATGTCTGTGTAAAGTAGCTGTTACTATAGAAAAGATAACATATTAGAATGAGCACATTAATATTAGCATTTTGCCTTGCAGCTGGAATTCAGAAGTCTCAAGCTGCTGTTGTAGAAAATGAATCAACACCTACTGACCAATCATGTTTCAGATTTCAACAACGCTTCAGTATTAAAGCCTTTAAAATCTACCACACAAAATATGTTTTACACAAAATGATAGAAAACAGTTACAAATACACTGCCTGATGCCAATACATCACCTGATTTATGATAGTGTTTAAATATGTTTTTTTTGGCCTACAGTGTATTTTTCTAAACTTGTATCCTCTGGTTATTTTTTCTCACTCTGACTCATGTGCACAAGCCCAACCCCAGCAAATCCAAGACATGCTTCTTTTTCACTATCGTCTAGAACCAGCAACATGCCTACTCTTTCATTCACAATTTATATTTATTTACATAACTTTTGCATTACTTACTGTGGAAAAAAGCCAGAGCACAAAGATGTCAAGAGGGTTGACTATTTTAAAAAGGTCCCAAAGCTGTATCAATACACTGTAAAGAATTGTACCAGATTGTCAAAAGAAGAGAGAGACTAAAGCAGCCGGAGAAGAAACACAACAGTCGAGGAAGGAGGGAAATCAGTGGTGGCAGTTCAGCAAATGTCCAACCCTATTTGAATGTTTGTGCCGCCACAATTGGCAATTCAAAATGCCACTTATTCAAGGACTCGGATGTGTCTGGAGATGAGCCGGGACAGTGCTGTGCGTGAGTTCCAGTGAGTTGGATGAATGGACTAATGTTGCTCATTTGTAACACCTTATTCGCCTGTTTTTGACTATACGATTCACCACCATTTTAATAGATGCCAAAAAAAAATAGACTCACAGCCGGTTTGAAAAACTGCCTTTGCATCCTGGACATCATGAACCCTAGCTCCTATCATAAACACTATAAAGACGTCCCTGTGAGACATCCATGGACGTCCATTGCAGTACTATAGATTGGTCAATAAAAGGACATTATCATTGGTCTATTTTTGCTTGGTCCTGGTCCACCTTGATTTGACAATTTTTTGCTTTGTATTACCTTTTATGTCTTTATTTTCAACAAAGAGCCTCACAACAAATCTAGCAACTTTTTGAACAGACTTTAGCAACGGTCCTGCACTCGATGCACTCTCTAGCTCACATCACAGCTACTCCAAAGTGAATTTCCCATTGACCAATCACTGATCACCATTGTTCCCGACAACCAATCACTGATTACCATTGTTCCCAATGACCAATTACCAATCAGAATTGTTCCCAATGACCAATCACCGATCAACATTGTTCCCAGTGACCAATCACTGATCACCATTGTTCCCAATGACCAATTGCCAATCAGAATTGTTCCCAATGACCAATCACTGACTACCATTGTTCCCAACAACCAATCACTGATCCCTATTGTTCCCAATGACCAATCACTGATCACCATTGTTTGTCCCACTTGAGCTCTTTGTGTTAAACTTCCTACTGGCTACATTTACAAGTAATAAAATTGAGTTATTCCATTCATAACTGTTTTCCATTGTGTCTATTTCCTGACTCCTGACCATCACTGCTATTTGACTGCGTTCCTGATAAAAAGTGTAATATTTTGACAATATGTAAATAGTTAGTTTATGGTGCCATGACCAATGACAACTTCCTTCTATAAGAAATCAGTTGTAATCTATTATATTCTACTATATCATGATGAATCAATGAATAAGCAAAAATATCAAGAAAACACAACAGACGTCTTTGAAAAGACATTAAAAACTTAATGTGGCCTAAAGTTCCCATTAATGTCACTATAGACATTAATTCTTTTTTTTTTTTTTTTTAAAAAAGAAATTGTGCTTATTGGGATCCTACTAGGATAACTCCTCTAGAATGAACTATTTTCTTTCTTTCTTTAAACTGCATTATTGTTTTACTTGACAGTGACTTCAGTATTAAGTGTAAGGTGAACAGAAATCCTGCAGTAATGCTTCAGCTCTCTCACACGTGTAGGTTACCTCCTAGCCCAGCAGTGTTAGGGATGAAGGTGTCAGTGATCAGGGTGCACTGCTGACAGGAACCAGAAACTGCACAATGTCGAATTTGTTCCTGACTCCCAAATACAACTTCTTTAAAAGTTTACAGAAAGACATAGAGAAAAACAGATGCACCACGCTTCTCTTCTAACTTTGCCTGCTTTGTGAACTTTATAAAAAAGGCTTCAAGAAAGTCGCGAATAGAAAACAAGCTCCGCAGTACGCTGCAGTAGGATGTCAAACGACTTGATGTCAAAAATAAGACGCCCTGGGTGGGTGTAGTACTACTGTGATACTATTTAGTGCGCGAGTATGAGGTTTGGGACGCAGCCAAACTTTCCTTCTAGTGACTGTCAGTGTTCCTCCAGGTCTGTAGAAACTACATACACAAACACACTCACCGCCGGTTCCGTGGGACAGGCTGGACACTGATGTTTGGCCCATGACCGTGTGTGTGCGCCGTTAACGGGCCGCTAAGTAAAAACACCGCGCGCTCCCTGAACAACTTCCGCTCCGCAGACTTAGCGCGCGACTCATCATCCCCGGCGGGCAGCTCCGTGTCCCGGTTCACCGGCTCTTCATCACAGCACGCACGAGGCTCGTCAGAAAATCGACTTCACTGCCCTGAAATACCGAGCATTCCTTCAGGGGACTGCATGCAAACCAGCAGCAGCAGCAGCTCACAGAGAGGAAGTGGCCTGACTCCTCCTTTCTCAGGCCCCTCAGCCCTCAGCCCTCAGCAGAGACGAGCGATACCACGGAGTTCCTCTTCCATCCGATACCAAGGAATAGCACACAAAAGTATCACGATATCAGTACTTTCAATCTTATATATAAGATGACTTTTGAAAGTAAGTACTGATATGATACTTTTGTGTGATATTCATCATATATATATATATATATACACACACACATATGGGCAGTGGTGGTTTAGTGGTTAAGGCTCTGGGTTACTGCTCGGAAGGTCAGCAGTTCAAACCCCAGCACTGTTGCTGTTGGGAAACATTGTGCCCTTGAGAAAGGCCCTTAACCATATCTGCTCCAGGGGCATGGCATCATGGCTGACCCTGTGCTCTTACCCCAGTATCCTAGCAAGCTGGGATATGTGCAAAACTGCATTTTATTGGCTCTGTACTCCTACTTTGCACAATGACAATAAAAGCTGAAAAATATATATATATATATATATATATATATATATATATATATATACATACTGTATATGCAGCTGAGAGCAAACATTTGCATACACATGGACAATACAAAATAGAAAAAAAGGCACTTTTTGCCAACTTGGGGATGTTCAAAGCAGGAATGTCTTGCTAATTAGTTTTTTCTTTATTCTTGTGAGAAATTAACAGGTGATTAACTCTGATGTCACAGCGGGATAATGCGAATGCCATTACACTGGCACTTAATAGGAGGAAGCATTTCCGTGATTTCAAACAGTATTAATGAGAAATCTAATGTAGAAGTAGTGTAGACGGCAAATGCTGGACTCAAATTTGCAGAATGCAGGTGACGTGACTCTGATGTCACAGCGGGATAATGCGAATGTCATTACAATGGCGCTTAATAGGAGGAAACATTGGGCCCTTGAGAAAGGCCCTTAACCACATCTGCTCCAGGGACATCTGCTCCGTATCATGGCTGACCCTGTGCTCTGACCCCAGTATCCTAGCAAGCTGGGATATGTGAAAAACTGCATTTCATTGGCTCTGTACTTGTATATTTCACAATGAAAATAAAAGTTGAACATATATATATGAATATAAACAAGTTTAAAGGGGAAAAAAAATCCACCCTGGAACACATTAAAGTGTTTCAAGTCAAGTCAAGTGGGCTTTTACTGTCATTCCTCTACATAACTGGTATACCCTGGCATGAAATGTTGTTTCTCCAGTACCATGGTGCAACACATAACAGTACACTAGTACAGTACACAAGACTACATAAAGTGCAACTACACAATACAAGTGTGAGACAATAAGAACACCGAGCAAAATACACAGAACTGTGAATACACAGTACAATAGATACACAGTGCAGTGATAACAGAATGGTGCTGAGTGGGAAAGCTATTGCAATGACTGGCCTGTAAACTACTGAGAAGTGTAGCAGCAATATTAGCAGTAAATATTGTACCTGCCGCTTAGTGTTATGGACAACAATATTTCAGGAAAAAAAAATGTTTTGAAGATATATTCATTTTAGTTTTATGGTTAATCACTTCCATTTAATATTTTGTGATGATTCATTCCCGTACTAGTCTTCTGAACATCCAGTGGGTTACTTGCACTCAGGGCTATGACATATTTTCGTTTTGAAATTGCACAAATCTCACATGTCCTTTAGTACTGTTTACATTCTGCAGTACAGCAAGCCCTACAGTAAACTCATAGAATTGGGCAACTGTTAGCTTGGGTGTTCGTTTCTATTAATAGGTATTTTCTTACCTTCATAGTAGGTTATGTATGACAGAGCATACAGTCTGACACCTTTCTCCAGATTACTAAAATTAGCTTTGCAAGTGTTCTTACGTATACAGTATGATGAACGTTGTTGACATTCATTATTGGGAGATCCTGCAGACACTGGGTGTAAAATAATGCCACTGCTATTACAGTGAGCAAGTGCCGTTTTGTTTGTAATGCAGAAGTGTTTGTGCAAGTAGCCCATTAAATAGTCTCTAGAATGTTTATGCTTTTGCTGTACAGTAGGAGCACGTGATCAGGAAACATGGTTTGGGGTGTTTTTGGCTGTGTGTCTTACCGCACACTATTCCCTTTTCAGTCATCCCTTGCTAGAGAATAAATGGTTAGAGTTTATTCATTTTGAAGAGGGTGGAACTGGGGCTATAACACATAACACATAACACATAACACCGTTATGTGACAGGCACTTTTTAACCAACTTGGGGATGTTCAAAGCAAGAATGTTTTGCTAATTCGTTGATGTATTTTCTTTATTCTTGTGAGAAATTAACAGGTGACGTGACTCTGATGTCACAGCGGGATAATGCGAATGCCATTACACTGGCACTTAATAGGAGGAAGCATTTCCGTGATTTCGAACAGTATTAATGAGAAATCTAATGTAGAAGTAGTGTAGACGGCAAATGCGGGACTCAAATTTGCAGAATGCAATGCAGCTATACACCACAATTGCACTGAGTTACAGCAAAGATTATTTGATTAGTTGCATGATCTATGAATCTGTGATATGACAAGCACAGTTGTGTTGACGTTGGTGTTAGCATAAAAGATGAAGCTGATCTGTCTGTAGAGTTTTTAAAGCAAGGCATATAAATTGACTTTCATACACGGATTTTATTTGCACCCTTTGTTTATTTAATTAAGATTATTCATTTTGTATTTGTGGTTATTATTGTATCATTTATTGTAAATAGCCTTTTTTTAATATTTATATTATCACATTCCAAACAGATAAAGACTTCCATGTAGGAAGCACATGTACTGTATATCCTTGATACTAAAGCCTCATCTCTCCTTGTTTGTTGATTCCTCTGAATGCATTTTAAGACTTGGTACTTGCTTAAAATGATGTTCAGCACTTTCTGTTTCACAGGCTGAATGACGTAGGTTCGAGGAATCAAGGAAGCATCAGTTGGAGTTTTGGGATGCATCCTAAAGGACTAAAGCACCACTGCATTGATCTTTTTAAGTAGAGATGAAGCAAGGACTAATTCCCACTGCTGCTGCTATTAGCAGGTAGCTGAACAGCATTATGGGTAATGTACAAAACACTTACCCAAAGTGAAAATAGACCAACATGACTTAGAGCAAAGAGGTGTACACTAAAAAAAAACTCAGAATTTCATCAGAAAATAAATCTTGGGCACCACTGAAGATCACATGTTAATTCTAAAGATTAAAAGTCACTCAAGGTGGATTTTTCCTTTAATGAACACATAGTGTTCAATGTTAAGAAGTCAAAATGATATCAACTTAAAAGCATGTCCCTTTCTGAGTGATTAAAAAAATATTCTTTAACAACTCATATAGCCACCATTTGGCTTTATAACGGCTTCCAATCTGGTAACCAGATATCCTACAGTGCCTTCATATCACATCTGGAGACCAAGAGGTGCAAAACTTCTTTCTTTTCCTTCTTTTCTTTTGATTTGACTTTTGGATTGTTTTCTTGTTGCAGGATACTCATTGTACAAAGAGGGAAATCTTTATGATTTGTCCAGTCGAATGTTTTGTAGCTAATAAAACAGAGCAGTGCCCAACCCCTGATTAATCCCTGGCAGCAGTTCAGAAGTAGCTCAATTCTCCAACACTGCGAACCTGGCAACACTGACAGGAAGTAAAAGGCATAAAGGAGAATTTATTCTGATCCTACACGGTTATTTTCTACAACATTCCTTTTTTCAGTTCCGTCACAGTGATTAAAATTAGTAGTTAAACCCAATGTGAAATTAAAACTGACCTTTACCTTTTCAGTTCATGTCCTTGGTGATTTTTTGCATAATTCATCAGTATAAATCACTGACTATAATTATATTTTTTATGGAAACAGAAATTAAAATGCAACATTTGCTTGCTTCTAAATGTCTTATAATTTTGCTAGTGGGGAGAAATAATATTAACCAGTACACGTAATCCTCTATGACTGATTATAGACTTCGGTTTGGGTCTGACTCCATGTTTGTTTTGTCACGCCCACTTTGCACAATCCAATCAAATGGTCAATAATTTCTGCCTGAATATCCTGTTTCACTCAATAATGCATTACGTTACAGACCTAAAATGCATTATGATTTCCATTTCAAAGTGTCTTTAAAGCAAACGTTTGGTATCAGTGTTTTTTTTTTTTTTTACAAGAGGATTAATTCTCAAAAGGAAATGTCTAGATTGATACATATTGATATTTCACTGTTATAATTCACCACAAGCTTGCTTTTTTGCATGTCCATTAAGCAACAATGGCTTGAAAGAATTTTTAGGCTCCAGTATTTTGATATTAAAATCTTTAGCAAATATCAAGAGAGGAATGTAACTGGGGAAACAAATTGGCTGAGCTGAAATGCTAAAACATCACCTGTGTACACTAAGACATTAGAAAAAATAATATACTGATATATATATAATTGGCTAAAGCCTTTCGTTTGTGCATTGTACAGTTCAAAAGACTTCTCTTTAGTGCAATATTTTAGCATCAAATACAAGGGAATTATTTCCTTAAACGTCAGGAAATAATACAATCTACTTTACATGCCCCTTTTGAGATAGTAAGATTTATGTCTGCCATTCTGCATCCTCCACTGTAACCTGGCAGACTTCACTGCAATCAAGTGTTCGATGCTGGAGCTGCTTTAGCATTAGCGTCTAGTTTATGCTTGGCTTCCTGAAAAACAGGCCAAAAGCCCCCCAACCACCCTCCCCCTCCCCTTCCCCCTCCCCTTCCAGTTCATCTCTGGCTTAGCGGAGAAGTTGTGTGTGGGAGGGATCCGGACAGGAAGTCTTACGGAAACGAGCCTGCTCTGGAGATGGAAAGCATTGTTCTGTATGCCGAAGTTCTCATCCAGCTGCAGCTACCCACCCCTTCCCCTCTTCCTGAGCGCTCTGCTCGCTATCACAATACTGATCCTAAAAACGAGGGTGAAAGCCGTGACTCAGTGCACGACACCATTTGGTAGCAGTAGCCACGTTTATAGGTTAAAGGCTGCATTTGTATCACTTCACATCAAAGGCCTTTGAAACAAACGTTGGTCAGGGTTTAGAGGAAAAATGACTTCCTGTTGAGCAGTGACTTTATGAACCATCTTTGGTAGTAGTACAAACTGAATATTTGAGATCCGGATGTCAAAATGTGGGTCAACTTTTTATACAGTGTCCAAGGCTTCCAGTGAGAATCCATCAAAATGGACATTATTATACTTTGACCGCGCTGACTGTTATTACATGTATTAAACTTGATCAGCGTTCACCTCAGCAGCTGGTGCCCTCAACGGCCAGAGGACGACCATAACTTTACGTCAGACTGATAGCACGCTCTGCCTGCTTCTGATCAACACACACTCTGACAAGACTTGACAGGGCACCTTTTGTCTCTCACAGACAAAACACACACACATAAACCACACAGTGGTACACATGGGAAATTGATATACTGTCTGAGGTACCTGATATGTCCTTAACTATCTGGACAAATAATTACATTAGATAGAAAGCTATTTCTTGCACCAGAACAGCCTCTCCCTTGACAAGTAATTATATAGCATAATGGTTATACAGCTATAAGGAGATGAGGTAGAGTGAATACTTTGCACGTATGAGGATATTTGAAGCCTGGATCACGAAACAATGGAGATCCAGTGTTCAATTCCCTGCATCTCCATTGTTTTTGCCCAATTTTTCCTCTTTGGGATCAATAACATTATCAAACTAACTAAAAATAAGTATTTTTACATTGCATATACACATATACACTAAAAAAAAGGTTACATCTAGAACTCTTAAAGGTTCTTTTAGCTTGCCAATCTGGGAGAACCCTTAAATGTTTAAACGTTATATGTAGACTCCTACAAGACAGACTTTTCAGAGTGGGATCCAAATAGAACCCCCTGAGGAAGCCTTAACCAAACAAAGACTATTCTAAGAGTGTAGACCGTACAGCATTACAATACAAAGACTTTTTCATTCATTCATCTTCAGGAACTGCTTTATCCTGGTCAGGGTGAAGGTGGGAACACTGGGTGTGAAGCAGGAATACACCCTGGATTGGTGTACACACACACACACACACACACATATTCACATCACACCAGTGTCCATCACACAGCACCATGAACATACACATGTTCACACACACAACCATACCTAAGAGCAATCTGACACAACCAATCCACCTACCAGCATGTGTTTGATAGGTGGGAGGAAATGTGGGAACACAGAGGACACCCACATGAATAGTAAACCAACTTCAGAATTGAACTGGGGACCCTGGAGCTATGAAGTGGCAGTGGTGCCCTCTGTGCCACACACAACAAAGACTTGTAATATGAAAACCTTATTATAATACACTGTTAGGATAAAGGTTAAATCTAGAACTATTAAACTTTCTTTGGTATGTCACCCATTAAGGTTCTGTATAAAATCATATAACAGAATTTAATGTAGAACCCCTTTAGGAAGCTAAGAACTATCCAAGGAATGCTTGTTACTAAGGGTGTATAACCATATAAACATAAATACATGTTTCAAATTCTATAACTCTTCCTTTACTGCTTGACCCAAGCCTGTTAGGTTTCTTTATATAAATGGCTGATGGTTTCTAGGAAAATGTATTCAGAATCAATAATCAGGTTGGTGATGTGTCTTTGGAAAGCAGCACAATCTCTGCTTGCATGCTGAGTCATAGTGTCTGATAATGTTTTCTCGTTAGAGATCATTTATAGTGGGTGTTTTAGTGAGTCACCAAATTGCAAAGCGTCTCCTACGACTTTTAAGTAAGTTTCTAGAAAACACTGCCATCTTTTGGTCATCTATTTACTTTTTCATGCCCTTAAACTAGGAGTCAGATACAGTCCTGAGGTAGAGTAGAGATTTCACTGCCTAAACACACCTGATTCAACTTAGTAGTTGGAGACTTTCTAATGCTCTGCTAGATTGGACATATGGAAGTTTGATTTGAGGGGACATGCATAGCGATGCCATTTCCTGGATTAAAAAAAAAGACAAAACTCAATTCTGTTATAAAACCGACACCCAGCTTTTCCATCTCCATCTCTGGATGATTACTGTTATGTGATCTTATTAAGGTGTCTTTTATCAATAACCTTAAGAAACTACAAAGCAAACACTATAACACGATTTTTGACTGTCCTTAGGCTGTTACAACGTTTTGTTTCTTATATTAGTCTTTTAGATTTATTTTCCCTTTCTTTGAGGACAGTCTTCCATTAGCTTCTTTTTTAGAAAGCTAGAACCATTAACAATCCAAAGAGCACTTGAGTAACCCCTTTTTTCTAAGAGTGTAGTCATGCGTTTTTCCTGATTGTTTAATGTGTTTTAGTAAAATTTAAGAGCAAGTTAAAGATTTTTGTGGAAATTGCTAGCTAGGCTAACTGTTTGCTAGAGCTAAAAAAATTAAATGTAACTTGACAAGTGCTCTCAGATTCCTTGCTCTGTATTCTCCAATCTCATCAAGCATTATAGCAGACTGCTGTTATGTTGCCAAAGGGAAAGTACTAAATATTGATAAGTTTTTTTTTTCTTAGAATAAATTGACCAGTTAATGGTTAGATTTCTTTCATATTTTCAGTGTGAGATTAAGTAAATTAACCACAAAGACAATTTTCATAACTATTTTTAAACCCATTTTTTTAACCAAGGTTGCCAATACTTTTGGAGCTGACTATACACGCCTCAACCCGTCTGTTGCTTAACCTCCCAATCCACACTCAGCTTAAACAACAACACATTTATTCTTACTTTTGGACCAGTCAATATACTTTCTCCAGGCAAAACTAAACATCAGGTCCAATTTTCATTTGTTTCTATCAATTTCACATGAAATTAATTTAACTGCATGCCTAGTTTATCCACATACCATGTTCTTCCTCCATCTGAGTTCAGATGATTGAAGAGTTTAGTCCAAATTCCTGTGGAGTCAAATATCCCGAGAGACAGAAATCTTGACTGAGTGAGGAGGAAAACATCTATCCATTTGCTCTACAGTGTAGCCTAAGTGCATATGAGAAGCCAGCGATGATATACACAACAAAGTATACCTTTCCACTCCTCCGTAGCCTCCCATCAACACAAATGCAACCCCCTAAATGCTAACGCTTCTAGGTAAGCTACTTCCCATAATGAGGGCCGGGCCTCGCTCCGGTGCTCTCACTGCCGATGGAGAGTGCTTGATAGTAGCATTAGTGTGCTGGAAACACTGTTCACAGCAGCCACCAACGCATTCAGGAGACAGATCCAATCGAAATGATGACCACTGATGTCTGTGAAGTGCACCAGCAATCTACTGAAAGTGCTTGTTGGGAGGCAGCCCGTTGCATATAAATACAGCCGCTGCATCGACGCAAGCCAGGGTAGTAGAGTTCATCAATTATTAACTGGCAATCTCAGCACAAAATATCTGGTAATTATTGTTTAAGTGGTGCTCTTTAGTTCTTTCCTCTCCCCAAATGATTTATTTATTAACCGCAAGTCCTGAGATAAAGTTCTCAAGTGTTGGAAAATATTTTTTCTCCCCAATTGGTGCACGCAAATCTCTAACCATTGAACACAAGAACAGAAGACTGGGAGAGGCCTAAAAGCATCACAGGACAAAGATCAGTGCAGGGTGGTAGGATGAGTATAACCGCGAACACACTCTCTAATAAGAATGATCTCCTCAATACTATGATACATCTGGATGTTGCTGCAGCAGCTTTTTTGTTTGCTATGTGTTTGCTTCACATATATAGTTGGAATCTGGGAAAAAGAATTTGCTAACTTTTGAAAATAGTTTCTATTAGGGATATTATTAAGGATCTAATAGTACCATGCTCATTTACTCATATTGGTAAAAAAAAACACCATCCAACATCTGATACCAGATGATATGATTTAATGAAAGACACTGCTGCACTAATGAGCAGACAACATAAAATGAGAGCGATCTGAACATATTTCAGGACTAACGATCAATCAACTAAAGCAGAAGGTGCTCTGTGAAAATATCTGATAAAAACATCTGATACCTGATAAAACATCTTAAACATAAACCACAGCTAGCAACACACATCAGCAACAAACACTGCAGCAAACCCTGGCTATATGAGTGAAAAAACAGCTCATACCCAGTATGTTGTTCTTGACTATCAGCCACTAATGGTACTTGACCATGACGGATTCCAGCACAATGAAAACAATAAAAGTGATTTTTGCACAAAATCACTGTAATATATGCAGTATAATTTATGAGTAATTGGAGAGTTTCTATTTTTGTGTTTTTGTACCCAATTGCAATGGATTTGAATACATATGTGATGGAAGTTCATACTCTCAGCTGTAGTCTGAGGCAGTTTGTGTTCATTTTGTTTAAACTGTTTAAGAATCACAGTTTTATTTATACATAGTCTCCCCATTTAAAATGTATTGAACTGTTGATTGCTTGGTTGTTTCTTGACCAGCTGTGTATTATTGATTAGTTGATGCACAAGAGAACCGACAAAAGATAAAGAGTCGATTCAAGATTTAAGATCCTGTAGCGACCTACTGGTCGTCAAAGTACAGCCATAACGTGTTGAATTGATCAAAATCAACTATATGATGCAAAAACACCCTGGTTAGCTTATCAGATGCAAAAAAAAAACCAAAAAAAAACAACTGCTAGACTGCACAAGACCACATTAGTCATGTGTTCCTCTTTCGGCTGCTCCCGTTAGGGGTCACCACAGTGGATCATTGGTCCACATATTTGATTTGGCACAGTTTTTACACCGGATGCCCTTCCTGACACCAACAAGTTATCCGGGCTTGGAACCGGCGGTGAGAGCGCTGTGGCCTAACCACTAGTCCTCCAGGGACCCACAAGACCACAATTGTCACATAAATGACTGAAAATCATGAGGAATGTTCAATAGACCTAGATGTACAGTAGCTGGGGCAAAGATAAAGAGAACAACACACCAGCATGACCTCAGAGGGTTTAAGACACAATGCAAACTGTGGGTAAGTCTCAAGAACAGAAAGTGCACATTATAGTTTGTTAAAAGGTACGCATGCCACAGTGCTGTTGAATTATTGAATCAGAAGGATTCTGTGGATTCTATAACAGTAAGGCTCTGACAGTAGTTCCAGCTGTAACATAAATAATAGGTTTATTTAATACGCTG
This sequence comes from Pangasianodon gigas, assembly GCA_022758105.1. NCBI lineage: Eukaryota > Metazoa > Chordata > Actinopteri > Siluriformes > Pangasiidae > Pangasianodon > Pangasianodon gigas. The sequence goes on along the minus strand of CM040456.1, from coordinate 9,074,531 downwards.
ATTCTAATTCATTATTGTTTTTATACCAACAAGTCATTCACAGTGGTCTTGTGTGGTGAATGTTTGATATAATCTAAGCGTAATAATAAATAGATTAAGAAAAAGTGTTGTTATTCAACAAGGGAAAATGTATAATCATTGATATATAAGAAACGTTATATATAGGAAACATTAATGGATGGAGTCTCTGGGGTCAGCACTTTGTAACATCAGTCTTGAGAGTCTTCAGGACATGATATTGATTCCTGTAACAACAAAGCTCACTGTGTTTTATTCTTTAAATAAAAAGCAAGTACAAAAGTATTTGGAACAAAATAAAGATTTAGATCATCTATGAACAAGAAAAGCAAGGAAGGAAAAAAAGGAATTGTTTTGAATCCAAGAACTACTGCATTCTCCAAGCATTGAGCATGTGTGAAACCTGGTGACATGAGCCTGTTTTGCTGCCAGTAAAACTGCTTCACTTGGCAGCGTCAAAATTACACAAAACAACCAAATGCCTCAAACTGTACAGATGGTGCCTTACTTTGTAGAAGGATGATCATACAGATGAAACATACTAATGATACATTGAGATTGCTTCAGTGTGTATTGCTTCTTTGCCTAACAGTTGGCCGCTTTAGGGCACCAGTTACTCAAGATGTAAATAACTCAGAAGTTTCCAACCCTGGTCCTGGAGTACCCCTGTCCTGCACATTTTAGAGTTTTCCCTGCTCTAACACACTCACTTCAACCCAGAAAGGGTTGTTAATTAGCTGATTAATTGACTCAGGGAGCAAGAAAACCACTAAAATGTGCAGGACAGGTTGTACTCCAGGAACAGTGTTGGGAACCTGTGCTGTAACACATGATGAGAACCCTTGTCACACCACATAACAACGTGATTGGCTGCTGCCCACTGATACTCACTTGAATGAAGTCAAGACAATTTTTTACAGTTCTTATTGCCTGCTTTGCAGCACTATCCTTTCCACCATTTTGTCCTGTATTTTTTCCTGTGTCTATAAAAAAATAATTGGAGACAGGACTTTGCTGGACTTTAATAGGAACACCATACTAATACTGAGTAGGACCCCCTGTTTGCTCTCAGAACAGCCTCAATTTTTCACACTCCTTTGAGATTCTAGTCCCTGTTGACACATATTTGCTGCAGATTTGTCAGATTTGTCAGAATGTGATAGACCACATTCCAAAGGTGCTCTACTGGATTCATGTCTGGTGACTGGGGAGATCGCTGAAGTACATTGAACTCATTGTTATGTTCATGGAACCAGTTTGACATGATTTGGCGCATTATTATGCTGGAATTAGCCAATATAAGATGGGTAAACTGTGGGCATAAAGGGGTACAGCAATACCCAGATCAGCTGTGGCATTCAGATGAAACTCAATTGGTATTAAGGGGCCCCCAGTGTCCTAAGAAAACATTACCCACACCAATGCACCACCACCACCAGCCTGAACTGTTGACACAAGGCAAGTTGGCTCCATGGATTCATGCTGCTGACACCAAATTATGACCCTACCATCTGCACGTTGCAGCAGAAATCGAGATTCATGAGATGAGGCAACATTTTTCCAATCTTCAGCTGTCCATTTTCAGTGAGCCTATGCCCACCGCAGCCTCAGATTCCTGTTCTTGGGTGACTGTTCTGTTGTTGTAGCCCCTTTGCCTCAAGGTTCGATATGTTGTGCCTTTTGAGATGCTTTTCTGCTCACTACAGTTGTGAAGAGTTATATGAGTTACTGTAGCCTTCCTGTCAGCTCGAACCAGTCTGGCCTCTGACCTCTCTCATCAACAAGACATTACTGCCCATAGAATTGCCACTCACTGGATGGTTTTTGTTTTATGCATCAATCTCTGTAAGCTCTGAGATACTCAAACCAGCCTAACTGGCACCAACAACCACACCACAGTCAAAGTCACTGAGATCACAATTTTATCCCATTCTGATGTTTGATGTGAACGTTAACTGAAGCTCTAGACCTGTATCTGCATGACTTTATGCATTACACTGTTTCCACATGATTGGCTGATTGGATAAATGCCTGAATGCATATTAGATTTTCCTAATAAAGTGGTTGGTGAGTATATGTATGTGTATGAACCATAATGTTGACCACCAAAGCCCCAGTGAGCTGCATTCATTAAGGTCCCTTCCACATATATATGGATATTTTTGAAAATAGTTTTTTCTCTGCATTTTGGCCTCCTGTCCACACAAAAAACAACATTTTGGTCACTGAAAAGGAAACATTTCGAAACTCATTTCAAAACAGTTTTCATTGTTTTTGTGGCGACAGGAAAAACAATTACATTTGAAAACACTGACTTCATACAGTATCACCCTTCACAAGCACATAGCATTTTTGTGTGTTATGAATGTACGAGGACTCAGTTTATCATGGCTGCTGACCAGGCTATTAGTTTGTGTTGTGCAATTTATTATTTGATTGCATGTTTTTTATTGCTTTTAATTTTGCGTTGTTATATTATTACACCCTCACATGGCGGCACCACAATATGATGCATGCCCCACTACTCCCAAATCCACCACTCCAGCAGTTGACTTTGCATTCAAGTATAACCTTAAGTAGTAGTTCCACCTCATCATCAATACACACATTTGTCATTTTTTATTGGCCAGGTTGATGTTTTTCTGCATTTCACCTTCTCTGCAACTCATTATGTATGCTCTTAACATTATTCATAAGCCACAACAGGGCTGGTGTGCTCATGGTAGTGTTTACAAATTGTTTTTGCATTTTAGTGTGGTGGAAATATTTTGAAAATGCTGTTTGTATGGATGGGAATTTTATTTTAAATGGAGGGATAAAAACTACATTTTCAAAAATATCCATATAGGTATGGACTGGGCTTTAGTGAAGCCAAGATTGAAGTGACTAAATATCATGCTTGGTATTGCATCACCAGGGGATATCTACAGTCACACACTTCAGGCAGTCATCACCTACTAGGATATAAAACCTACTAATGGTACTGAATTTTATATAGCATTGTGCTCTTTTGTGAAATTAACTATAGTTACTTTGCTGACGAAGCGGACCTTATAGTCATTATAGTTCCCTTTCAAACCCAATTTGCTTAAGTACAGTGACGAACCATAAAAACCCTGAAATAAGTGAAGAGAATTAAATCTCACCCAAAAAAATACATTCGTGTGTATTCTGTGCTTTGGATTACAGACAAAGAAGGAAAATTGTACAGTTTGTAAACCATTTTACACTTTTGTTATGGCTCTTCCTGCTTTTGAGCTTCCTACTCATCACTGGGGCACAACAAGGTATGGCAGATTTTGTCAATCAATATTTGACATCCTGCTATCCTGCCTGTAAGTGATTTTTTTTCCCCAACCAGGATGGCTCTTATTTGAAAATCTGGGACATATAATAATAGCACATCACAGGGAGAGTGGAGAGCATTAGGTTTCAGGGTGCGGGGAAACAGAGGCTAATGATGTCAATAACTTGCAGGAGATTTCCCACAACAGACCTAGAAAAAGGAGATCATACCTCCTGCACAGTGAGAATAAAACCAAACATAACATGACGCATCCTCTTTTAGAGTCACTGAGTCCATGAGTAGAGAGAATTGAAATACTGTATGATCTGAGGCTGCGAAATGTTACAAGCCTCTTCTAAAAGATACCTTTGAAAATTTTTGTTCTGCTCTGGAATATAAGCTACATTCATATTTCTGGGTAAGATGGTGGCATAGTCGATAGTGTTGCCGCCTCACAGCTCCAAGATCCCCAGGTTACTGTCTTTGCGAAGGTTTGCATGTTCGCCTGTGTCCGTGTGGTTTTTCTATGGGTTCTCCAGTTTCCTCCTCCTCCTAAAACATGTCAGTAGGTAAATTGGCAAAGCTAAATTGCCCCTGTCTGTACATGTGTTTGCACTGTGATGGACTGGTGTCCCATACAGGGTATATTCCCGTCTCACACGCAGTATCCCTGGGATAGGCTCTGGATCTACTGCAACCCTGACAGTGATAAACCGGTTACTGATAATGAATGAATTCTTGAATGATGGTGATTCTGGCTCGATCATGAGCTCACGTTACTGTCTGTGTGGAGTTTCTCATGTTCACTCCGTGTCTGCACAGGTTTCCTCTGGGTTCTCCAGTTTCCTCCCAATTCCCAGGTGGATTGGCTAAGATAAATTGCCCCTAGGTGTGAATGTGCATGGTGCCCAGCGATGGACTGGCTTCCCCATCTAGAGTGTATTCCAGCCTCGCACCTAGTGCTCCCTGGATAGGCTCCTTCTTCACCACAACCCTGACAAGGAAAAAGCCATTGATTTCCCATTTAATTTTCAGATGGTTTCATTCAAAGTAACAATTGAGACAGGATAAAAGCCCAAGCATATAGCTGAGTAGAGGTATGCTACTTCTAGGATTTGAACTTGCAACCTTTCAATTATCAGGTCAGAAGCTTAACCAGTGAGCCACCATTGCATTGCCCATAACACACTGCAGAAATGCAGTTTCCAATGATGGAGTTTTCTTTATATGCCAAGAATATGCATCTGCTTTATAGCTAAGGATTTTACCACATCTCAGCTGTCACAGCACATAATCACATCCCCTTCTCTGCCATTGTTTCTGGATCCTGCAGCTGAAATTGTGGAGCTTAGACTAACTATTGGCTGTAGGAAACAAATCTGGATTTCTAAGATGAGTTTGATTGCTATTCCACAGGAAGAGCAGAAATTACTTCCAGGAACCACAAGCCCAACTACATCATAACATTAAGTAGTTTCAGATCACTGTTTTTTTTAACATGCAATGCAACATCATATTGAATGCACTAATGACATTCAATATGCACGCTTAATGAGTTTTAAATGGCAACACCACACATTATACAGTATATAACAAACAGACCACTTCCTACAAAAATCCACAGTTAGTCAGTCCAAGTAATAAATCAACATGCACCACTGATTAGAGTTGCATTAGCATCTGGATATGTACTCATTGTACTCTATATTAGGAGCACCTGTACACCTGCACATTCATGCAATTATCTGATTAGCCAATCAAGGGACAGCAGCACAATGCATAAAGTCATGCAGATACAGCTCAAGTTCATGTTCACATCAAACACAAGAATGGGGAAAAAATGTGATTTTAGAGACTTTGACTGTTGCAAGTTTTTTTGTGCCAGATGGGTTTGAGTATTTCAGAAACTGCTGATCTCTTGAGATTTTCATGCATTTACACAGAATGGTGTGAAACACACACACACAAAAAAAAAACAGTGAGCAGCAGTTCCACAAGTGGAAATGGCTTGTTTATAAGAGAAGTGAGAGGAGAATGGCCAGACTAGTTTAAGCTATGATAACTCAAATAAGCACTCTTTACAACCTTGGTAAGCAGAAAATCATCTCAGATCACACAACACATTGAACTTTGAGGTGGATAGACTACAACAGTAGAAGACCACATCAGGTTCTACTCCTGTCAGTCAAGAACAGGAAATCTGAGACTTCAGTGGGCACAGGCACATCTAAACCAGACAGTTGATTCAAAAAGACCAGGCGATGTTTTGATGAACGTTAACTGAAGCTCTTGACCTGTCTGATTTTATGATTTACATTGTGCTGTTGCCACATGATTGGCTGATTGGATAATTGCATGAATGTGCAGGTGTAATGTGCAAGCTCATGTAAATATTCAGGGATGGGCAAAATAAAGTAATACATAATGCAAAATATTATTCTCCAAGAAGTCCCACAAGGATTAGTTGTTTGTCCTCTTCCATTTCCCTCTATATCTACTCTCTCAGTGAGGTAATTGCCTCCGATCTTCTCATGCCACTATAAGGCGGATAATACACAACTCATTTTTTCTTTTCCTCTCTCATACTCTCATGTTTCAGCTCAGATCATGCATTTCTGACAGCCATCTCATTATGGATGGCAGTTCATCACTTAAAGTTAATTCCAGCAATGCTGAGCTGTTGTATATACCCGAAGGTACATCCCCACTTCAAGATATTATCATCTCCCTGGAAAAGCTATGATCACACTGACAATACATGAAGCCTTTGTGTAGTTCAGGACAACCAGCTATCATTCTCTACTCATGTTGCTAACCTGACTCGGTGATGAGGGTTTTTCCTTTACAACATCAACAGGATCTAGCTGTTCCTTCCCACAGAGGGTGCTTGGTAAATCCCTTGTCATCTCGAGATTGGACTACTGCAAGTGGCTTCCCCTGCATGTCATCCAACCCTTGCAAGTGATGCAGCTGCATGCCTCAGTTTCAATCTAGCAAAGTTCTCCCACACCATCCCATTGCTGGCTTCCTGTAGGTGCCACCTTCAGATTTAAAACACTGATGCTTGTCTGTGAAGACAAAAATGGACCAGCTTCCACATATGACAATAATGAAACCCACACTATACCACATTCCCTTCAAGCCCCAAGCATGTCTTGACCCACCATCCCTCAAGACTATTCTCAGTACTGGCAACAATGTGGTGGAACGAACTTCACCTGTCTGTCCGAAGAGCTGAGTCACTGTCTGTCTTCAAACGAAGACTCAGAACCAACCTCTTCACTCAACACTTATATGAGCACTAAATATATACAAAGACAGAAAAACATTCACTTGACTTGTAAGCCATTCTAGCAGCTGTACGAACTTCCAGTCTAACTCCTCTCTAACAGGGGTATATTATGATGGTATTCCTGGACCTTGGCCTATTTGTACTAGTATGAGGATATGTTTTTCAGTAATCTACTTCTGAATAAGGGCATTTACCAAATGCTGTAATTGTTAATATAAAATAAAAGTGAAATAAAAGATTTTGCGAGTTAAAATCCCAATGATGCCACAGCCATTTGTGGCTAGGAGTCATAGAGGGCAAAATTGTGTACTCTATGAGAAAAAGTTTGTGCTCTCTGGGTGAGAGGGATGGTATACTGTCACTACCTGTCAATCACAGCGATATTAGCCAATCGTGGCTGACTGTGAGCTCATGTATGTGAAGAGGGCAGTTTGCACTTTCCTCTGAGGGTGTTAAGCTGGCCTGTGACGCAGCAGGAGCAGCAGTTTGAAAATATGTGGTGGCTGGCTTCACGTGTCTTGGAGGAAGCAGGTGCTAGCCTTCACAGTCCCTGGTTGGTAGCTGCCATGTGATGAGCTAGCTAGTAGATGGAAATTGGCAAATGAGCAAAATGGGGTAATAAACAAACAAACAAACAAATAAATAAAATAAAGCACAGTACTATGTAATCTCACAGTACTTTTGAAAATACAGAAATACACTTCACTGAACATGAGATCAGTAGTGCCACTTTGGTTAAGTGAAATGTTCTGACAGATGATATCTTTCAGTAATCACACTAGTGGTATGTACTAAATCTGCAGAGGGTCACTTATACTGGTCCTTTGGTTTATATTTGGTTTATAAGTATTGCTGTACCACACGTGATAACTTGCTGCCATTTTTTTCCCACATATAGGTGAGAGGTTAACACAGCTACAAGATCATAGCAGTTTTTCCTGCTAGCTAGCATCCAGCACACCAGCTAGTGAAAACTATTGCTGATTGAACAACATGGCCTCACACTTCCAAATTCACAGCATTGCACAACTCGATTTGTGTAAAGGTTAATGTCTAGGAGCATGGTTACCGTCCATACCTTGTATGATAAATAACATCTAGTCACATACAAATTTCTAAAGGATCAGTTTGCTTATAAAGGACATGATCATGTGAAATCCTTTATAAACCTAATAAACATGCAGTAGCAATAGTCTTGGTTTTTGCATCATTGCTGTTTTCACATCAATCCCTGGTGTGTTCAGGTATCACTGTTCCCAAACAGAAGGTGATAAAACTTTCATTAGACTTTCATTAATATTTGGAGCAGCAGAGAATCTCTAGCTGTAGGAGAGCTTTGGTGTGAGTGTCTGATTTAAAATGGACTACAGTCTCAAGTGTCAATTTACATGACGTCACCACATCATTTTTTTCCATCCTGACCATAATATTTTGTATTTCAAATATGTATTTTAAATACATGTATCAGAGACACGGCCCATCCCTGGAGTGCTGTCTGAACTTAAATTATAGGATGTATCGTTGCTAAACCATTCACTCAAAGATTGTATAAAGTAAAATTGGAAAGAATAGAGTGGTAATCAAGTAAAGCAGAGGATTACATTTACGCCTTTGAGGACCTCAAGCAGCTCACACATTTATCCTCTTCCCAGCACAGCTGAGTCAGATAATAAGAGGCTGTAGAACAATGATTATAAAGCCCAGGTGTTTTAAGAGCTGCAAAAATGTGTGCAAGCTAGGTGGAAGAGCTGGACTGTGAACCTCTGACATGCGGTGTAAAATGAAGTAACATCCATAATAAATTCGTGTCTCAACTTTATCCCAATGTCAATTTCAAATCTCATCCTGCAAAGCAGTTGAAAGCAGTTCTCTTCACTATCCATCACGTTTGCAATCAAAGCTATAAGATTGTTTTAGATATATTAAGGAATTACTCTGCATCGCACTTTTCTGACTACAATGACGATCACAGGTCATTTATTGAATTATTGTCCTCATTGTGCTTTATTGGTCTCCAAAAAAGCAAAGCTGGAATTGTTGTCTTGACCAGGATGCTGTATAGAGTCACCCTGGCCCACTGATGGATATGCAAATACTTTTTAGGATTTTACAAATCACTGGATCTGAGTAGTAAATATATCAGACAGAGACTCTTAACATGCTTCCTCAGTCCATGCAGATTCATCATGGAGTGAAGGACAAATGCTCATATTAAAGCCAATGAACCAGTGCTCATGTTAATGCCAGTGAACCAGCCAATCAGCATAACCATAGACAAACACACAGACACTAATTTGCATGCATGTGTGCACTCATTAGGTTCAGTGAATACAAAATGAAACATATGCTATATTTTAGGAAACATTTGTCTAGGGATTTTCCTCGATGCTCTCACTAATTGTGTGGTAATTCTGCAGTTTGACTAAGCTACAGACACAGTAAAGAAATTACCTAATAGGCTTGTGACATGAAAAGAAGTATAGCAACCCCCTCTGATCACATCATATGACCAAATATAGCCGGACTCTAATATCTAATATTGTTGCTTTTCCTCACTGTGTTTATTCAATGTTTAAACATTATGCTAGCTTGATTTTCAGCATGTCAGTAATATCAGATAAGAGCCTGGTACTGTTCCTGACCTTTATTTTAACTCATTAGAGTAGCAAACTTTATTAACTACACCTCCCGATATGTTCACACATGCACACACACGCACACACACACACACACACACACACACACACACACACACATGTATCCACATGCACAGCTGGAGAATGAAATTAAGCACTCACAGGCATGCTCCATGTCTGGAAGGAGAGAAACCGATTGCTTCAGTGAGTGGCTGCTCTGTTTCTTCACTCACTCTTGTCTCTCTCTCTCTCTCTCTCTCTATCCCCTTCTCCTCACCACTGTCAGCCCCTCCCGCACCGCTCACACAGCATTCCTCACTGCAGTAGAGCGCAGCAGGAAGAACACTGAGGACGACAAACAGCCATTACGTCCATTAGAGCAAACGGATTGAGCCAGGGCAAGCCCATCAAGTGGGACCTCCCAATCCACTGGGGCTTTCAGATTCAGCCCACGGCCATGAGAGAATGAGGCAGGTTGGGGGGTGGGTGGGGGGGTTGTGGTAAAACAGCAGCGTCCAGTTAAATGACAGGACTCTCTTGTCCATTCATTCTGAGCTTGTCTTTTCCACAAGTCAGAAAACAGTTATGCAACACACAACCGCAGATGTTCTTCCTTAAAATAGGTGCTGCCATAATAGGTTTTGGACTTCCTGGCTAAAAGGATTGAGGCAGCACCTCGTTTGAGCACCCGTCGTGGGCACTTGTGAGTCTCTCACTATTTTCAGTCTATTTTCAGCAGTGGGACGTGACGCCAAACCCTGGCCAAAAAAAACCATAAATCTTCACTGGTGATATTCGTCTCTGGTTGGATGGGAGCAAAAGGGAGTTTTCACAGCTTACCCCTAGAGGCTTGGCAGTCATATGAGCCAAGTATTTTAGTATTTGGTTTTGTGATTAAACTAAGGCTGAGGCAAGATCTGTATCTGGTTTGCGGGGGTGATCTGGTGCGAATGGAGCTATATTTGTAAATGTTCAACTGTATGTACTTCTTCTATTAAGATTCATTTTTATTAGTAAATCATTCTTTCAGTCATCTTCAATAACTGTTTTGTCCTGAGTCATGCTGGATCCAAAATCTATCCCAGGATCACTGGGTGTGATGCAGGATTACACCCTGAATGGAACACAGTCCATTGCAGTGCACAATGCACACACACCTTTACATAGCCAATCCACCTACTGGCATGCTTTACTGAGGTGGGAGGAAACTGGAGAACTTGAAGGAAACTCATATGGACATGAGAAGAACATGTGAAACTCCACACATACAGTAGCTCAGGATCAAACCTTGGAGTTGTGAGATGGCAACAATTTATATCCTTCACATCAAACAACATGCTTTTTTTCGTCACAAGTACTGTTATTCAATAGCTGGCTGTACTTCTCATAAATTATGCATTACACTATATGATAACTGAGCTTAGGGCTAAGGAATTAAAGAAAGTGAAAGTGAAAACTGGGCTCTTCTTATTAATACATAGGTTGCATTTCTTACCTGATTTGATTAGATGCTAAATGATTCTTTCTGTGGAAATCTTGCCAGGAATGAAATAAGCGGCATTGTGCCACTCAAATTCTCAGGGACAAAAAAAGCACAATGTAGAGACATTAAGAACAGGTGGCTATTTGTAGAACAGTGTAAACTTCACTGGTCCTGTGCTTGAGGGTTTTAACGCATAGCCTGTGGCTAATAATCCCCTACATAAACTTCCTCTGAACTAGCAGTTTCGTAAACGTTGATGTCAAAGTACAAAGTCCATTTCCGAGAGCAATTCATTAAGTGTCCCCGTGTTGTTGAAACAGCATTAAGATCCCATTACAGATTATTGACATCCTGATGATCTTCTGTGTTACTCTGCCGGATATTAGAGGTCCACACTGAGACTTTTTAACTAAGCAAGGAACTTTTTATTCCATCAGCAAGTGCTGAGAAAGAATAACTTAGTAGAGTAAGATTAGGATAGAAAAAAAGCAAGCCTTTAAAATGGATAATAGGGCTCTATTTAAATAGTTTGAAAGCAAATTTATTAAAAGTTGGCAAAAAAAACCCTGCAAATTGTGTTTTTCTTTAAGCTACTGATAAGTGAATATGTTGAGGAGAAGCAACAAAAAGATGTAATCTCTCTCTCACACACACACACACACACACACACTGAAATGGGAAAAAAACATTAGCTGTCATCATTCATTTGACCAACCAAGGCTTTTTAAAGCAATATTGATGTGTTTTCATTTTTATTTATAATAAGTCCATTTATAACTGTTATGCACAAATTGAGAAGCTGTATAAAATATAAACTGGTGGATGAAACCCAACACTGTCTCTGTCACCTCTTGGAATTATGGGTACTTGAGATAAAGGACATCAAACTAAATTCTGGAAGATATTCAGCCTTGGATAAAATTTTCTAAGCTAGAATTTTCTAATCAACAAGTGCTGAGAGAGAATAACTCTCTCTAGAAAATATTCTCACAAATATAAAAGTATTAGGTAATACTTATTCCACTGGTCAATTCTCCGGGGGAGAGATTACTTATTCCACTGGTCAATTCTCCGGGGGAGAGATTACTTATTCCACTGGTCAATTCTCCGGGGGAGAGATTACTTATTCCTCTGGTTAATTCTGGTTAATTCTCTGGGGGAGAGATTACTTATTCCTCTGGTTAATTCTCCGGGGGAGAGATTACTTATTCCTCTGGTTAATTCTCCGGGGGAGAGATTACTTATTCCTCTGGTTAATTCTGGTTAATTCTCCGGGGGAGAGATTACTTATTCCACTGGTCAATTCTCCGGGGGAGAGATTACTTATTCCACTGGGGAACACTTAAAACACAGTGCTTTCTTTTCAGAAAGGTTTCCAAATAGGACCCCTTTAGCAAGCTAAGTATGGAATAAAACATGACGGACATGCTGTTATAGGAAAATAAGCAACATTGGGGAGAGGTAATGCAGCCCAATGTGAAGTGGAGTTACTGATATCCCAAAGTTAAAAACAGAACATCCAAAATATTCCTCTTACACCACTTTGAAACAATTTGCCACAATTAAATTTTTTTTAATTATTAAAGAATGACACATCACATTTTTAATCTGTTGACAGTTACGTTTAATGTTGTGGAACATCCAAACAAGTTATTTCCTGTTATCGCTTATGTTAGAGCAGCTATAAACGGCTGTTCCCTTACCGGTCCATTTTCTCTCTCTTGAAGTGTGATAAATGCAGCATGTCATGCAAAACCCTTAAACCCTCCATTCTGAAGACTTATTGGAAACTTTAAAAATTCCACAAAACCTCATCGTATAAACAATTACACATGTTTTTTTAACCCATTCATGTGGAGTGTCCACCAAACAAGTCCCTTTTCAGTTGCTACTATATAAACAATAACAATTTAGAACACATTATTATAAACCTGTGATTTGCCTTACAGCCAGATCTACTGTCAGAGCTGCTATTAAAGAATCAGAATCACCTTTATTGCCAAGTACTGTGGGTTTACATGTACAAGGAATTGGTCTTGGTGTACTGGTGCTTAGTAATAACAGTAAAATATAGTAAATCAAAATAACATTAATAAGGTAAACATTGTAAGGTAAGATAAGAAAGCAAAAGAGAGAAGAGAAAGCTATGAAATGAGAAGCATAAATATAAAGAAACTATAAAGCTATGAAAACTACAAGCATGACTATGAAAAATAAACTATGAAAAATAAAATATGACTTTAGAAGAATAAAAAGAGACATTAACTGTACATTAGTGCAGGATGTGCAAAAGTGGGCCAGTGCAAATGCTCACAGTTTGAGGTAAGATAATATAATATAATATAACGCATATGAAACAGCAAAGTGGGGTTTTTCATTAATGTCCATGGAGGCGGATAAGAGTCCATGGTGGGTTCTGGATATTGTTGATGAGAAAATTAATCAACACGTTCTGAGCAATCAGAATTGAGAATTAAACAGTGCTGTGGTATAAGACAGCTTAAATAGCCAAAGACTCTTGAGGAACCTCTTTTTTTAATGAATATATCTTAAATATCAGCATAAGGAAGGTAAGAATTTCAAAGAGGTTTGTGACTGGATTTAAAATAGCTACACATCTAAAACTTAGGTGAAATAAGGACGTAAGAATAAAGATGAAACTGTTGTAACTTGAAGTCAAATCTTAAAAACTATGACCTGCAGGCATACCACAAGCTAGCTGAAAGGCGTACCACATAAAAGCAATTTCTTTGATTCAACTCAAGATTGCTAACCTTCTGTTTGCTAACTGTTCTGTGGTCATGAGACAAAAATAGAGACAAATAATAAAGATGGTAATGTAGAAAAAACCCTATATGAGGCATCATAAGGGGAGAGACATGTGATGCTGCAGGACTTTGCTTTACTCCAAAGACCCTGTGGGCCATGTTAGAATTATATCACATCACTTACTCTAGATTTGTATCAGGACATTGTGGACAAAAATCAGACTGCATATATATGCAGATTTGTCACAGGATGTTTGAGCATCCATAAATTCCTCCATGTGAAAATGCCTAATGACAATTTGGCTGAGAGCTCACTATCAAGGACCAAAGTAATGCAAGAAATGAGGAGTTATTCTGAAAATATGTAATGCTACTCCTCCATGCACATTCCCTGCTATTATAATGAGGTGATTAGAGTAGCACATGGCTCATTTGGCTCATTTGGCTCATTAGGCGTTATGAGACAAGACTAATTCTTAACTAGTGTAGTACCAATATAATCGTAATTAAGCGATGGCTAGTGTTGCTATAAGATGGCACGGCTGAAATCAAATATCTATCAATAGCTCGACAATGAAATTATGAACAAAGGTCTCACTGATGGCTAATAACAAAGGTCTCACTGATGATTATAAGAATGATGTGTGGCAAGCTATTACACACACACACACACTCACACGCTTAAAGGCAAATAGGCAGCTGCATTCGTGATTTCTAATTTTTTAAAGTCTTTCAAGTCATGTAATGCTCTACTTAGGTTCATGCCGAGTTTCCGCCAAATAACTGTAACCATTTCACTAAAAAAACAACAAAAACAACAAAAAAAATCCACTATACTTATGGTTCTGTCATCTGTCCCTTTGTGTAATTTGTGTATATTTTGTCTGTCTACTTTTAGTTTCAACTCCACTTTTATGGAAAAAGGTTCATAGAGTAAATGATCCACCTTGTTTGCGTTCATTACACTTGCGACTGTATTTCACATGCGCTTTCTCAATCACTGCTGATTTTACAGACGTGTCAGTCAAGTGGGCTGAAAAATATTAGCCCCAAAGCACATGAAAACTAGGGGGCGTTTCACATGACACAACTATCACTGATACAGTGAAAAAAAGTTCACTGAATTTCCTTAATTCAAATGTGTACATGAATGAATTGAGTTGTATTAATATAATTTGTTTTTGTACAGCCAACGTGATTTGATCATGTATATTCAAAGCCGTGGAATAAAAGTAAACTCACACTCACAAACCCAGGACCCTGTGCTTTGAATGAGCAACATTATCCACTTCACTATTGCAATGCACATGACTTAATCAGGCTAATTTCATACTATCGTCATTTCTTTCTGTGAGCGCCTTGCGAGATTTTACGACGTAATTGGATCACGTTAATAATTCCTGAATTGGTCACACTCACTCTACATAAATTAAATTAGTAGTATAGATACTAGCTCAAATTAAATTTAGTATAAGCAAAGAAATCAAGTTTTGATGAGAAAATAAATATTTTATGTACACTATTACATAATATTTTCTCTTAAATCTGACCGATCACATATTCTCTTTTTTTCAGTGTAGGCTGCATGAATCTACAGTGTGGGCCAGAAGGAAATCAGCCTGAGCCTTGCCTTTGCACCATTCTATGTACTTTTCTTATGAACATTGGTGGTGCTGTTGGGCTTGTATCCACAAAATATCCGAAATACATTTGTTAATAGCAAATAATCTGATGTGGAGGCAAAAATGAAACGCTCTATTGATATATTTTTATCTTTGAAAAACAGACGGGCTCATATTTTGCCTCAGGCAATGATGCTAAATTTTTTATTTATATATAAAAAATATAATACATATTATATCTAATTCATGAATAATGTATAATCTTTGTAACATCAGCCTGTTTATGAAAACAAGGTACCAAGGAATCACTAAATCACTACTACATTCCATGCATAACATAAAATATGACATGAAGAAAGACTCCTTTAAGATTTTAAGATTCTCTCTACCTACTTCATAATCTCTTTTATATCAAACACAACATCAAATGTCATTCTCTCTGTTCTGAAGGTGAGCTGTGGTGAAGTAATCACAGCTGAAAGGCAAGATCTCCCTGCTAATACATGTGGCCTTTAAGCCTATGTGGAGAACACCCACGGCTGAAGTCTCACACATTCAGCAGGCACACTTTAAGAAGTGCTCTGGTTCAGAGAGAGATAAAGAGGTTTGAATATTCCAGGGATGTGTCTCGTCACCCCCGCAGGTCAACACAAGGCAGGTGGCCTTTCCATTTTGTTAAGCCTGCTTTGAAAAGTTTTGGCTCTTATAAGGTTTCTATGCCAAATCCACATTTCTTTCAGAATCTTTTATTCATTAAGTACAACATTTTGTCTTAGTCCAGACATCAGCATATTATCTAGGAAAAAGGATGAAATGAAGTACAGAAATATAGGTATAAATAAAGAAGTGTTTTATTTGTCTGTGTGGTTATATAATACAAGTGTTATTCAGAACTGCAGGTAAACACAAGTTTAAAAAAGGTACAGTGGGTTTTGGGGTTGAAGACATTTTAAGTATCAGTTGTGTGTCACTATGTGAGTCGTCTCAGAGGAAGGAATTACGAAAGGCCTACATTAACGAGAGCAATACACTCTTAGAAAATCGTTGTTATGCGTGTGTTCTTTAAATAGTTAAGTACTTGGAAATAGTTCTACTTGGAACTCTCTCTGACAGGAAAACACTCTATTGTAGGGTTCCCCCAGAGGAACTTAAAAGTGCCAGATGTAACTTTTTTTTTTCTAAGCGTTTCTAATAAGAGAGTTTAGTTTGTGACCTGATTAGTTAGGGAGTGATGGATGAGCTCATGATAACTCGTATGCACTTTAAAAAAGCAAATTACAAATAATTTGTAATTTAGGTTTGGCTAATAAGAACATGTAACCTTTAAGCGGACATCCAGAGGGATAAACCAAAGAACACCTCATGGTTTTAAATTAATCATTTTTCTCTCTAAATGTATAACCTGTTCACTTGCTGGTTAGTCCCTCTCTTTGGGGCTCTAGTACTTTCTTGGAAACAAATGTATACATAACATCTAAAGTCTCCATGAAATGGCTTGAGAGCTGTGATTTGATTCTTTGATTCCTTTTGAAACAGGAAGTCAGAGTGATGGCGTGACTGGTTTACACAACAGCCAATAGTGTTAGAGATTAGCCACACCCCACTGAATTTAACAAACTTGACAATAGCAAGAGCCTTTTTGTCAACTGTGGATGATTTCTGCCTGCCACCTTCACCCATGCCTTTCGACTTGAATGAGGATTACAACTTAGACGACAAGATGCTGAGTGTTTTTAGAGTTATGCCATACATATTGGATCCGAGATATACCATCAGTGGTGCCGATGGTGATGGAGGGGCATCGGATGTTTCTGAATGGTAGATAAAATAATATTACATACTCATTCTGATGGAGAAGACCTAATGGTGTATAAAGACACAACTGCCTTCTCAATCTGTCTGAGGTAGTGAGACTTTCCGGCATTAAACAACCTGAAACTAAAGGGACCAGCCATGTTCCTGCATGACAGTGCCTCTGTGCACAAAGCAAGGTCCATGAAGGCTTGCCAAGGTTGAAGCGGACTTGAGTGGCCTGCACAGATCTCTCCTCACCCAACATCGCTAATTCCCTTATGGCTGAATGAGCAAATCCCCAGAGCCACACTCCAGAATCTAGTGGAAAGCCTCCCTAGAAGAGCGGAAGTTATTATAACAGCAAAGAGTAGACTAAACCTGGAATGAAATGTTCAAAAAGCACATATGTGTGTGTGATAGTCAGGTATCCACAATCTTTTGGCCATATAGTGTACATTCTAGAAATGATCTAATTGGACGATCACAAGACTAGAACAGGATAAATTATCAAAAAACTTTAATCATGTTCACAGAAAATTGAAATGAGAATATCTTGTCTCTTTTTTCTAGATATACTATTGTACTGGTGTCCATGCCACTATGGGACAGTTATAAAAAGCTTTGAAACACCAATTTTGATGTTTTTTTAATTTAATTTTAATTTAATTCAATTTTAATTAAAAAAAAATCTCTTTTCTGGTTAAATCAGCATGCCCCATCTCTTATATCTAGAACATCCGACACAACCCAAAGCATCAACAGTACATCATGTATTGTATATGGTCTAAATGTCTAATAGGAAGCAGTCTCCTCAATGTCTAATAGGAAACAAAATACTCAATATTGCACACAAAATTTCCAACCAGAGCACTAAGCATAATGAGCGTCCATTTAAGATTTTAAATTCTTCCAATAGATGCAGAGTGCAGAACAGTGAGCTGCTTTAATCCAGGCTGTCTCCTCCACACTGTGAGAAGTGTGCAGCCCCCTCAGTAGGGCGCATTCCCTTCAGCTTCTCTATCATTAAGGGACAAATTGTGTGCATCCTCACATCAGCATCAAAGGAAGCCGAACCTACAAATTAATCCAAACAAAGTGGCCTGCTGAGCCTTTTTCCACAATGCTGCTGAAATCACGCCGAAGACAAAGTCGCTTTTGTTCTCAAACTGCCGACTACCACAATTAGACACGCAGAAAGACATATTTACATGTTTAACAGTCTTACAGTGTTCATTGATGATGAATTTTTACAGGCTTGGTGTTGAATTAACACTTACAACCCTGAGGCAGTTAGCAGAGACAACACATCCAAAGCCCAAATAAACTGAACAACAGCTGATTAAAGTCACCAGACCACTACCATGTGCCCCTGTGCTTTATAACACATAACTTCATGACTATACTACTAGCCATTCAGATGTTACTATTTAAGACTGCGTATAGAATTTGCACACAGTTACTCTCAACTTTTTTACATGAATTCTATCTGGACAATGTTCCCAAAGCCATGTATAGGTAGTATATACTGTGTAATGCATGATCCATGATCCAGTGTATTGTAGTCTTCTAAATATTTATTGAATTGTGCTGCACTGTCTCACTTACTATCTTCGCACTTGACCTTTGTTATTGTATTCTCGTGTGTGGCATCACGATTGGGGTGCCATTTTTGTCACAATGATATTACATTTACAAATGTATGTGAAGTGAAAAGGTGAAAGATATTTCAAACAAAGGAAAAGTGTCCTTCACAGCCACTTATGTGCATATTTCAGATAAATAACTTAAAACATTAATAAAACCTCTACAGCACTGCAAAAAAAAATTTTTTTGCCCATCCCAGCTCACTATAACTACACTTTACCTTCTAATATAATCATCAAAATACTTAAAATCTCTTATTATTTTAACATTACAGTGTGAATCCATTTAACATATTTCATGCTTGAAATATCCATTTCCATGAGTCATCCATTATACGTATTTCAGTCCCACAGCATTCACTCAACCCTGTTACCTGAACACATTCACCCCTCTGAAACATTTGGAATATTCCACAAGTCATATGTTCAACAGGAAATTACATCATCCAAATTTCCTGAAGATCAAAAGAAGAAGAAGAAAAGTAAGTTCTCTTATTAATTTTTTTCTTTCTTTTTTTTTTTTTGTCAATGATATTGTGATATTGACTGAAAAGGTCACTTTCAAAGTACATCCCTGATTACCCTGATATCCAAATTATAGATTGAAAGTAAATTATTAATTTAAAATAATTTTAAATAAATCATTAGATGTTCTTAATGTCCTCATGCCATTAGCATGGATGCATTTCGAGGATTTGAGATATGAGATATTGCTGTCTGAGATGGGTTAACACATTATTTGAATGTTGAAATATGATAAAGAATAATAGTTGTTAAGAGTTACAAGGGATGAATGGCACCCTAATCATGGGATCACCCAAATCACTTAACTACTGTTTAATAAGCACTTACTAGGCTATTTCACTGGTCTGTGTCATGCTTCTGGTTGTGTAAAGGAGTAAATTCAGCTGTGAAACAGTGAGATATTGCAGGAACTCAGCTGCTCAGTCTTGCTGCTGGACATTATAAATGTTTCATATTTTCTCTGAAGGTCATGACTGATTTACTTAGCATTAAAATTTTGAGCATTAAAATGTCAAACAGTAATAACATCACTTGAGACTTCTCTGTGGATGGTAGCTTCT
Source organism: Pangasianodon gigas (assembly GCA_022758105.1). Lineage (NCBI taxonomy): Eukaryota > Metazoa > Chordata > Actinopteri > Siluriformes > Pangasiidae > Pangasianodon > Pangasianodon gigas. Next base: position 9,054,904 of record CM040456.1, on the reverse strand, counting down.
ATGCCTACTCTTCAACCAATGTAAACATGCTTCTCCTGTGAAAACACATAATAACATGTGTAATGTAGTGGAGAACACAGAATGTGCTGAAAACCAGCATTTCATGCTGCACTGTAAGATTAGTTTTTAAAAAAAAGGAGCAGTAAAAGCTTTTTTTTATGCAGTAGTGTCTCTTTCATTAGTGTGTCACTTAAAAAATCCAAAACAAATAAATGAAATATTGACTGAGGCTTTAAATAACTTTTTTAAAGGGGAAAAAATAGAAAGCCCTTGTTCTCCCCCTGGTGGCTGTGTGGAGGTACAACACCTAACCCGTAAACACTGTTTACACACTACAGGTACACAGCATCTAGCACACTTCAGCCCTGTATGTGAAATCATAATTATTAAACTTAAAATGGTTGGATGTAATGAGAGCATTTAAGTAAGGAATGTAAGCCATGCTGTCAGCAAAAGAGTGTGTAACTGCTCATAAGTTTTGATTAGTCACTGATCCCACATGTCAGCATTAAAATTTAAATCAGTCATACAGTCTACACAAAACTAGATGAAATATGCAGACGTATGGATCAGTTATGATTACAGAGCAGACTTGTGTGATGATGTGTTGCTGGTTTAAAAGGTTTGTTGTCAGGAAGTGGTTTTAAACCGTCAAGCCTGCAGAAATGGTGCACTGATAAGACAATACACATCAGCATGCTAGCCAAAATAAGGCTATCATGATTAGCTTGTGAGTTCAACAATCAGATTAGAGTAATATCAAACATTTTGATGCTGGTAAACTGTCAGTGGATTTCCAAAGAGAACAGCTCTTGTTCTAGGGTCACACTGAGTAAATACTGAGTCTTCGTTTCTGGTGGTTTTAGACAGGAAGATCTGTCATACACATGCACCATATTTAACTGTCATTATTCCTATCTTGTAAAGGTTATACTGGTGGCTACATCATGAACCCACCATGTGCACACAAAACCAAGAAAAAAGCCTTCTCAAGGGTTCTGATGTAGTTTAGTTAAATAAAAAAAAGTATTGTTTAATGAGCAAAGACAATGAACTAAAAATAAACTAAATAACAATTTAAATATTTTCATATGACATATAATTGGTAGTGCTTTTCACTACTTTTTAGCTACTGTAACAAGGCAGTTTTCCTAATGGGGATCAATAAAATACTTTAAAAAGTAAAGAACTAAGTGTGTAATTTACTTATGTATCTATATGTTAGTTTATAAAGTAGCTGTAATACACACATATAACAGCTTTATATAACCATTTCAACTTATGCTCTGACAAACATATCTCCCAAAATCAATCTGTTTTATTGTCCTCCTAATCGCAGTATCTCTCTTATTGGCTATACGAGCCAATCAAATGAGCCTCTCCAGCAGTTTTCTACTTTTCTACTTTTACCTCATACTAAAAATAGTGCTGTACTAACAAAACTCAAGTAAACTAACATGATGTAGCGCAAAATGTTGTTTGGTAAAGGGTTTTATATGATCTCCAATTCCTTTAGGTCTTAAGATTAAAAAATCATTCTTATCTATTAATAATTCATTCCTATTTATTGATTCAGTAACTGATATGATTCTCTAAAATGTTTCTGTTTGGATAGGTTTGTGTACTGTAATGATCTCAAGTAGTTGACAAGAACTTTCATGTGAAGCATGACAAACTTACAGCCTAAAACCACAGCACACTGTGAAAGTAGGTTAACAGCTTGTGGACATGTTGTGCGTTTGACCTTGACTTACGATTAGAATGAGCGGATGTTTTTTCGCATAAATACACACTAAATGCTAACAGGATGTTGTTGGGTAATTGCTGAAGTAAGTGTTAATGGCATCATACGGTATAAGGGTGAGATCATGTTTGTTGTCCCATTTATCCCTAGTATATCTTAAAAATTAAGCTTTTTAAAAATCATTTTCAACATTAAATGTAAGAAAGCATGCATTTAACCATTCAAGAAATGTGTTAAGCCATCTCACCCAACAATATCTAATGATGACTGCGTTTTGCTCTGATTTTTAGCATAGAATTAGCAAATACACAGAATATGGTTAACTAGTATCCATGCTAAAGGGCTGATGACATTAAGGACATTCTAACATTCTAGTTGTTGTTATTTATTTATTTATTTATTTAATAATACTTTACTTTCAATCAATAATTTAGGTAACAATATGAACAATATCTTTTTTCAATATGACCCCATCAGTCAGTATCACAATATCACTAAAAATAAAGAAAAGAACAATAAAAGAACTTTTCTTCTTCCTCTGATCTTCAGGAAATTTGGATGATGCAGCTTGAACATGTGACTTGAACTAGGTGGACTATTCCAAATATTTCACAGGGGTGAATGTGTAATAGGACTGAGTAATAGGATTGAGTGGATGTTGTGAGACACTAAAATGTACAACCTGTAATGTACGAGTCATGGAAAAGGACGTTTCATGCACAAGATGTTTAAAGGATTTACACATTAATACCAAAATAAGATGCCTGAAGTATTACGATTTGAAGTGTAGTTATAGTGGGCTGGGACAGACAAAATGCTGTTTTGTAATGGATGTAGAGAGAGGTATATTAAAGTTTTTAAAGTCGATTTTTTATGTGAAACATGCAGTGAAACATTGTTGCGAAGGATACTTCACCTGTATTTAAAATGTCTTTCTTTTAGTTTTACTTAGTTATATATATATATATATATATATATATATATATATATATATATATATATATATATATATATATATATATATATATATATATATATATATATATATATATATATATATATATATATATATATATATATATATATATATATATATATATATATATAAGTGTACTATCAAAAGCTGGGATGGAGGTACTGTGGGTCAGTGGTTAAGCTGTTAACCTTCCAATCAGGAGGTTATGAGTTTAAATCCCAGCACCACCAAGCTGCTACTGCTGGGCCCCTGAGCAAGACCCTCAACTGATTTTATTTGATTTTACATCTAATTATATAAATGTAATGTAAATAAATGTCACCTCGGCTGTGCAATCACCCACAAACACCTTACCCCAGATCTACTCCTCAGGCAACTTTCCCCAGTGACTGTTTCATTTACCTGAACCTTTGGCAAGTAAATGTATTCAGTTAAATGCTAATTGTATCTGTGGGATTGGCAACAGCAGCCTAACGCATTGTGTATATAAAAGCAGCGGATGTAAGAGCAGAACAGTACCTGAGCACGCGGATCTTAACCGGGTCAGGATCCTGGACCTGAAGGCAGAAGCCTCGCTCTGAGACCGCCATCTGTACGCGGTGCACACCGGGGAGAAGCTCCTGAGACTGGGGAAAGTGTCCTCATCATTGCTCATCATGCAGTAAAACCTCCACTGAACAATGCCCATGGACGGAAAACACAGAATGAGGGAGAGCTTTCACTTTCCTGTGTTCACACCGCAGCTTACTGTCACGTCTCACTTCTCCACTTCATCAACTACCGGTTTTTACAAAAACAACGTCCCTCTCTAAAGAACCCCTTTTACGCAAAAGGTCGGCTTCTTAAAAGCAACCCTACAACGGAAACATCTGCACATACCCTTTACGCAAGCTTTAACCTATACCACATTAACAAATGATTAACCTGTAACCATTCTTTCATATGACGCATGCACTTCAAAAAGGCAGCATCTATCTGAGGTTCAGTGAAAAAGAGACAAGATTTACAGTACTGTGCAAAAGTCTTAGACCCTCTGTTCTTTTAGTACAAACTTTGTTATAGATTTTTATTTTATGACTTCTACATTATCAAGTCAGCATAAAAACATTTTATATTCTAAACATTAGTTTTCCAGCACAGAATTAAATGTTACAGAAAAATGTTTGTCAGTAAAGAAAGCAGAATATTAAGTAAGAGACCACTTTTCAGACAAAAAACATAATGAAGGAAAAATAAGAAGCAAGTGCAACAGTCAAAGTCTCCAGAAGGACTGTGGCTGGTTCTGCAAGATGCTCAGTAAAACTTACAGCTCATTTCCTTATAAAACTGCACACATTGTACCTGAGACTACTATTTTTTTTTTTAAAGCAAAGAGTTGTCACACCAAATATTGACTTTGTTTCATTTATTACTGTTTACTGCTATTTACAGTAATTTTTAAAATGTAGATTTAAACATTTAATTTCATTATTTTTGAAGGCATCTTTGCTCTACAGCATTTCTTTGCATGTGCCTAAGACTTTTGCACAGTACTGTATGTGCACTATGTGTAGTTTATATACAGCTAAGACTTAGTGAGAGCCTGGTGTGTGCTTGGGTCAAGATCAGATGTATTTTGTTGTGTTCAGTTCAGAGTGTTCATTGTCATACTAAAAATGGTATTTATATATATATATATATATATATATATATATATATATATATAGAGAGAGAGAGAGAGAGAGAGAGAGAGAGAGAGAGAGAGAGAGATAGATAGATAGATAGATAGATATATAGATAGATAGATAGATAGATATAATCATGCAGATACAGATCAAGAGCTTCAGTTAATGTTCACATCAAACATCAGAATGAAGAAAAAGTGTGATCTCTGTGAAGCTCTATGTATATATATAAGCTCAAACCAATTCAACTGCTGTGGCATTGTTAACAATATTGCTGGTTGCAAGGTTTACATACAGTGGGGTCCAACAGTCTGAGACCACTAGTGAAAATGCTTCTGTTTGTCAGTCTCATAGATGTTCCATGGCATTAATTATGACTATAAATGGTTAAAAGTATGACATGTCATTCGTCAATAAATAAAAACAGTAATCATTGGCAAATTGCTGTGGTATAAGAGGAATAAAAACTTCCTTCACTTCCTTCACTTCCTTCACTTACTGAAAATTAATCAACTTCCGGGTCATACCATTAACTGTGTTGGGTTGCATCACACCACCTCATTGTTGATTATTTTCCTATAACAACAAGCTTCATTGTGTTTTATTCCACTCTTATTTCCTGTTTCCTGGCTTACAGAAAAAAAACACATAAAATATATATTAAAAAAAAAAAAAAAAAAAATTAAGGGACACAATAAAAGTACAAATTGATCTTTGTGGATTATTTTTAAGAATATTTAAGACTATTGCATATACAGTATAATGTATAAACAGTATATACATACTAGCCTAATATGTATAGCCTGATAATACCACAAAAATAATGTCTGCTGTCTGTTTTTTTTTTTTTTTTTTAACCATTGGATGCCATTGGATGTTAAGTATGCTATATATGCTATAAAATACTGAATAGGCCTAATAATTATAAAAACTCCAGCTTCTCTTTTAAAATTGCCTACCATCATCAAGTCCCTGGCTAATGGTGGATAAACTATAGTGTAAATAGACACTACTTTAAGAAAAGGCTGCAGGTGAAAGCAACACTGTAATTAATTCTGGGACTAATAATTAAGTCAGCTGTATGCTACTGTTGCACCAGATGCTGTTTGATTCTTTCTTTGAACAGAGACAGGCTAATTGCCACAAAAGTTTAACCTGTAGCTAAGCAGTATGTAAAATAAACACAGGTTAAAGACAAAGGGCAGGGACAAGTTATACAGCCTGTGTGTGCAGCCCTAAAGCCATAGCACTACACGCATTGATAAAACAGCTGTACAAGCATTAAAACCTTTAACTGATAAGGAGCTTAATGTCCAGCTTTTACTTCAATGTATCTGTGATAAAATGTTCAGGTTTTGCAGTCAATGCTGCAGTAATTGTCGATGTAATTACTCCCATGGTTAATGCATACTTTATTGGCTCAATATAAGGGAGAATTTCCAAAGCCAAAGAAAATTACCTTCAGAGAGTTTTATTCCATAGGCAACCTATTATTTATGAAAATGACAAAATAGTAAAGTAAAAGCACATCGCATCTTTATGTTAATCACTTAAATATGTGATTTATTATGTACACCTACCGTTTATCTCCACACTCCTTGGTCCTTTTATCAGGTAAACCTACCATACAGGACACTTTTATATGAAGTGAAGTGACGTGTGGCCAAGTATGGTGACCCATACTCGGAATTTGTGCTCTGCATTTAACCCATCCAAGTGCACACACACAGTAGTGAACACACACACCCGGAGCAGTGGGCAGCCTTTTTTTTTTGCTGCGGCACCCAGGGAGCAGTTGGGGGTTTGGTGCCTTGCTCAAGAGAGGCAATTTAGAGAAGCCAATCCACCCACTGGTGCTTTTTTTGGAGGTTCAAGGAATTGGAGAACCCAGAGGAACCCCACTTGAAAGAACATACAAACTTCGTATACTGTATACAGTAACCAGAGCTTGGGATCAAACCTGAGACCCTGAACCTGTTAGGCTACCCACTGTGCTACTGTGCCGCCGCTTAGGAAACCAATATGTTATGAAATTGTTAAGAGAAATTCCTGTGTGGAAAATGCCTGACCAGTCCATCCAGCGTCATGACTTGGGTAACTAAACTGCATCAGATAAAGAAGTGCTCCTCACTGACCTGTTTGTTTTCCAGCTCTCAGTGCAAAAAACATTTTTGAAACGTGACGTCCAGTAGATTTGTGTCCTAATCCCTAGGTTAATGTTTAACTTTGGGGGCAAGCCGTGATTTCAGAGGTTTTTAAAATCTGAAAGCAAGACTCAATGCAGCTCATTTCAGCTGGAGATTCAGCAGTACATATCAAGGTAAGAAAAGCTCTTTTATCTTATATGTAACTGATTATTATCTTATTTAGTAAAAAGGTCATTAATAGACTTGGATAAAACTATTTTTTGACAAACGTACTGAACAATTTAAAATCTGCAACAGTGTCTCTCTTCAGAATGTAAAGACTACAGAATCAGTTTTATCATAAAGTTCTTCAACTTTTATTCTTTATACACTTACTCATTACGCCTACGACAGGAAAGAACTAATTAACTGTATAAGCATCTGTAAAAGTATTACTGCATTTCCCACATTCACGAGTCACATAAATAATTTATGACTTGAAGGACTAAAACACATTGATGCCAGGAACTAACATTACTCTGTAACAGTATTATTTTTAGTATAATTACAATACGTAAGTGTAGACTCGTAGTCTAGTACTTTTACTTGAGTTTTCTTTTTTTTTAATAAAATATTTAACTTAGCTATATTTAATTTTTGATCACTGTTAATAATGCATGTAACCCCAGAAGACCAAGCCACTTAAAATAAAAAAAAGTAATTTGAAGACCCAATCTAAATAAACCAGTTTCCTGTTGAAAGTCTACACTTGCTTAGTATAGACTTGCTTAGTTGCTTAGTCAGCAACAGCAGTGTCTGAGAAGGTAGAGACAGATGAGCATCCCTGGCCCAATTTATCAGATATCTTCAATTTTAAATGTTTCAAAGGAAACTGTGATAATGATCTGCAAATTATGCCAGCCAAAACCCATAGAAATATCGGCATTTCACAGCCATTTAGCTATTACTATTATTATTATTGAGCTAGACTAGCTAGCCAAATCTCTTTTTCAAATTTTTTTTTTACAGTACGAAAGCTCTGTTTTAATCTTGAGATGTAACTTTGATATTCAGTAGAGATTTCCTGTTGTGTTGCTACAGCCTATAGGTAACACTCATTTTTGCTAGATATCTAACTATGCAGCTAGAAGCATGTATGAATTAACATGAGCTAGCAAACTAGCTTAGGAACTTAGCAAGCTACTAAAACCCCAGCAGGATTTGGCTTAGTTAGCTTGTCAGATAATGTTACCTTTCTTTATATACTGTTGATAATGGAAGTGGTGTTCACTTCAGCATAGCTCACTTGGTTAGATAACATAATTGTTGAAAAATGCATTACTTAGATATAGAGCATTTTCAGATTAGTTGTGTCAGTTGTAGGTATATGAAAAAATAATTACCAGACAACTTATTTACTCTTACATGAGTAATTTTTCTTACTCACTACTTTTACATTTACTGAAGTGAATTAGTTATTACAGTAGCAGTACTTTTACTAAAGTCAGTGTGTTTTGTACTCTTTCCACCACTGCTGATTATATCTATAAACCAAACAACACTTGAGTCATATTTGTTCCTCTCATTGTTTACTCTGGGTGATGTGGCTTGTGAGGTTCTGCTGCCAGCTTGGTCATTGACATCGAACATGGCTCACTAGCACGCAGAAGTGGGAAAAGTACTGATTTTTTTTTTTACCCAAATAAAAGTGCAGTTACTCTTCTAAATAAATCATCTGGTAAAAGTAAAAACTACAATTTCTTCACTCATATGTTAATATGAGTAATGTCATAATATCAAATGTTAGTTAGCATAAAATTCTAAAATCATAATAAGTATCTCACAAAACATATCTACCCACTGCAAACATGCTGACTATCAGAGGTGAAGCAATTATGTAATTGTACTTTGTTAGTACATTTCAGGATTCATTGACTGGAGTTTGGTTTTGATTGTATCCTCGGTTGTATCCTGTCTCAGTTGTAATTTGCTTTGGAAAAAAGCGTCAACCAGATAAGCAAACGTAAATGTAAATGACTGAACATGATCAAATTACTTTCCTGTTAAAGAACACGCTCATTACTTCCATGTGCTTGTTAACATCCTGTCAATCCATACCAATTTGTATGACTCATCTCTGCACAAGAACTGCCTGGTCTCACTTGCTCCTCATAATGTTCTCAAAAAGATTGCACGATTTATAACAAATGTGGATGATGATGTTGGATTTCCATACACTTTAAATCATAAGAACAGATATGACCGTTAACCTGGCCCCTAGCCCTAATCTTAACCTTTGGAACTTTTCACACAAATCGTGTTGTGCAAATAGTTATGTTGGGAAAAAACATAACTCAATTAAAATAATTCACTTTTTCTATTTAAATACTTGAGTATATTTAGTTGTGTACACTAATTTTAACTCACTTATAATTTTAAGCAGCTACTTCCACTTTTAATTATATTGAAGATAACCCTCATACTTTTTTCACCCTTGCTGACTGACTGTGTTTTAGGTCCTACCTGACATTTTTGCCAAACTACCAAACGAAGATGAAACTGTTTCTTCTAATTCTTACCTGCTTTGCAATGGGACTGGCCAACCGTGTGTATATCCATCCCTTCTCCCTCCTTGACTCTGGTGATGTAGCCTGTGAGGTCACCAACAGTAAAGACAAGGGGCCTTTAGAAACCATTCATTCACTGACTGCCATTCAAGACAGCACAGAGCCGGATCCCCGGCCTGCAATTGAAGAACTAAAGAACCTCACCCAATGGACTGCTGTGGTGGCTGAACTTCAGAACTCTCAGGGCCTGCGAATGTATCAGGCACTGAGCCGCAAGCAAGGGAACATTAATGTACTCTTCTCTCCTTACACTGCCTTTGGTACCCTGGTAACTTTGTACCTTGGAACCTCCAAGAGTACTGCCAGTGACTACCAGCAATTCTTGGGACTCCTCTGGAATACTGAGAAGCCTGGTTGTGCGAAAGTTATAAATGGACACAAGGTACTGCGTGCACTTAAAGCCATTAGCTCATTAATCGATGGACCTCAAGATGAGCTCAGAACCCTTGTTTGGACCTTTGTAAGCAGCGATGCCGACTTGTCCAAGGACTTTGTGCATGGCATTCAAGAGTTTTCAGACACCTCTTTTATTCGAACAGTGAACTTCTCCCAGCCCAAAGAAGCCGAGGCACAAGTCAACTTATTTATTCAGAAGACATCCCACAGCAAGGTTGAGAACCTTTTTAAAGATGTCAGCCAGTCAACAAACCTGCTGTTTGCAAGCTCCGTGCATTTTAAAGGTGAGTGATTAAGGTCATTTAATTTCAGGCATCTTTGATTAAAGCTTAAGAGCAACTTAAAACTGAGACCTTATAAAATATTTAATGCCCTCATAAAAGGGACCCTCAAGCGTTCTTTGGATAGTTATGGGCTCTAGAGTTCTAAAAGGGCTGGCATGGTGGTAGAGTAGGTAGTGTTTCTGCCTCACAGCTCCAGGGTCCCTAGTTCAATCCTGAGCTTGGGTCTGTGCAGAGTTTACCTCCTGTGTCCGTGTGGGTTCTCCGGTTTTCTCCAACCTCCCAAAAACTTGCTGGTAGTTGTATTGGCTACAGTAAATTGCCCCTAGATGTGAATGAGTGTGTGAAGGTGTGTCCCATCAAGCGTGTATGTTTTTGATGAAGGCTATAAACACTTCATTAAGTCTCACTGAATAAAGGCAACTGCTAAATGCTGTAAATGTAAATATAATTTTTTTTTCCCTAAAAGTAACATCCTACAGTCGTTTGGTGCTGAAAATATATTGTTGGATGGCTGGATGGATGCTTTACTGAATCTCAGGAAATGTGTAATAATTTGAAATGTAATCATTTACAGGGAACTGGAGAACAGCCTTTCAGCCTGAAAAGACAACCATGCAAGAGTTCCGGATTGATGAGAAGTCCACTGTGAAAGTACCACTCATGACACACACTGGTGACTACATGCACCTCAGTGATCCTGACAAGAAGTGCACTGTAGTCAAACTTGGCCTTAGCAAGCGGACCTACATGCTATTGGTGCTACCCAGCGAGGGAGCCAGACTGCAAGACATTGAAAATCAGCTACAGACAGACACCATATCTAAATGGCATAAACATCTAAAGGAGCAGTAAGTAGCTTCTTTGAACAGTAAGTTGAAGAGTTAGTCAAGGTTAAACATATTTTAACAGACAAAAGTAATCAAACTGATGTAAGTTGAACACTAGTCCAAGGTTCAGCCATGCAGCACAGGAGTCGTCCTTGAGAGATCAATAATTCAGATGATAGTGTGACCCTGTGTCCAAAACACATATATTTTTGTTTCTTTTTGTAGATACCTGGAATTGTCCCTGCCTAAATTCTCAATGACAGCTGTGACCGACCTGAGATCACTGTTATCCGATATGGCTCTTGATAAGTTACTGCTGGGTTCTGATGCCAACTTTCAGAGACTCAGCACCAAGGACAATTTCACTGTCGACAAGGTAAATCTTCTTTACCAAATAATTCCAACCCAGTTAAACTAGTTCAGTTTATTTTGAGATCATAGATTTCTTTTCACATAAGAAAGCCACAGTGGTTGGACCTGCAGAATTCCACATTTCATATCCAGTCATAATAGTTGTTAAGAACTCACACTACTTTGGTATATACTTTCAAACAAATTTTAAACATTTCATTTAAGCTTCTCTACCTGATGTCTGACAGGTGATCAACAAAGTGCTGTTCGAGATGTCTGAGGAAGGAAAGGAGGTTCCAAACAAGTCTCAGGATGAGAGAGTTCCTTTGAGAGTCACTGTGGACAGACCCTTCCTTTTTACCATTGTAGAGGGCCACACTAATGCAATACTCATGCTGGGAAGGGTACTGAACCCAAACCTGTAATGCACAGTATGATCCCAAACGATGTGTAATATTGTCTTTCATCTTCTTTCAACTCAATGTAGTTTATAACAACATACATATAGCAAGTGTTTTCTATAACAATTAAATATGTATGAAGTTAAATAACTGGCATACAGCAGGCCTATATGACTTTCCTGAGGGCTAGTTTTTAAAAAAAAAGAAAGAAAGAAAAAAAAAGCCATATTTACAATAGATATTTCTTACCTTCCATTGACATTACAAAGAATTATTTTCAAATATTGTCCTTGAGAGTTTTTACTTATCTGTCTTGATAAAGTGGCAACACTGTACATTAACGTTCCCTTAACTGACATTATTTAACACATACTTAAAATGAATTCCAGCATTAATAAACCATAAGTAATATAACTAACTAACACTTGTATTAATTGATTTTTTAAAAAATAATAAACCAAATAAGCAACATCTGGACAATCTAATATTCATACTAACATGAGCCACAGTGACCAATGTACCCTCACCAACCACCATTTAATATGAACACCTGTACACCTGCCCATTCATGCAATTATCCAATCAGCAAATCATGTGGTAGCAGCACAATGCATAAAATCATGCAGATACAGGTCAGAGACTTTAGCCATGGCATGGTTGTTGGTGCCAGACAGGCTGGTTTGAGTATTTCAGAAACTGCTGCTCTCCTGGGATTTTCATGCACAACAGTTTCTAGAGTTTACACAGAATAGTTTTGGGGGAAAAAAATCCAGTGAGTTGCAGATCACAGGGAGGCTATGGTAACTCAAATAACAACGCTTAACAACCATGGTGAGCAGAAAAGCATCTCGGAATGCACAACATGTCAAACTTTGATGTGGAAGGGCTACAACAGCAGACCACATCCTGTCAGCCAAGAACAGGAATCTGGGGCTACAGTCAGCATAGGTTCACCAAAACTAGAATGCTGAAGTTTAGAAAAACATCACCTGCTCTTTTTCCAGTTTTAAGTGTCCACTTTCAGTGGGCTGATGTTATGCTTTCTGAGATGCTTTTCTGCTCACCATGGTTGTAAAGCGTTGTTATTTGGGTTACCATTGCCTTTGTGTCAGTTCAAATCAGTTATGCCATTCTCCTCTGACCTCTCTCATCAACAAGAAGTATAAATCAGCCTTTAGTATTCTACAAGGATATAATACAAACAGCAACATGGGCCATCACTTTCCAAGCCTTTTATTGTCAAGAATATGTTGAAAAGTTACAGTAGTCTCAGCCTTGTCCGGTAAAACATGCGAATGATAACAGCATGTTGACATGGTGTGTGAAATGCAAGAAGCATCCAGTCAGGTTCTAGAGAACACTGAGCTTCAACTTGGCAGCTCGCCTCAGAGGAGGCACTGTGGCAGAAAATATATTTAATTAATTCTGTCACGCAGTGCTTAATCTTATGACATCATTTTCATAACATCAGAGTCCAAGTCACAAGCTGTCATATCAATTTTTTTTTTGTAACTGTGAATGACAGGTTATAAGACATAATGGCATAGTAGGCCCTTGCCAGTACATTCCAAACAATCATTATATTCAGAATTTACATTGCATATCATTATCAATCGCTTTGACCACTGCTATTTAACCTTATCATTCCCAAATTATCCAATAGGATTTAACAATAAATAACATCTGACCTCATGGACACATTCTTGTAGTGTGCTTCTTCATCACAGGCAGAGCTCACAGCTCAATGGTCTGTGATTTTTACCTTATAACTTCACTGAGAGCAGCATGGCTGTGAATCACTGGGGAAGCCTTTTTGCCTTCCCTGAAACCTCTGTGAGCATCTGCCTGCTGAAGTGCTGTAGATCAGGAAGTTCCTGTCAACCCGAATGGCGAGCCCTAGGAGCCAGCCTGCTCTGCTGTGGCGAGATCCCGCGCCTCCCGCACCAAGTCCAGCAGAGCGGAGAACATGGTGATGTCGCTCGGCTGGAGACCCATCTTCTGAATCTGTGAAAGGAAACACCAATTGTGGCAATATGTATGTGTTATAAGCTTAATTAGTGTGCACCTTTGATTTCAGCAGATAATTAAAAAAAAAAAACAAAAAAAAAAACTGTTACAAATTTAATATTAGTTATTTTTGTCTGCTCTGCATTCCAGTCCATGTCCATATTATGCTTCACATAATAATAAACTGCCTACAACTGTAGTGAAAGACTTGTTTGTAGATATTTACAGACCTGATCATTACAGTATAAAATTGGCCTACACACTGACACTGTAATTATTACTGACATGAAAAGAAAATATCAAACAAATCAAACTTGCCCAAACAGGAACACAAAATACTATATATATATATATATATATATATATAATAGCCCACATACTGAAAGTAAATATTGTAATGGCGACTCAGCACATCCTACCCTGAATGCAAAATGCAAAAAATACAAAAATGCAAAAATACTTGTTCTGTATAAAAACAAACAGCGCATTCCACTTTTTTTTTTTGCATATACTTATCCCATTTTAATTTCCCCCACTCAGATCTACCCGGACATTTTTGGTAGCACACAGATGAACTGATCAAGTGATAATGTCGATTTGCACACATCAGCAGTGGGGGAGATGTTGGAGAGGATGTAGAATGTGCAACAGCCAACAGTATTTAAAAAAAACAAAACAAAAAAAAAAACTACAAGGAGTCAAAAGTCTGGTGCGATGGCTACTTTTAAGGAAATAGGGATGCCTCTATTTTTTACTGGCCAAAGAGACCACAGTCCTGCCTTCTTTTGTAAACTCAGTTCACCTATAAATCAGCGCCAAACAAAAGTAATCTGCTGTCAAAAACAAATTATTTTAAGTAATACAGTTACAGACAATTCACCTTGCTGACCTATTTACAAATCAGTTTTTTATTCTGTTACCTCGATTTGTATCAGTAGTTGCCCTTTAAATCGCTGCATTGATCCAAATGTTCATTACACCCCTAATGTGTGTGTGGTAGTTTGAGCTGAAGGTACCTGCTCTCCGAGGTACTCCACATCCAGGGCCAACTGCAGACGGATCTTGCTGTCATCTGAGGGTCCAGCGTTGGCTCCTGCTGTGCTTGTTGTGGCAGTTTTTCTTGCCTGTTTCAGCCTCTTCAGACTCTCCTCCATCTTCCGCACAGAGCTCAGCACATCAGATATGGTTTCAAAGTATCTGAGATAATATTGAGATATTATGATAGATTATTAATCAGAGCATGTGAGCAGAGCGGATAGGGAGCGGAGCGCAGCGCTGATAATTCCACCGGAGCGGAGAGCGCCTTTCTTAAGATTCTGCTCCGCTCGCTCAGACCGCTCAGTGCCGCTCGCTCAACCCAGAATGCACTTTGTAATATGCTGGTTTGAGAAATCGCGAAATACCCAATATGTCTAAGGCTATGGAGTTCAAACATTGTTTTAATGAAGTTGCAAACCTTATACATAAATGCACCACAAAAATCAAAGTTAAGAACGAGGAAGGAGAAGAAATTGAAAGGGAGTGTGGAGAGACTGAGAGGTAGCAAAGATTCCTTTTGGAATCTTAAGCGGCATATTGCCAGAAAGCACAAGGATGTGCTACGCAAACATAAATTAAATGTAAAAAAAAATACATAAATAAATTAATAAAAGGCACAGTCTGTAACAGAATGTCACCCACAAATATCATAATTATTATCTCTACTACTGTAATTGAGGCATTTATTCAAGCAATGTGTTACAAACAGAAACAAGTATACTATAGAGAAATTTCATGTCAGAGCGGGATTTGAGAGAACTTTGTTCTACCTGTGAGCGTGAGCGGTACATCAGAGGAGCGTTCGCTTGGGCCGTGAGCGATTGAGCGGAGAGCACACTCATACAGCGGAATATTGAGCAGAGTGTCACACTGCTCCACTTCGCTCACATGCTGTTATTAATACACTGTTTCATGATGTATTATGAACCAGCGTAATACTTGCATAAGAATACATTTATGCACTACCTGTGTGTGCAGTCTGAAAGTGCAACACGGAGCCACTCCTGGATGATGGAGGCCTTCACCACTCCTGTGGAGTCAGTGAGCAGCTGATGTAGGGGTTGCAGAGCATTATCCATATAAGCTGAGGCTCTGGTGGGCACCTCCTTTTAAAAATGACCAAAAAAATAAATTAATTAAAAAAAAAAAAAAAAAAAAATCAACAAATACATCGAGGGCATTTTCTTGAAAACCGAAGATGTTAATATAGAAAAGAGAAAAACATTTTAATTGTTAACACTTGGCAAATTATAGCTTAAATAACTTCACTTGCCACTTATAGCAGATTTGAACGTTGTCTCAGCATCTCACAGTCATTCATTTATGGAATTTATGTTAGGGTTCCCCAACTCTGATCTTGGAGTGCAGGATTCCAGTGGTGATTTTTCTGCTCTATCACAACCTACCAAACTGTTCGGCTGAATCAGGTGTCTCGAAGCAGGATCACCAAACTGTGCTGGTTGCCTGATCTCCTCGATCTGGAGTTGGGAAACCCTGTACTATAGTCATTATTGTTCAAACCAGCAGACCTTATTGGTCCTTCTGTAAAGTCGGGGAACTTCTGATGCATTTTTCAGGAAGCGGAAGCTCCTCTCTGTCAGGTTCTGAGTCATTCTGCTGTTCAGTGTTGGGATGCATCCGGACAAAGCTGCTTTAGAGTCGTCCAAGGCATCTGGCGTTCACAAGCAGAGAGAGTGTATAAGGAATAGCTCCACCCGAGCACTTTTGTTATTTGATATCAAATCTAGACATGCAACACTGACAGATACCTGACACAAGCGCAAGGTTTTGGAATCCAATTTCCTGCAATCTCTCCTTCACCATATTAGAGATGTCAGGAATCTGAAACCATAATAAGCATAATAATACAAACAACATAAACACTCATCCAATACCAAGATGTTCAGACATCAGAGTGTTCAATTTTTGTCATGTACAATCTGTGAAGGCTTTAGAAGGTCTAGTGACATTAAAGCAAGCTAGCTAGTTTAGTCTTGGAGTTCAATGACTACACAGTTCTATATGTTTTGTCTTACTACAGTAGAACTAAAACAGGATAAGTGGTTAAACATCTTCAAGATATTATCTATACCTGGGGGTTACAAACTTTTTGCAGCCAGAAACTGCAAAATAAATTGCCACAGACTGCCTCAGCATGAATTTATTTTGTGAACATTATTTAAATGTTTACAATAATATTTTGTCTATTTATTAGAATTTACTATTCATTCCAGTTCGTTCCAAGCTGATATTATTTATAGGCTTACTTTTCTGAGTTTTGGTTGGAGGTTTGGATTAAACCCATTCAATTCAAGTGAGCAAGTAAAATAAGCCAATACCTATAAAAACTCAATCATAAATATAACCCCAGGACCCCCTGGCAATGCTTCATAGATCTCTGGAGATCCCAGGACCCCACTTTGAGAACCACTGCTCTGTACAGTGTTGTCCCAATGGTACCTGCTCCAGTAACTGATCCACATCAGCAGCAATGAAAACAAGCTGTTTGGTGGACAGGACTGTAGGACCACCGCTCTCGCTGTCTGCGTCCTGAGAGGTGCGGCTCGACGTGGAGGAGGCAGAGCTTGGGAGAGGTCTTGCGGCTTCTTTGGTGGTTTCTGAAGGTGGGGTTTTTGTTAAGACCTAGAGGAATGCAGACAGACGAGAGAGCATATTACGACACCACAATTTGAGGTCAACTGTCATATCTTTATTTTAACTATTGTGAAGAGAATAGGATGTAAAAGGAAATGTCTTCTCAGACTGATTGCTTTATCCGCTGTACCTCAGTGAGAAAGGTGGCATAACGTGAGAGGAGCTGCAGCGTTAGCTTCCAGAACCGATGAGCGAGAGGGGGCAGGTAGACGCGCTCTGCCCAACACCTGCATACACAGCTCCATAACACGTCAGTCACCTGTAGCCGGTAGTGACCCCCCGCTACACAGACACACACAGACACACCATTTGTTTTACTATCCTTTACAAGGACCTTCTAGTGACATAATTATTAATACAGCTAATTAATGTTATGCCTACACCTAACCTAACCCTAACCTTAATCTCCAAAAGGAAACCTTTTGGCTCTTTTATTTGTTTTTAAAGCTGTGCTTTTGTAAAAACACAGCATTCCTATCCTTGTGGTAATTTTAGACCCCACCAAGAAATGAAAACATGCCCACACCCCCATAAACTAATTCCATTTTAAAAAGTCAGTATCTGATGTGATCCAAGTAAGAGTTCATTTTGCACAGCATTACAAACTAAGTAGATTTCCTTAGGGTCATTCTGTTTTTCGTTTATTCAGCTTTTTTTTTTTTTTTTGTTGCTCTGCATGACTGCTTGGAGACTAACCCGGAGTTGCTTTTAATCCATCCGCAGTGGCATTTTCCAGATATCCAGCAATCTCCTTGTACCTGAAAAACACATCCATACTGGTCAATAACAAACACATCAATAATGTTAATAAGAGGAGTTGTTGCACAACCACTAAAGCCAATTTTTTTATACTTCTTTATTTCTGTGATTTTGGGTTGTCAGGTAATTTGTAACGTTCAAATTGTTTTTACATTTTTTCCCTCAATTTGTTCACCTGCCAATTCCCAAGCACCTGCCAGCTCTCCCCGGTCATATGACAGCTACCACCTGGGGACGGCGAGGGCTTACAAGTGCCACCTCCAAGACGCGTTAAGCCAGCCAACTTCATCTTTTCAAACTGATGCTAATGCTGCGTCACAGCATAACACACTCAGAGGAGAGTGCTATCTACTCTCTCCCCACATACATGAGCTCACAGAAGCCCATACTTGGCTAGTGTCACTCCGATTGATGACAGGATGAACACTTGGGACACGTTCAAACTGTTTATGTAATGGTGGGTCACGATGATGCATTTCCAGAGCAGTGATTAGCACATGTTGCCTGATTTCAGACCGGAATCTCTTTTACTGCTGACCCTATTTAGTGCTCTATACAGAACAGTCCATATAGTAAATAGTGAACATGTGAACAAGTGAGTGAGGGAGCAATTTCAGACATAAAAGTGGCACTGGCAACATGAAGTATTCACTATGGACTTTCTGAACATTTATTCCACATTCAAGGCACAATCTATTATTTATTTTTATTTTTAAGTCCCACATATTACTAAAGCTCAACAAATGGAATGAAGTGTATGGACACTGGTTATATATTCATGCAGTTGTGCATACACAGTACATGTTTTTCTTTTTACCAAGACTAAACCCTGACAATTGCACAATACGCCTACATTTTAATCCCTTCTGGCAAACAGTAAGGTTCAGTAGGATGGACTTGATAATAAGCCGAGGCTCAAAATAAACAACCCAGAGCACAGACAGTCCAACTCCTACACAATGATTGATTCAGCTTAATAATTCAATTTCACAAAACCATTTTCATCATTTTCAATGGAAAATAATTACCATGTTTTAATTTGTGAGTAATAATGACAAATATCTTAAACATTTCTTGAAATATAGCATTGGTAATTAGAAATCACATCACCTTTACTCTAATAGGTAAAACAAAGACAACTAGTTTAGATAAACAAATGTATCCTGGATACTTGCAAAAGTACAGATATCGATTTTTTAATGTAAAAGTCTGAAAATCACAGCTTAGAATATTCACAAGGTTTCCCTAAATACTAGCTCAAATAACTGGCAAATAATGTTAAGTTCTATAATAAATTTGTTGTTTACTTGATATTTTAAAATGTACCAAAAAGTCTGTTAGAAACCATCTGTAAGCATTTTTTACAGGATAACTGAACGAAGAGGCAGCAGGGACCTGCTCAGCGTCACTCACCGCAGCTGAAAGTACACAGGCAGGTTCCACTTGTTGTGGAAGCTTTGATAGGATGGGTGTGCTCGGAGTCTCTTTACACTCGCCTGAGATCCACACTGCCTTTCAAACTTCTGCACAAAGTCCATGCTAATGCAGTACCTCTGCAAGAAGCACAACAAAAGAATGTCTGTGAAAGTTAACAGTCATTCAGGTGATGCTGAATGTCTCACAGTAATATGTCCTTGCAACTGGATTTATATTTATGATGAAGACATTTCAGGGCATCATGAGCTCTGTTTTTGGTGGGAAAATCCATGTGTACAAGTCACACCTGTGAACTGACATTGAACTAAGCCTAATCTTCTAATGACAGAAACAGGGTTGCACATGGAAAAGGGGGAGATCTGAATATCTCTCAAAGAGCAAGACCAAGCCAATAGCTCAGGTATGTGGATGACAGCTGCAGTGGTGAATTTACCATCGGTAAAAAAACTCATTTGAAAACAATGCACACATTCTAGACAGAGAAGACAACCGGTTTGAAGGAGTTATAAATAAGACCATCAGTGTCAAACTGAAACAACTGTTTCTAAATAGAGGGAAGACGTATAACACCTTTTTATAATGGTGCCCCCAGATGTTTACCTCAGCGGTTTCACACTCATTCTTAACACAACTGTCATAAGTCACAATGTCACAAATGTAAATCACACGTGGTATGTGTGTGTGTGTGTGTGTATATATATATATATATATACACACATACACACACACAAAACAGGAAATTCCCCATCATTCAACAGAAATGAAAAAGCCACTTGTATAAGTGTCTAAACGTCTTCATGATAAGAAAAACCCACTCACCAAACTGAGTACTTACACATCAATGATTTCACCTTACAAACACATGAAAAAAGACATAGAGATGGTGCTTATGCCTCCAGCATCATATTAGGCTCTAAGTGAGACTGAAAATGAATAGCTGGAATGAATCATGCAGAACTGCGTGTGTGTGTGTTTGTGTGTGTTTTTTACCTCGTAAAAAGCATCTGGATTGCCAGGATTAAAAAGAGAAGGGATTCTGCCTTCAACGCCTTTAATGGTCTCCGGCCAGACAGAGTTAACAAGGAAGTCATATCCAGGAACAATGTCAGCTTTGTCACTAAGTATAAAGATAACACAAGTTCAATAAAAACTTTGTTTTCATAATCTGCAGACTGAACATATGCATGGTGGCCTGGGAAACCCATTTGCATGGTTAAATTTGCAATTTCCTACTATGTGAAGTTCTTTTGCACATATCTCAAGTTACAGTATTTTAAAATCTGGTTACACTCAAAAATGAAAAGAGGGCGTGCAAGTTCTAAAAAAAAAAACAAAAAAACTGAGAAGTGGGCCTCATGGAGGAAAAAGTTTGAACACATCTATATTAGGCTTAAGCTCATTTCACTATCGCACGTAACCAACAACTTCATCAGGGCATAACATTCACTGCGTTAGAAAAACACACTTAGCTAGCTAGTAATTAAAACACCTTTAAGAAGAGTCACTCCTTTTACGGCCATGTTTGTTAAACTGGCTCCATGTTTACTCGGCATGATCTCTGCAGGCAGAAAGCTTAGGCAAGTTTATAGATGAAATAAAAACATTTCTATATTGTTTTGGTGAAATAGATTTATGTTTTATTATATCACAGGTGTATGTTATAGGCAGAAAATCCAATTTTGGTCAAAAAAGATTTTTCGTCATTTTTGACTGTTGCCCAGAAGTCAGTCACAGAGACATGGGTTTTCCCAGACCTTCCACAAATATTTGTTCGGGTGTTACCAGAACCTTTGCCAAACAGCACCCTTCCAGGAAAGGCTCTGAGGCAAGGCTTTGGAGGTTAGTTCAAGTGGTACTACACAGTCCACTGCCAAGTGAAAAAAAGGTCATTCAGTTACCCTGACAGGGGCAAAAAAACATAATCGAAACATAAGAATCTGACAGCTGCACTATGGCAGGATTTTGCTGCGTCATCATGGGTTTGTCAAGCGCCGATGTGCTCTTCTTCTAAAGTAACTCAGGGACTTAATAGGTTGCCATAAATAGAACAAGCATATCCAATACTATGTGATGAACTACATCGTACCTAGAAACGGTCCCTCCTGTGACCTCCCGGAGCAGTCGGCAATGATGAGGCACAAACTCCAGAACCTTTGCGTACATCATTTGAAGGCCATTAGGGCTGGACTTCACAAACTGTTCAGTTATGACCTGTGACATAAACAACAAGTTATTCAACCTGCAAAATCCCATCAAGTGTGTAAATTTGTACATATTTGGTACACAAATATGTAGAACTACAAGGGGAGCATGTATTTAAATGTATAGTAACACCTTACATTTAATCTAGTGTAATACAATAGTATGCATTTGTGTGTAGTGTATGAGTATAGAGTAAGCTAATTAAATGAAATATACCTCTTCCATGTATGGTTTGACTAAGACTTGTCCCACCAGGGCCTCGGCGTCTTTGGTCTTGTCGATAGTGGCGTAAGTGCGCAAGCAGTGACGCACCATGGCCACGTTTGATGTTTGTAAGCCCTGAATAAGCAGACCCTCGAGAGACTGCTGCAGCATGGCAGTGATACCAGCGATCCTCTGAAACGCACAACACCATCAGACAGCTCACAGTCAGTTCCATTTAGCTGTTTTCCTTTTAATAATATTACTTTTAATTTTTTTTATTCTTTTAATTATATATATTAATATATATGTTAATTATATTATACTTCTGATTGCTACTGCTATGTCTTGCATTGCATCTATTTCTACTTGCCTGAAGTAGAAGAGTGTGACATCAAAAAATACTGATAGTGATAAATTATGTTGTGATATGCTGTCATTCGTGTAAAGGGAAGCGCTATCTACCCTCTTCCGCATACATGAGCTTACAGATGCCCACGATTGGCTAGTGTCACTGTGATTGACAGGAGAGAGAGTATGCTAGCCCTCCCACCCAGAGAGTACAGTCAATTTTGCTCCTGTGGCTCCCGGCTACAGATGGCTGTAGCATCGCTGCGATTACAATTTGAGATAACAAGTCTTTTTTGTTTTTGTTAACTACAATTTTTAAAGTGTAATTGGCAAATTGCTGAGGTATAAAAGGAATAAGCTATGATGGGGTGTCCTGTTATAGGAAAATAAATTTCAGGGTGGTAATGGAACCATCTTTCCCTCTTTATCTCTCTTTACCACTAAGATTTTAAGTGCTGACACTGGCTCTGGAAAAGCATGTGAAAGCTGAGCTCACCGGGCGCACTTTGTCCAGCAGGGGCATGCCTTTGCTCTGGACAGCATGGAACTGCAGCTGGTTGAACTCAGTGGCGATCCGCTCGAGAATCTGACCCGCTACCAGAGGACTTCACATAAAACCAAAGAAAGACTGATGTTATAGAAAAAGAAAGGATTTATGCTTTCTTTTTATGTGCAACAAAACACTGACTAGGAGATAATGACAGAGTTTAAAACTACTTACATTCAGTCATTCAATCTACAGCACATGGCTTAACAGAGATTGGCATTACTATATAAATCCCTTGTTTTCTTCATTTTAGATTATTATTCTTTCAAGGCCTCTACATCATTGATTGTTTCAGGTACATCCAGCATAAAGAGTCAAATTTTTACCTGCTTGTTTCGAGAGAACTGGTATCTTGGGCATTTTGGGAGTGTAAGATTTTCTCAATCTTCTCCACCGATCGAACCACTTGCATAAGTCTTAATACACAAACCTAATGTGAAGTCCAGTAAATGAGACACATTATACAAACACCAAGTTACACTTACCAACTGATAAATGTTTATTTTAACAATAGGTTAATAAATCAAATAATAAAAATCAGAACCACACCTTCTTCTTTTGAATGTCATCTTGCTTGGCCAGCTGTATGTCTATGGCTTGGATAACTTCATTGACAGATGACCTCAGACTCTGTGCAAGCCAGAATAATGCAAAAGTGAGCCATAGCATTTAAGACTTAAAGGTCAAAGACATACAACTTTTCTACTGCAGACGAAAACAGGTCAATGCATAATTCTGCAAAACCACAGTGCTGAAACAGTTTACCAGCACTTCTTCTCGCAGCTGGCCAAGAGGTACAGAGAGCTGGTTGAGAGCTTTATCCATTCCCACCTAAACACACAACAAAAGGAGACAGAAAAAACAGTAACTCGACACATAATACAGCTCATATACACACTGACATACACCTACGGAAACGAATGATTTTTTTCCACATTATACTACTATTGCTGAATAACAAGTTTATCATACAAAAATGCTTATTAACACAGGTGTCTAATATCAAGAGTGAACATTCAGAGAGATGAAGTTAAAATTTAGCTACACAGACGTTGTTGCCATTTAGCTCATTTCTTTCCTGGAGGGCTGGCAGGTCTAGAGATACATGCTACTAATAGGAAATGAATTTTTCCTATTGGTTTCATAGTAGTTACTGATGGCATCTGTGGTAAAAGGCAATAGGTGTACTTTTTGGGGGGAACTTTTTACCCCATTTTCTCACAGTTAGTCATTTGCCATTTCCTGCCCACTTGCTAGCTCTCCCCTATCACACAACAGCCAGTGAAGGTGAGGGCTAGCATGTGCTTTCTCTGAGACATGTGAAACCAGCCACCTCATCTTTCCAAAAAGCTGCTCATGCTACACCACAGGGCAGTGTAACACACTCAGAGGAAAGTGCTAGCTGCCCTCTGCCACATACATGAGCCCCAGATGGCTGTGGTGTCATCAGGATTTGAACTCAGTCTCCTCAAACACTTTTTTGATGCAACAGGTGTTAAATTACTTTGTTGTTATTAAAGTTCAGAAAGAAAAGCCAGAGGACTAAACTTACAAGATTTGTGGACAAGTTGACAAAATCAGCATAATCTTTATTGATGAGCTCGACCATGGCTGTTTTGAGGAGCCTGTAATAGTGCTCCAGGTCCTGGCGCATCTCTTCCAGCTGGACACGCTTTCTGCAGTCCGCCACGAATTTATCCACGTCAAAATCATCCTGAAAATTCACAGAGATACATCCAGACACACTGAAACTCATCTCCCACATTTAGCTTGTTTTTCTAGATGAGAAATTCTTCCGCATAGTAACATTACATCTAACTAAACTATTGCGTGAAATTGTATAGCGCATATTCAGAATCTGATGCACACCTGCATTGTTGTATAGGGTGTCCCAAATGTCTCCATACATGGAGAAAATTAACATTTTTTAACTAAATGTCTTCCAAAATTTTTCATACTTAGTTTATATTATATATATATTTTTCAAATAATATTATATATATATATATATATATATATATATTTTTCAAATAATAATTTTTCAAAATTTCAAATAATATTTTTTCCTCAGCACCAAGGATATTTGAAAGATATTGCAAAGGAATTTCTCAAAATGTTGGCAATTGTTGTACAGGGTGTCCCAAAAGTCTCCATATATAGGGAAAATTAACATTTTTTTTTTTAGTCTTCCAAAATTTTTCATACTTAGTTTAAATTGTATTTTTTTTTCAGATAGCCTTTAAGAATGCCTTTCATAAAAGAAGAACGTATTGAAATTATTCTCATGGTTAGATCGGGAAGCTGTCGCAAGGTTGCGATGGACTTTAACAGGAAACATGGCAAGCACATCACACACGACACTGCTGCCAAACTTATTAACAAATTCAAAAAGACTGGAAGTGTTGCAGACCAACCGAGAAGTGGACGTCCACGAACATCCACTGATGAAGGCACAACCGATGTGGTTCTGACGTACACAGTCCCCTATGTATGGAGACTTTTGGGACACCCTGCATTTATGATAGATTTTATACTGACAAATGCCATAAAACCTCTTTTTTGGGAACAGTGCATGTTATTTTCTTATTCTTTTTAAACATTTTATACTGACAAATGCCATAAAACCTCTTTTTTGGGAACAGTGCATGTTATTTTCTTTTTCTTTTTAAACATTTTATACTGACAAATGCCATAAAACCTCTTTTTTGGGAACAGTGCATGTTATTTTCTTATTCTTTTTAAACATTTTATACTGACAAATGCCATAAAACCTCTTTTTTGGGAACAGTGCATGTTATTTTCTTTTTCTTTTTAAACATATCATGACATTCTCGAAAGACTATATTTTTGGTTTGTATAAAGTATGAACATTTAAACAAATGAAGCCTCATTTACATAACTAAATGCATTTTCTTTTTTGGAAAAGTTCCCATGAACTAAAAAAAATATTAAAATAATATGGATTGTTTTGATGAAACCCTGTTCACCTGCAGTGTCTTGTCTCAAACAGAACAGAGGTCCCTCCAGTGACAAGACAGCAAAGTGCCATGTGGGCTATGTGGGCTTTGCTTACTTAGCCTGCTAACATTTGTATGGTTTAATCATCTATATAATAAGATTCAAATCAAACAGGTAAGGAATAGATCAGTTGAGAAATTGTTTATCCATATTCTAAATGAACTCTCTTTAAAGTATGTAGTATAAATAGAAGAATATATTTGATTAACTAATATCACTATGCTGGCCATTTAAGATAATGAATCTGTTTAGCATCTAGTAAAGGAATAAGTCAGCATTTTTGTATAAAATGTTATACTTAAATCAGCTCAACTGAAGGTTTTTTTAAATCAAAAATGTAAAGTTTTATAGCCAGTGCAGATCGTTGATTAGTTCACTCGCTAGCTAAGTATATTAGATTAAACCCATCTATTAAAGATTAAGGATCCATCTAGACTCAATGCTGAGGCAGTTTAAATCACAGATTTTTACTTTTTCTTTATTTTTTTATTACATTCGTTCTCAGTCTGTAAAGTGCACCAAGCACAACTCCCTCACTTCATCACTCTCTTCTTGTCATGTAGCAGCTAGCTAGCGTTAGGTATCTGTGCTAGTCACAAGCAGCCATACCTTCATAAACTCGTCTTTGTTAAAACACAAAGAGTCGGGTCCCTTCGGTAAATTCATCCTTCTGAACGTCGTCGACAGAACCACAGCACGAATAAGTCTTATCGCTTATACACTGAAGCTCTTCGGTCCATTTCCAAGCTAACGACTGAGACCAAAGCGCCCCTTCATTTACTTCCGCAAACATGGCACGCGCACGGATCACGCGGTCACGTGACCCGAGCGAACTGACGTGGCGTTTTGTAGCACGCGCCCTCTACCGAGATCCAGGAATATGGCAGCAGGTACAGGCTGCAGAATCAGATGATCATATCCTGAGCACCTGACTGCTCTCTGTCCTCCAGACGAGTGCAAATGAACTCTCTTTAAAGTTTGCTTGGTTAACTAGCATCAGTCTGCTCACCAGCTGATCATCAGTCGTATGATCATCAATCATTCATGCTATACAGTAGGTCTAACAAAGGTAACAAAGCCTAATTTAAATAGCTTTAAAAAAAAAAAGACAAGAAAAAGAAAAAGAAAAGACAAAACTAGTGTCCCAAATGTCTATTGTGCTATATAAAACAACAACAACAACAACAACAACAATAATAATAGTAGTAGAAGTAGTAGTTATAATAATAATAATAATAATAATAATAATAATAATAATAATAATAATGATGTTTGTATTTTAATAGGCCCTATTTCATTTTATTTCATTCTATTTATATACCAGTTTTGTACAGATTTTTGCACCTAAAATATTCAAATAAAGACTATACAAGTAGCTAAAATCGCAAAATTAAAATCCTCAATAATAATCTGACAGTTATTATAATAAAACTCACTAGAGTAGCTATGTTTAGGGACAGTAAATGCATTGCCTAAGGCCAAAACAGCACAGTGATGCAAATAAACAGTGTTATAAAATAGTGCACTGCCTACAGGGTTGTATACTTATTAGTATGAATTGTGAATGCATCCATAAAATCCCTCTTGGCAAGACAATATTTGACGTTGGCTTCAGAGGATGATGCTATTGGCCAGCAGAGTGAGAGCGAGTCAGGTGATTTCAGAGGAACGGGAGAGAGAGAGGGAGAGAGAGAGAGAGAGAGAGAGAGAGAGACGCGCCCTAAGCGGATGCTCCCCTACACGCTAGTTTAGGGTTGTCCACTCGCTGGCTCGCGCCTCAGAGCCGGTTTCAGCACTACAGTCAATGGGAACAGCTCTCGTTTGCTTTGACACAGTTTCGTGACTCAGCGCCGAGAGACGCGTCGAGATCCGCGCGTGCGTTAACGGGAGTGAGGCTGCGGGCAAGTCGGACCGCATGCTGGAGCTTCGGCTCGTCACGGACTCACTTGCGGACGCCGAAGCTCGCACAGCCGTGCGCCGGCTCTGACGCGTGATGGCGGAGTGCGGGCGGAGGGCGCTGTCGCTGCTCGAGGCGGCCCGCTCGCGCTACGAGAGCTTGCAGATTTCGGACGACGTGTTCGGCGAGTCGGGAGACGACAGCAGCGAGAACCCGTTTTACAGCACCACCGGAGACTCCAACTCGGACAGCTGTGCGGAGGCGAGCGAGAGAGCCAGCGGTGCAGGGGCCGGCGGCACGCGCGCTCCTCCCGGCTCGGCCTCTGCTGGACATGCGGAGCTGAAAGAGGGAGAAGAGGAGGACGGATGGAACGATGCGCTGCAGGACAACGACACCCCCCACTATAAAGACACACACGGTAAGACAACGGACACGACACGGACTCCCACAAGCTCTAACATCCGGCTGAAAGGGATGCGTCGGGAAAAATCAGCCTTACACACATTTCTGACTTTCTACAAATGTCATGGATTAGGGAAGACCTGATAATGTCCAGATTCTGCGTCTCAGCCTATATGACGCTAACAGTAATGGAAGATCATGGTCACAAAATAGCATCATTCCTCAAATGTAATGTAATAGCATTACTGTGAAAATATCATTGTCAGGATGCAGGAATAAGGTACCTGTGTGCTCCCCCATGAAGGTCAATTATGTCCTAAATTAGTCTTAAAGGTATACTTTCCTCAGGAAAATATACATATTAAAGGTACAAAAGACGCACCTTAAAGGGTAGCACCTGATTTTAGCACTGGTGGTTATGAGTTTCCCTATCCAGCTATATCAGCTATATGAGAACTCATTCATTCATTTTCAGTGAGAGCTTTTTCCTGGTCAGGGTCACAGTAGATCCGGAGCCTATCACGGGAATGTTGGATGTCAGGCAGGAATAGACCCTGGATGGGATGCCAGTCCATCACAGGGCGCCATGCACACACACGTTCACACGCAGCGGAAATTTATTGTATAGATTTCCACCTACATGCATGTCTGCCTACTTGCATGTTTTTTGAGCTGTAGGAGGAAAGAGAATTGCAGGGAGAACATCTGAACTCCACATAGGCCATAACCCAAACTCAGGTTCAAGCCAGGCATAGGATCGGATAGGGATCGGATATGGTTCAGTTCGGTGTATGGGATAGCTCCTATGCAAAATGAAAGCAGTCAAATTCAGACAGCAAGTCAGTGGACATGGTTTAGCAGTAAATACACTAAACATCTTCCTAAATGCTGCTTACAGGGTGACACATGTGAATGTCAGTGAATGCACAGAAGAAATATAAATGCTTTTAAGTCTCAACAATATAAGCAATATGATCTGTAACCTGTAGTGAATTTGTTGGGCTGCACACATTTTGTAAGACAGGAAGTAATGCCATCAGGTTTAATGTGTGTGGTTTCAGAGACTGTGCAAAATGCAAATGCACGGCCTAGTTGTTGCTTCATATTATATAGGTAAGAGTGAATGAACTCTTCATATGACATTGTTAAAAAAAGGCATGATCATGTTTAATGATCAGATGTCTAAGAAGCCTTATTTCCTAATATCACATATGGATGAGAATGACATATGATGCAGTAATTCTTAAAGGAAGTAAAAAAAATGACTGTGTTTTAGATTGACAGTGGAGGTGAGAATGTGGATGAACTGTGTTAAAATGCAGCAGAGTGGGCAGGCAGCTCTGACTCATTATTCTCAAAGCTGAAAATTACTGTTGTCTCTGTAATAAAGCAGGCCGCTGCATTACTCAAGACACAAAACAAAGTGAGTAATGCAAGGATGAGGTGTTGGGAGTGCACCTATTCCATAAATCTTATTGTCAAGCTGACTGTAAGAAGTAAAGAGAAATACAGCCAATGCATAGATTTATACGCACACAAGAATAGAGAGACTGACTTTTAAGCACTATTTAATAATGAAAAAGGTTAGTGAAACACTTGGATACTACTATGTTAATACTGTTAGTGCTAGTTTATTCTATTCAATGCACTTCTGTTGTCTAGGATGATGTGTATAGATGCTTACTGGCTATCAGTCAAATTTACAGTTATATTTATTGCATTTAGCAGAACCTTTTGTCCAGCGTGACTCATGCCTAGGCCAAACTACAAGATTTATACAATCCTAACCAATGCTGGGAATTTTTTTTGTCCTGGGTTATCCCTCCTACAAGATTTGGCCAAAATAAAACACCACATACTCTCAGATTATGTTTACAAATCACAGACCACTGATTCCAACTCCTGGTACCTAAAAATAGGTTTCTCATGAATAAATGTCACAACAAACAAGACTTAGAACAGGTGTCACTGGTGATCAGTCCTTCATAAAACATGGCAGTGTTTCTCCCACACTACAGAATGTTGATCTGTACAAAAATCATTCATTCATCTTCAGTAACCACTTTATCCTGGTCAGTGTTGTGGGGGATCCAGAGCCTATTCTGGGAACACTGGGCATGAAGTCGGAATATATCCCTGGATGGAATGGCAGTTTTTTTGCAAGGTGCCATGCACACCCACTTTCACACATTCATTCACACTGAGGAGCAGCTTAGCATAGTCAGTCCACCTTCTGGCATGTTTTTGGGAGATGGAAGGAAGCCGGCATGGACAGGGGGAGAACAACAGAAACTCCACACAGACAATATCCCAAGCTCAGGAGCAGCAGCAGTGAGTGATTCCCAAGTGAATGAAGCTCTAAGAAGAAGTAGAGCATCTCGATGTGCCAGGCAGGTCCAGAGAGCCGAGTCATTCAGGATCAGGTAGCAGGAGTAACGTGTAGTTAAACAGAGCGAGAGCGAGAGAGAAATAATGCATTATTAGGTATGCTCTTGTCGTCTAGTGGTGTAAAAGAGTGTACACTGTGATCAGAATGCAAAAGCTTTGGCCAGGTCTAGCTAACTGTGCTGCCCTCTGTAAATATTGAACATGGTTAATATTTTAAATTTGTCTGGCCACAACTGGATTGTGAGTAGATTGAAGGGGTTAAGATGGGCTTTTCTTAGAAGATAATCATTAAAGACCAAACTAAAATCGGGACACCTTTGCTTCAAAATCTGCTTCAAAATCTACCTCAATATCCTCAAGTATGATCGAGGCATTACAGAAGTACTTGGTTGCCTACTCGGAAAAACAAATGCTTCTGCTAGTGCAAATTGGCAGCAGTCTAAAGATAGAAACGAGCAACAGCACCGCCAGGAGTTATTGATGATTCTGTTTATTCCACCAGAAAGAATGACTTTATAACTTTCAAATTTTAACTATGTTAACCTCAAAGGTTAGAAGAGTGTGCAAAAAATCTCCCTTTTAATCTGTCCACATTAAAGATGTTTTTCTGTGGAAGTAAAGAGGCAAACGTCTCTATTTGTCTATGCACCTGTCAGTGTGAAAGACAGATGATGATGAGAGATAAAGAGAGAGCAAAGCTAATGAATGGAAACACTTAAACACCACCCTACCACACAGCAGATGAAAGAGCAACCACTTAGCTTTGGCCCAGTGCTATTATAGGGACCGGCATGATGATCATGAGATAGTGTGAATATTAGTCAGGCCAGCATGAGAAAATGGCTTGGTTAATATGGACAGCTCTGTAACAGTGCACATGAATCAATGCAATTAGCGCTTTACACACTAATGTGTCTGCATTATCAGTTTCAGCTTTTTTTATTTGTACTGCATCGTAATACATCATGTAAAAGGGTTTCTTTTTTTACTCTGAGCTCCTATTACCTGCAATTTAGTGTAGAATGACAATGTAAGGGAAGATACAGTATATAATGTCATGTATCGTAATATTTAGCTTCTAAACATAACATCATGCACATATGGCTCTTGTTAGCATACACAGTCTGTGGCTGTAGCATTGAAATTATTCTACAATCCATTATATTGGCTTGAGAGATTTGAAGGCATAGCCTACAATGTCTTACAGCTAACTAGGTGCACACATGTTAATAACACACACGTTAATAAGGATTTTATTTTGTTTTTAGCTTTTAGCACAAATGAGTAGTGTCACCCATTTAGTTACACAATATAAAACTAAGCCCAAAGTTAGCTAGGTTCCTAGCTCTTGGTTTTAATTACATAATATAGGAGTTAGCCAAGCATTAGCTAGCTTGCAACAACTTGCTTTTCATTACATAATATAGTAGTTAGTCTAACATAAGCTAGCTTGTTAGGGCTTGGTTTCAGTTACATGATATTATAATATAATAAGTAACCCAATATTAGCTAGCTTGTTAGGGCTTGGTTCCAATTACATGATATTATAAAAATTAACCTAATATTAGCTAGCTTGTTAGCAAATATGGCTAGCTACTAAACTTAAGTAGCTACTCCTGGAGTGGTGATATTGCTTAAACAAACTATTCAGCTAGCTAAGGCTAGCTTAGCATTGTCTTTTGGCAGCTGGCTAGCTTAGCTAATGTTGCAAAGTGACAACATTTCTGATTTAGTTTTAAGTATGCAAATAGACATGAGCAATGCTGTTTTAATGCAGGTGAAAATAAACACTAATTTTTTAATCGTTATGCTTGTATTGAGCAAAGATTTTCACATTTGTGAGAAACAGCTAAAATAATGATAAATTAGAAATATTGAGCTTTTTTTTTTCAGTCACCTGTGTGTAATGTAGTATAGACATTTCTCTCTCAGCTGATAAAGGCCAAGTCTTACTGGATTTCTGAAATGTCCCCCAACATCCCATTCCAGATTTATTCCCCCTTTGCTGTTGTAATAACCTCCACTCTTCTAAGAAGGCTTCCCACTAGATTTTGGATTAGCCCATTCTGCCACAAGAGCATTAGTGAGGTCAGGCACTGATGGGTGAGGAGGCCTGAGTAGCAGTCAATGTTCCAGTGGGGTTGAGGTCAGGGCTCTGTGCAGGACACTCGAGTTCTTCCATTCCAACCTTGGCGAACCATGTCTGCAAGGAGCTCACTTTGTGCACAGGGGCATTGTCATGCTGGAACAGGTTTGGGCCTCTTACTTCCAGTGAAGGGAAATTGTAAAGCTACAGCATACAAAGACATCCTACACATTTGTCTGCTTCCAACTTTGTGGCAACAGTTTGGGGAAGACCCACATACAGGTGTGATGCTCAGGTATCCACAAACTTTTGGCTATATAGTGTATATATTACAAAAGTAAAAAATAAAAAAGAAATAAAATGAGAGCATGGAAAAGCAGTGGTAAACTATATATACATACATACATACATACATAATACTATAATACATTCTGTATTACTATTTAGATAACTTAGTTTGCGCTGTAGAGGTAAAATGGCAGGGCCTAATTTCAAGATTTTGCCTTGAGCCCTACAGACCTACAGGCCCAGTTTTGCCCATTTTGTGAAGATGAAGCACATAAACCTGATGCTGATTTAACCTTCCTGGACTGATCCATTCCTCTGCCACTCATGTGTTTGATCACACACTGACCCTGCAGCTGTGGATGTAGATAAATAGTGTATCCTTCCAGAGCACTGCCCCCAAACTTCTGCTAGCTACCGTGAGGGGAAAATGGGCCATCTGCTGATCGTTTTTTTTAGGGGCTTTGCTTCCAGCTGACAAGTGGCACCATGCCTTTACCATACAATACCATGCTGTCAATGCCCTTGGCACTATCACATGATTGTTATCTCATCACACTGTCCTCAGTGGTAGCCTTGTGTCAGATAAGATGTTATTTTTACTATCCGTACAGTGAGTATTTAAAGTCCATTTGCCTCCATGTCCTCTCCACTCTTGTATAATACATCCAGGTTTTTATGTTTTTATGCATGTGCAGGGGTTTGTGTTTAAAAACTCAGTACATTGAGGCACTTTACTGCACAGAAGGTCATCATGCTGACTGAACCAGACCTTTCCCTGTGTTTTGGAGGAACCATAATGCAGCTCCGTTCTGTGCAACTCCAGGAACACAGCCAACTACAGCAGGGCTTCAGAAACCATCATCACAGGGTCAGAGAGTGACACAGAGTAGAATCAACATTAGCATGCATTATATATTACAAAACAAGTGCACATACTGTAATGAAGGCAAGTGACAGCTGCATTCTGTAGTCCAGGATCATAAAAGCTTATGATTGATTTACATGGCGTCTTTTGAGGCTCGCTTGTTTTAAGCTATTTAACTTGAGATAATAATCGGTAATCATGCAAATTGCATGTTATACAAACAAAGGCAGTGTCATTGTGTCAGATGGTTAATAGGGTAAGGTAAATAATAAGTTAAAAAGTCAATGTGTACACATTATTGTGTCAACACTGATGCTTCATGCCACATGATAGATACCATAGCCACATTGGTGGAACCAGTTCAACCATGAAATTACACTGAACAGGAAACAGTGCCTCTATATGATCTCTATATAATCTAATTTTGACCTGTATAATGTTTCTTTGTCACTTGTAGTCTTCACCAAAGCATCTACTGGTATAACAGTATGAGCTAACATTGGGCTGCACCATAATGGCTAACATGATCATCACATAATTGCCATCATGATTATTTATCACAATTCCTAATTCAATTAAGAAACAAAGTGTCATTGCACTTTATCATTTTAAATAAATAGAGAACAGAATTTTCTGTACATTATGCATTGGCCTGATATTCCTCCAAATGCTTAAAACAATAATTTAACATTAATGTATTATCTAACCTTAGCTAAACAATATCACAGTTGATTATGTGATTAAAATATGATTAAGTTTGCAGCCCTAAGCTGCAACCATTTATTTTCTCAACCATATATAAATTTGGTTATTGTCATTGAAGTAAAACACATGTAAAATAAGTCATGATCTATGGGCCTACATATTTCAGTGATAAACATGGAAAAACAGACCTTTTTAAGCCTTTTACAGTAAAAATAAAGTGAAAGTGAAAAATAAGGAGCTTAGGCAGAATTATTAGATATTAGATAAACTGTAAACAAAGTGAAA
Organism: Pangasianodon gigas; assembly: GCA_022758105.1. NCBI lineage: Eukaryota > Metazoa > Chordata > Actinopteri > Siluriformes > Pangasiidae > Pangasianodon > Pangasianodon gigas. The sequence goes on along the minus strand of CM040456.1, from coordinate 9,020,377 downwards.
GTGAAAAATAAGGAGCTTAGGCAGAATTATTAGATATTAGATATTAGATATTAGATATTAGATAAACTGTTCTACTGTCTTAAATAAGCAAAAGTGAGTGTTTCTGGCAGAACAAATCTCCAGACAGCCACTAGTTCATTCAGTTCACAAGTTCATTTCAATATGCTGTTTAGTGTTAATAGAAGATCTTGTGAATTAGATAAGCTCTGTAAACTGTACACTGGTCTTTATTGGGGTGTCTGTTTCACAGCTATATAGACACAAGTCCAGGTCTTACTAGGTTAAAGCTTTTATACAGTGTGTGTGTTGTATGCACAAGGCTTATGGGCAAACATAGAGCAGCAGGTGAGTAGCTCACTGTAGTCATGTGAGATCATTTTAATGGTTGAGGCTATGGTTAAGGGCATAATTACTGGAGCAACAGATGCAGAAATGGCTCTTATTTCAGTAGTAGACAATGGCAACTCAGACCTGAACATCCAGATCTTACATTTCCTCCTTACTTAAATTCTGTAAGTAGTTTTTGGCTGAGAATTAAATGTTGACCCAAGCTTGGCTGGGCTTTTTTTCCCCACTTCATCCCGAGCAGATTGCATAAGCCCACTACTGACTATTTTGTTTATTTATAAAACAAATTCTGCTTTGGCGATGAGTTGGTTTGTTTACTGGGCAGTGGAGATGGATTACATGTAGATTATATAAAGACCATTAGGCAAGTTAGGCCAGATTTACAATGGCCATGAAATCCTCTGGTGATTTGCTTGCTTGCTTATTTATATTTTGTTTGTTTTGTGTAATTGAAATTGCATTTATGATTTAAAGGATTTGCTCAATTAATGTCATTAAGGATTCTTATTTTAATTCAAAGATTTACACATTTGGAGAAATGTAAGCGTATAATGTGCATTATGAAGACAAGGGATGTTAAAATAAAGTGCAAAATGGTTTTGTTCCTAAATTGGTTGAATAATTGTAATAAATAATTTGTGAACCCAATATTTCATTGACCGAAAGCCATAGCATCAATAACACAATGCACAGCAAACCGAATTAACAAGGTTTATAAGGTTTTAGCCATTAAGAGATGACAATTATATTCAATTTGACAGGATTTCTCTCAAAGCCAAAATATGATTCTTGATGTATTATTGAAGAATGAATCTCAGTTGAGTAAATAAAAATGAAATGGTAAATGAACTTAGACATCTGGACCCCCTCTACAACATATTTATTTTACACATGGGGTTCAGGTAGATAAGGGCTTTCATACAGTGCTGCAATCAAATGATACTACTGTTACACTACCCATGGAGGTGTGGGCCTGTGGTGACACACACTATGTGGAGAGCTCACACTGAGCACATTTAGAAACGTGTGCACACTTTATACTGAAGGTGAACGTTGGCCCTGCATGTTAATATTTGTTAATATATGTACAGCATGGCTGGATTGTTTTCTGGTATGATTTTATACTGTGATTGAAGATCCTCAGCCCAGAATACTAAGCATGAATGTCTCTCTCTCTATTAGTTAGTACTGTGTGTTCTTATATGATAGTCTGAGCTTTATTTTATCACCTCTGTTTGACTGGATGGTCATTAGTAGCATAAGATAAAAGAACGGGTAGCTGAATGAGGAGGTTTTGATGTAATTTCTCTGTGATGTCTGCATCTGGCTTGCTTACACTCATTAGCTGATTGGACCTTACGTGGCACAGTGCTGGAGTTGAATCTTTAGCTATTATTCATCAAAGTTGCATGTGAACAAATCTGATCATAAAACGAGTATATACAAATTCCTCCTACTCTTTCCTTATTCACGAATTTCATTTCAATGTTTTAACAACTTAAAAATGTCTTACTGGCTGTTAAATAAGCAAAATCAATATCAAGTATAGCAAGTTATAGTAAGTAGTGTAGTATAAGTACAACAATAAATATAGCAAATAATGTTGATCATCACAAGTGTGCATGCAGGAAACTTAGACTAAAATATAGGTAATGGGGTTTAATGTCAGCATATACAGCAATTTTTAAATGCAAATTATATTTTAGGCTTATGAGTGGCACAAAAGAAAAGTGCTTGCTCGATCGTCTGGAGATTGTGAGTTTGAATCCAGACAGTGTCACAGCCAGCTTCTGTGAGCTCATGCATGTGAAGGGGGATGGATAGCACATTCCTACGTTGTTCTGTGATACAGCATGAGCAGCAGTTTGAAAAGAACTGGCTGGTCAGAGGAAGCATGTGACAGCCTTCACCCTCCCTGGTTGGTAGCTGTCGTATGATGGGGGAGACCTAACTGTTGGATGGCAATTGGCCAAGACTAAATTAGGGAGAAAATCGGGGGAAAATCAATGAAACGTGAATATCCTTAATATCATGATTTTCAGTTGTTAACTTACCAACTGAAAATTACCTCCAGTAATGAGGCTTGTTTCTTTAGATTTTCTGAAAACTACATTGTGGTCTTGGTGTGTTTAGATTACAAGTGAAAAAGAAGAATTAGAGGGCTGTCTATGGAAGTGGAAGCACAGAGCTCTTTGAGGCACTTGGCATGACATAAAGGAAATCAAAAGGTTATACCAAGAAAGATGGAGGCTGTGTTATTGTAGCCATAGAAGGACTAAGGCTTGGTTTATACTTGAGACGTGACTTTATGTGAGCATACAGAAGCAGCAGCAACACATCTGGCACATCTGTTGACATACTGACCTGCGTCTCTTATGTACATCTGGGAGAATAAATGCAACATCTACTAAATGACATGTCAGAGCCATAACATCTTTATCCATCAAGTCACAGCCATAACATCTTTATCCATCAAGTCAAACTATAAAATGTTTAGCAATTTCATGCACAGATGAACACACAAGCTCTGTCCATCTTTAAAATTTTATGCCATCATCGCGATTGTTGTCCTGGCCTGCATCTCAAATCGAAAACTATGGCCTTCATTTAAAAGTATGTGTAGTTAAAAGCAAGTGTAATCCACAAGGGAAGGGATTCCTAATACACTGTAATATAGGAGCTGTCTGGTAACTGCATCTGCTCCCATGGGTGAGCAGATATGATAAGCTGGAGGGAAAGGCAGATAAACCAGAGACAAAATCCTGAGTATAGTACGTGGAACTATGAATGGTTAGATAAAAAGTGAAGTGGGAACCCACCATGCATGACTTGGAGAATGATCCCTGAGATGGTTGGTTCTTTCTGTGACAAGGTAGCTGGCCAGTTCGTGCTTTCTGGCACTGCAGAAGAAAACACATCTAGATATGACTCTATTAAGAAGCTGACAGTCTAGTGTACTGCGCTCGCATGGATTCTACGTCAGCTTTCTCTTGTGCTGCCAGGAAGAGGTTGTCAAAGCCCTGTGGAATAAACTATACAGATCAGTTTCATTCCAGTCCCTAGAGGCAGGAACAATACTGACCCCAAAGGCACCATCAGCTGCAATGTGCTGGTCCTACCATGTGCAGCAGCTGTTCACCTCCAATACTATACAATGCCATAACCATAGAAATCTTGGAGGAGTCAGTAATGAGCACAGAATAATGGTGGGTAAAATAGCAGGAACATTAAAGTAAAAACTCCTTGCACTTGGCAGGATTGCCATCATTTTTTTCTAGCAGAGCGAGGCCTCTAAGGAAGGAAACTGTGGGAAAGGAACAGCAGCAGTGCTTCTGAGGATTCGCTGAAGGGTTTAGAACTGCCAGAGGGGTTTGAAGTGAGTCATTGCAACACACAGATGACGTTATTCATGGAGGCATCCAGATCCTAGAGATTATGATGATGATCCCAGAGTGGTGTTCAGTCATTCCCTTAGATTTAGTGAGTTTTTCAGTGTTTTCAGATGGAGGAGTGTGGCAACACAAAATTTAATGAAGCACTTATATGAACTGTACTCCTATGTTCTTTGATTTATTCATTCAAATTGGTTTGCAGCCATATTATACGCACAAACTCTGAGCAAAAATTTAATACCTCAAATCTGTAAAAACAGATAAAAAGACAGTCACTATGATTCAGCAACAGGACTGGAAATTAAACAATTTTTTAAATGCGTCAAAAGCCCAATGGATTTTTTCCATTGATAAAATAATCAGTCTTATTTAATACTTAAAAATCCCAAAATCTATTGATGGGCCCAGTTTACACTCCTTACTCTCGTAACTACATACCTTTTCTATTAGTTTTGCTGTAGTTATTGAGGAATTTATAGTAGTTATTGAATGACATGCTTTAAGCAGAATCATTTAATAATAAGCCAACAGTTTAAGGGGTTAAGGTCTTAACTAGTTACAACAGAAGACACTTACTGGTCCCATGCATGCATATATATATATATCTATATATATTTGTTTTGTTAGATTAAAAAATAACTTTTTATTAATTACTGTACTTTGGTAATTGTTAGTTCTTACTGTTCCTGTTCGTCTAACAGTCATTGTCATTAGCCTTTTGGCCTAATTAATAAATTATAATAATAATAAATTTTATAAGCCAGTAGTATTGTGAATACCTCAGTTGCTTGTTGGTACTTCATACAAACTTTGCATACTGCCAAAGTATTCCTTTCCATCATGGAGAATGTGGTTTTCAGTTATACAAATCACTTTTAAAGAAAACCAAATCCTCTCTAACTAACAAAAACAAAAGAGTTAATATTAGATGAGGTTAAAGGTTACACATGAATGTGTGTGCTTAGTGCACTACACCCTGTGCTATGTTATATTTGTGGCATAACACACTGACCATTGTGTGTGCAATTCCAATGTCAGGTCCCACACAGAAAATGCCGGCCACTGCCACAGCCATGGATTTCTTCCAGCTCTTCGTACCTGACAACGTTATTCAGAACATGGTGACTCAGACCAACATGTATGCTAAGAAGTACCAGGAGCGCTTCGGCAGTGACGAAGGCTGGACCAATGTGACGCCGGCTGAGATGAAAGCCTTCCTGGGCTTTGTGATCTCCACCAGCGTGCACCGCTGTGAATCCGTCCTGAGCATCTGGAGCAGCGGTTTCTTCAGCAACCGCAGCATAGCCCTCAAAATGAGCCAGGCACGCTTCGAGAAGATCCTTAAGTACTTCCATATCGTGGCCTTCCGTTCAAGCCAAGGTGGTAACCAGGGCCTTTACAAGATCCAGCCCTTCCTGGATTCACTGCAGCAGAGCTTCAGCTGTGCCTTCCGGCCCTCACAAACACAGGTAGAGTACACCTAATATAACACCTTTTATTTACTTATTTACTTTTATTTATTTTATACAATCTTCAGGTGCTTCAGCTAAAAGGATAGATCTATACAGGAAATGGTAATGCGTTACATTAAGGTTCTCTTAACTAACATGATTTACTGCATTGGTTAATGTTTAGGAACCGTATGTACTTCAGCATTAAGTAAGGAATAAAATATGAAAGGGGGTGTAGTTATAGGAAAATACTTAACCCTGAAGTTGACAATTCCCCCAAAGTGTTTTATTCTTCTTACACCACAGAAATTTAGAATAATTGCAATTTTTAATTGATTAAAGAATAACACATTGTACTGTTTAACCATTTACAGTTGCATTATGTGTTATTTTATACAGTGTAAGATATTATAGCACTGTAAATATGTTTTACAGTTATTACTATAAATTTAAAGCAATTTACTGGCAACTTTGCATTTGCATTTTACAGTAAATGTTTCACAGTGTGTTAAAAATATATGAGTTCTTAACATTAACTGATGCACTAAATAATTGATTTAGTTAAGGGACTTGTGAAGTGATACCCAGCAAGCAATAATGAAATTAAATAAATAAGATTAATAAACATTATAAAAAGTTATATTATGACAGTTAAATAGTGTATGTATATTGGAGTTAAATGAACTTTAGCCAGAGTAAAAAAAAAAAAGTTTTCAGATGGGTTTTTCTGGATTTAAAAAATGAAAGTATTTCTTCATTCAAATAATTTTAGAGGCCACAGTTCTAAGGCTAGATAGGAATACTCTGTTCTAGCTGCGCTCTCGTTCAAATTATAGCTACTGTTTGAAAAAAAAATGTCCAAAAAATTAAAAATCTTATGAGGGTAATATGCTGAAGAAGCTATAGAAAGCTAGAAGAAGAAGTTAATATCATGGCAGAGCTACCACAAGCTAGTAAATGGGTTGTTTTATCCCACCCACAGTGCTGCTTTTCCATTAGAGTATTCTAATATGGCATTCTGTTTCTGACATAAAAAGTTTGTTCAGCAACAGACATTAAGTAATAGGACTGATTTTCCCAGTGCATTATGAAGAAAACAGCAAACAAATGTTCGAATAGATTTTTGTCTACAAGAGTCAGACAACTTATATGTTAGCTTTTTTGCCAAGCTTCAAATGTTTTTGTTCTGTAAACCTCTAACGAGATCCATTCAGCTATCCTTTTGCATATAATTAGTCACAGAACTAACAGAAGCCAGTTTCAGACATTACCAAGGGACCCCACAAACTCCCACCAAATCTTGGCTGTATTAAATCGTCAGAAACTAGGACAGGCAAAGTGGCTGAGCATTTCTGTGCCAGCAGGAAGTGGGTTGGGGATTTAAGGCAAAACTTTGGCCCTCCAGCTGTAATTAGAAGCACGGCAGACGTGCCACCTGTCAGGCTCTCTCGTTCTTCACTCATGTGACTCTCCCCGTGGTTTAGAGGCCATGGGCAGAGTCACATTTTCAGTTTTACTGAGCTTCAAGTAGTGTTCATGATGATTTATAGTGCTGATTTAGCTCCCTGTAATGGATTCTGTAGGTGATGTCTGTGGAGACCGCCATCCCATTTAAACGTGCCAAGGATCATTGAAATAACCACTTCCTCTAATTAATGCTTAAAGCCATTATTATCTGAAGAACACACTTTTACACTTCTACATTAATCTTTAGTGTTTTAGCATCCACAGGACACAGCAACCAATTCAGGAGGTGTGTGAGGGATTTGGAGAGCCTTTCAGAAATTTTTGTCAGAAATTTTCCACACAGCATGCTATTTCCTGGCGACACAACATGAGGCCAGCTTCCCATAATGAGTAAAAGAGAGTTTGAAGAGAGAAAGACAACAGAGAAAGGAGCTTTCCCCAGGTCCCATGCATGTTGCAGGGAAGATGACCCACTTGTCAGAGCTGATGTTTGGATGTGCACTCAAGCGGGGATTATACTGGTTTACATGTGAGGGGTTGACACATTTTTAATACACTACTACAGTTTTCCTTAATTTTTTTCCAGGAGTTTCATCTCTACATGAAGTAGCAGAAGTATATATATACATATATATATATATATATATATATATATATATATATATATATAGATGGATGGATGGATGGATGGATAGATAGATAGATGACTTGCCCAGTTTGGGCTGTAGGTCAACTAAAAAACATTTTTACGATTTGTTTACTCCTTGAGCCCACCTGCTATCCAGGCCCAGGTACATAAAGGCCAACCTCCCAGTATCAACCATGGGCTAGTTCAGTAGCTAGCTAATTCACCATCGTCTAAATTGCGCCAGAAGATTTTACTGATCATGCAACAATGGCTCAGAATGACTAGTTGAGTTTGGACATTTATAGATTATGTACAAGGTTAGATATCTAATTGACCTGCACTGTTCATGTCATGCTACTATGGTTAGGACAAAGTTGGCTATAAACATACAAAATACTGACCAAATTACTGAGCTAGATAGATAGGTAGACAAGCACACAATCAAAAACAAAACAAACAAACAAATAAAGTAGTCAGTGATTCAAACATTTTTCCAGTTTTTAACATTAATTATTGCATTTACTGTTTAAAGTTGCAATGGGTAACTTCATCCCCTTTGAGAGCAAAAGGTTTCTACATTTTGAAAAAAAGCTGCTTTCAGATTTACTTATATTATTACGTTTGGTTTCATTACTTTTCTGCAACAGATTGTGCTTTTTCCCCACAATAATAGTATCTGGCGATGCTGATTGTTTAAGCACTGAATTCCACCATGTTTGCGGAGTGAAGGGCCTTTGGGGGTGTGTCCGTGACATGACTGACAGGAGGGATGTAAACAAATGAAGGAGTTCAACACTGACCTGTGTTCTTTTTCAGCACACTGTGGAAAAATATAATAAAAAAAAAAGTAAAGACCTAGTAAAATCTGTCCACTCAGCAGCCATCTTTGCTGCTCTCCTGGGCAGATATTTTCAGCTATACAAAACCAGGCTCCTATCTACTTGAATGGGGAAAGACCTATATACCAGAAATGAATCAACAACATGACCTTTTAAAGACAGATTTGAAATCTGACAAAAATGACAGAAAACACACACAAAATACCGTATTTTTTCAGGTTTCTCCAGCTATTGCACATGCACATTTCTAGCTTACTAATAATGCAAAGCACCCTATATCTGCACAGGCATCAGTGTAAGAATCTGATAGGATATATGTTTTCTGGCAACATCTTTAGCACCAAGGTTCTTGGCTCTTTTTACTGGAGGGGCAGAATTTACATAATGTTGATTGTTACACATTGCCATTCATATTTTAAGTCCTAGCATCCTGACTCTACTCATACCATTTCTGGTCAGAACCATCACTGCACCCAATCAGATGAATTGTTTCAGTAAGGTGGAACAATAATTCATTTTTTTGATTAAGAAATGGACTGAGCTGCCACAGTGAATACGTCATTGTCAGTTAGGCCAATTCAATTTGCACTTCCCATGAATCCAGACCTCCTGCACTCTCCAATCTTGGCACAAGATATTTAACAATTCACAAAGAAAATGGATAAAGATGGATAAAGGGTGCATTGGAATTATTAATAATTTCTGCCACTCAATATGTTATGGTATTTCCCCTCCCCAAACTTTAAAGTACTGTTATCTCTACAAGCAGTATGGTGATTTGTAAACCAAGCCAAATCAGATTCACATACACTATATTGCCAAAAGTTTGTGGACACCTGACCATCACACCTATACGTAGGCCTTTACCAAACTGTTGCCACAACATTGAAAGCACACAATTGTCGAGAATGTCTTTGTATGCTGTAGTTTTATGATTTTTCCTTCACTAGATCTAAAAGGCCCAAACCTGCTCCACCAGTGCCCCTATGCACAAAGCGAGCTCCATGAAGACATGGTTTACCAAGGCTGGTGTGGAAGACCTCAAGTGGCCTGCACAGAGCCTTGACTTCAACCCCACTGAACACCTTTGGGATGAATTGAAATGCTGACTGTGCCTCAGATCTTCTCGCCCAACATCAGTGCCTGAGCTCACAAATGCTGTTGTGTCTGAATGGGAAATTCCCACAGCCATGCTAAACAATCTTGTGGAAAGCCTTTCCAGAAGAGTGGAGGCTCTTATAACAGCAAAAAGGGACTAAATCTGGAATAGGATGATCAAAAAGCACATATGGGTGTGATGGTCAGGTGTCCACAAACTTTTGGCCATATAGTGTATTTGAGCTTGCAGTGAAGACGTGTGGGGAATTACAGTACCACCAATATGTTGGTGAAATTGTTGGTGAAATTTATTTAGTCATCCAGAGAACTGTTTTGAATTGAATTGTTTGATGCAAAATTGGCAGGTGAGTTCACGCAAAACAATAAATTTGTATTCTACTTAGTTGCGTTTTACTTTGTTTATCTACATTGAGAGGAAGAAACTGAGTTCATGATATTGAATCATTCTATAATCACAATAATCACTCCTTCACCCTGGACGCTTCTGCCTGAGCTGTTCTGATTCTGATAAAGCCTCTATAAGACTGAGTAATTTGATCTAAAAGAACAGATGTGTGGATAATTTACTCTTCTCTGAATCATGGGTTTGTTGTTTTTCAGGCTTGAGTATTACCATCTCAGTCTTTACTTACAAGTTCCAGTTAAACAGCTGTGAGATAGATGAGTCATGTTAAGTGCCTGTCTTGGCTTTGCATTATCCTTCTCTGGTGTCGTTGAGGTCCCTGGTGTCACGCAGTCGAGAGACACAACCTCGAACACTCGTCTGTCATGAGTAAATGAAACACCATCTGCTCACTGGCTTTTTTCCACTTCCATGGCAACATTGCCTTGGCAGCACAGGCTGTGCCAGCTCGTCCTTGATGACTTCCCAGGCAGGGCAGAGAGCCAGCTCATCATTTCATCTACTATATATGAACAGCTGCTCAGACACACGGGGGGAATCAGTGAGTCAGCACACATGCCCTTCTGACTCCTACTGATTCGCTCTGTAGTTTATTCCAGTACTAACCGACTGCCTCACTTAGGGATAGTTAGTCCACCAAAACTGCACACCTTGATGATGATTGTGTCCGTCAACCAGTTTGTCCCATGAAAAAAATTAAGTTCACTTTTCAGCTCTCAGTGCGATGGTGTGCTGTATCTCAGGTTCTGCATGAGCCCCTGATCGATGAGGACCCTGTGTTCATCACCACATGCACGGAGAGGGAGCTGCGCAAGAGGAAGAAGAGGAAGTTCAGCCTGTGGGTGCGACAGTGCAGCTCCACTGGCTTCATCTGTCAGGTTAGCCAGAAACACACTGGTACAGCCATAACATATTGTTGCACTATTACATGCATGAAATTATAATGCTAAATACAGTCACAACAGGAGACAACAGGAGTTATAATAAATCATAGGAACTGCACTCATGGTGTAGACAAGACATTTCTACATACATTAATTTATTATCATTATATATATATATATATATATATATATATATATATATATATATATATATATATATATGACACTGAAATGGTTGACTGACAGCGTCATATATATATACTGTATATTATATAGCCTATATTAATGTTTTGATTAAAGTTCAAGATATGGGTTTATGTTAAATACTAATTACAAATAGAAAATTCTAAAAAGTAAAACTACAACTACAAACGAAGGTAAAGTAGGTAAAAGTGAACTCAGATATGTTTTTATTTTACTAGAAAAACAATCTAGATCTAATTGGAAAAATATAGATGTATTTATGTCAGCTGGAACGAGGGTAATAAAATGCTAGTTACTGTTTGTGTCCTATAGTCTTTTTTAATGTGTGAGCACCTAATAAACAGATATGATGGGGGAAATTTTCTTGTCTTTGTTTTGTTTTTAGTATCTTGCCTAAATATTTTAGTTGACCCAAATCAGAATTTGACTGTAGTTGAGCACCCAAAAAAATCAAGCTGGTTGACCTCACTATTGAAAAATGACCCAACACGAAGTGGAGTTACTGTTACAACTCGAAGTTGATTATTTTACTATAACAGCATGTCCCAAAGTGTTTTATTCCTCTTACACCACAGCAATTTACCAACTCTTACAGCTTTTATGTACAACATAAGATATTAAACATATTTGAATGCAGCTTTTCTGCCTTTGAGTACAGAAACATCATGGAAAATTGATTAGTATTCAAAGAGTAAAGTTAGTTCTGACAGTGCTTGTGTATAATGACCCCTCTGTGCAGATTTATGTACATCTGAAGGAGGGCTCCGGTCCAGACGGACTCGACACATTGAAAAACAAACCGCAGCTCCACAGTCTGGTGGCCAGGCAGCTTTGTCAGAACCTGTCTGGACGTAACGCCATCATTTTCACCGGCCCCAGCATCACCAGTCTCAGCCTGTTCCAGGAGTTTGAGAATCAGGGTGAGCACTGCAACTCTTATCCACGTACAGTCCCTCGCATTTAATTTCTTTATTGCTTCTGCTTCTCACAGTTTGCTATGTGCTTATTATAATTGGCTGGATAATGGGAAGTGTTCACATTTGTTAGACTTGAAACACAATCTTGGTTCAGTCTTAGTTTGTCAGCACTTTCTGTTCTAATCTCTTCATCCAGCAAATGTTTATCAATCTTACAGTTTTCAATTAGTGCTGACATTCTGGAAATGTATAAACAGAGACAGATAACTGTGTTTGAGCTTGAATTTTCAGTGGAAGAATGTTTTATCATGCACACATATTCCGTTTAAATGGCTAATAGTCAAAATCTATTTAGAAGTCTGCTGAAGAGGAACTTCTACTAAAGAATCTAAAGGGCAGGATTGATCCAGTTAACACAGATGATACCATGTTTATGATTTAATTTACACAGAGACTGGATGATCTTTTAGTGACCTACATGGTGAATTCAAAATGTTTATCGGCAATTGTTCTGTGCTAATTATCTTGGTAGTTGACTAACTCTACAGTCATTGCAACACCCTCAACTGGCTATCATCTTTTTCAAAAGCTTGTTGTTATCAAATATTTCAACTATATTAACTCAGCTATGACATATATTGCCAGTATCAGATATTTTAGTAGTTTTTGTGATTCATTGTTAGTGACAGAGTGCTAAATTGCCACAGTTTCAGCACCAAAATGTTTAAAAAATTATTTATAGGCTGAAAAATGAGGAGTCTCCAAAGTTTCTACAAAATCTGCCAGGTAAGACTGCTAGTTTGAAAGTAAATGCCAATTTGGCTCCTTCTTTAAGACTCAGTCGCTGAAAACAGGTAGCTTTAATCTAAAACAAGTCTATATTATTAATATTAAAACTTTAGTGGTAAGATTAGGTTCATTGATTGAGAATTATTATTATTATTGTTATTATTAGCCATGCTGGAAACCTGAAAATGCAGTCATTAAATCTCAGTATGATGTGGGGGAATGGTGGGAAAGAACAGCTTCGTAAATAAATTCATACTAAAACTGCATTAAATCTACTCATACATCACCGCATGCCACAGACAACCCGGGTAGTTGCAAAGATGTTCTGTAGGTTTATTAATTGCAATTGTAGCCATGTTTTTTTCCCCTGAAACTTCTCACTGTTGCCCAATATATAATATCCTCCTGCTGCAAGTCAGCAGGTTAACATGATGATATGATTATCAGTATCTCCAAAGAAGTACACAATATTATCAGTACTTCAAAATACAGTTCCATCTCCACTGTTATCCTCAGTAAAAAGCTGATTGTATGTTGAAATCTTTTCTTAGCAACCATTTAATTTTCCTTCTTGTTCCTTGTTAATTACTTTATTTTATGTTAATGTTTGTGGTTAACAGCTCCCTATTTGCTCCCTAAGCCATTATCTCATGATGCATATAGTGCCATTTCAGATTAAACATAAGACTCAGCTGTAATTTGTCTTTACTGTTTTCTTGGTGCTAGAAACCTCAACAAAAAAATATTGTGTATGATTCACACCCTCCATTATCAGGATTCGATTTCTTTTGTCATGTTGGCCAGCTCTAGTCCAGCTGGTACAGCAAGGGCAAGTCCAGAAGCTGAAATCTGAAACTGTGTCAATTTAGCATCCTGTCACTAACACTGCATCACAAAAAATACTAAAATATCTGATACTGGCAATCTGTGTCATAGCCGAGTTAATACATTTGAAATATTTGAAAATTTCAATCAATCAAACCCATGCCCCATGTCCACATGTAATTACATGAAGTGTTTTAGTTGGTTGAGCTACTCACCATTCCTCACACGTCATACTGTAAAATTCCAGGAAGCTGATGCTCTAAGTCTCACTCTTGTGGTTTGTGTAGATATCTACTGCTGTGGGCTGCTAAGCACCAGGAAGAGTGACTGCACCGGTCTGCCTGCATCTATGCTGCGTAACCCTGAGGGCCCTCAGCAGCGCGGCCAGTCCCACATCAAGATGAAGGGCAACATGTCACTCATCAGCTGGTACAACAAGGGCAACTTCCGATTCCTCTCCAACGCCTACTCACCCATCAAGCAAGGTATAGATAGTGGCACTGAGACAAGCAGATCTTGTAGGAACTGATGGAGCTCAAAGTTTTTACGCTAGTGACTGGATGTTTGGGAGTTCCCAGAATCCCAGAATTGCCAGAGAGCCACATCTGGGGTGTTGAGCAAGATTTTTAACCCTAAAATTCCTGGGCTGGATGAATGTGTCAGATAAATAAAATAATAAATAAATAAAATAAAATAAATAAAATAAACTTACTATAAATAAATTAAAATAAAAGTGTCAGTTAATTAAATAAATAGCACCGTCATTTACATCAGACAAGCCAAGAGTTTTCATATTAATTAAAATTCATGCTCATATATGAAATTTCTTACACACACACACACACACACACATATATATATATATAAACAAACACAGCACTTTCTTTGTAAATACTCTACAGTTTTGCACAACTTGCCACAGTATACAATTATAAGGGTGCAAGTCCCGGCCTCAGACACTCCACCCACAAGCCACAGAACTCTAATATCTTTTGTACACTTTTCTGGCCACAGGCTTCAGGATCTTGAAGGTTGCAGTTTGATTTGGCTCTACAGAGTTCTGCCATGTGCCAATTTCCAACAGAAAAAAACTGCAACACAATGAGCTCATTAGAGGAAAATACAGTATAGAAACTCGATTAAAAACAGTCAGAATTTGCTGATGGGCTGCAGGAAAATGTCTGTGGTTAGTCAGATTTCTTCCTTCTGGGAAAATAGGTGTTTCCTGGCCACATTTATTAATGAAACTGACCAGATTAGGTAATGAATTCTAAAAGTCTGGCTTGCAAGACTATAAGAGTGCCAACATCAGACTGACACTTTTCAGCAGGAATTAATGGTGCTTTTAGTGTAAGATTAAAGTAGTTAATCACCACCATTGTAATGTATTTGATAAACTGTGTTTGAATTATGAGTGGAGTGGTGCTGAGTCAGTTGCACTGGTGACTCTCACAGCTCCAGGGTCCCCCACTTGATCCTGAGATAAGGTTACTATGTATTATATAAAATACATTAATATACATTGTTCTCTGTGTGTGTATGTGTGGTGGGGGTTCCTCTTTGTTCTCCAGTTTTCTCCCACTGCCCCAAAAACATGCCAGTAGGTGTACTGGCTACGCTAAATTGCGCTAAAATGTGTGTGCATGGTGCCCTGTGATGGACTGGCATCTCACCCAGAGTGGATTCCTGTTTTGTGCCCAGTGTTCCTGGGATACACTCCAGAGCCACTGCAACCCTGACCATCATCAAGTGGTTACTGAAGATGAATGAATGAATGTTTTGAATTATTCCTTTAGGAATAATTCTTACTTATTCATTTTGAATGAGGTGAATTAATATTGGTTTTATACTATGTAAGTGTATGAGTTTTTAGAGCTTGAGAACTTGATGGTTAAATCTTTGAATATGTAAAATTATATCAGCTGATATTATCAGTTATCAGAGTTTTTAGCTCCTAAAATTGATAGTGGTGTATTAGGGTTGTGTCCTAATATACATAGTATAAAGTATATAAGCAGTAAAGCAGGACTTGCAGAGCAGTGCTCCCAGTGTTAGCACCTAACCACAAAAACTGCAAACGTTTGCTAGTTTCCTCTCAGGAAGCATTTTGTGTGTCAGGTTTTGTGCTAGTGCACTGAATGAATACTGTAGACGCTGATGGATTATGACACACGAAGCTCCATCACATTATGTTTTCTGCCAGGCTTTGATTCGATGCCTTGATGATTTCTGACAGCAGTTTGACATGCGACATTTGCTGGTGACAGATTTGTATTAAAACCACAGGGCTTTTTTTGTTTTTTGTCAGCCAGAACTGCATACTGGGTTCCATGCACCTACACTTCTGCCTGATTGGCAGGAAGAAATAATATTTTTCTTGTTTCCCCTTAATGGGTGCCAAGCATTGGCAGTATTTCAGTTATTCTAACACTAACCTCATTCACCTGGATTCTGGGCTCGGCCTACAGCTAGCCATAATGATAGGAGCATCGCTTTTGGGTTATTTTTGAACACACTGGAACATGGGGAAAGTATTAATGATATAGCAACCTGGGAGGACTCCATAATTGCTCCAGGCAAAGACAGTGTTTTGGTTGTTAGGGGACTGAGTGGCAGTGCAGCTCAGAGATGAAAGCTCCCAGGCGCTGGAAAGATGTATGAGATGGAAAATTATTTTCTATCTTGGTCTATATATAACCTTCAGCCCTAATGCAAATCAAAGGTGAAAAAGAGGATTGAGTGGATTTTTAATCCTATTCAATGAAAGTGTATCTGTATCTCTATCTGTCTGTATACTGCAATAACTAATCCACTAATCCACCCACTAATCTACTCACAAAAAAACACAAAAACAAAATATGACTTTATTGTCATTTGGACATTCAACCTCACGGCTGTTATGCAGTGCAGAGACAAACTCATGCATTCATGCGGGTGAAGGAAGTCTTTCTACTGTCCAACAACTAGTTGTAACCAGTTTGAACTCATTTGAATATATCGTTTGTTGATCATTATCATGTAATCAGCATGTAATACCGATATCACAGAGGTATGGAATTAGCAGTTTTCCAAAAGAATTGCTGCATAAACATTATCTTTCAATAGTAGATTGAACACCAATTAAATTCAATTTTATTTGTATACACATTGTCACAAAGCATCTTTACAGAAATCCAGAGGTAGTATTAGATTACAAATTGTACATCATAGATTTAGACTCCAAAGTGAAACCATCTGCTTTGGGAAATGTAGATCTTTAGGGTATTCATGTGGGACCCAGTTTTTCATGTTCTGATTTTCCAATAAACTTTCAATAGGTTTCTGTCATTTCTGTTATTAAGAAAGACCAAGCCAAACAGTGACACCTATCTCGGATTCATATATGCAGTATGTGTCAATATGATCACAATATGCTATTTTTGACCATATCATGCAGCACTTGTTTGAAGTCAGTGATACAATACTTCTTTATTGCAGTATACATTAACTCATAGACAAGGCTACAGACCCATCAGCAGGAAGAACAACTGAAGAGTTGTGTCATGGGAAATGGTCTTTCTACCATTCTACAGCACTGTGGGTCCTGATGCTGATAAGGACACACACCTCCTCATTAATCCTGAAGACACTGCAAGACAACCAAGAAAATAAATCCATGTCCAGATCTCGTTATAGTTGCACCCTGTTTCCACATTTTTGACTTGGCCATATTTCACTATAATTATGAAGGAAGCTCCTTAATGTGACAGAAGCGAGCTCGTTTTACACCCAGAGCATCGAATGATAAGTGGTTTATGTCCAATAGCAATGAGCTGTAGTCGTTCAAGCATGTCGTAGTGTTTAATAAACAGTGATTTAATTCTGCTGAACTGCAACCAAAGGTTTTAATTGCACAAGCACAATAACATATCAGGTCCATTCACTGCATGAGTGGCTTTGTGAATGCTGTCTTAGTTGTCTCTTGTATCTAAATAATGGATATCTGAAATAATCTGTTATCTCCATGTTACTGTAAGTAATACGTTAACATATTCACT
Source organism: Pangasianodon gigas (assembly GCA_022758105.1). NCBI lineage: Eukaryota > Metazoa > Chordata > Actinopteri > Siluriformes > Pangasiidae > Pangasianodon > Pangasianodon gigas. The sequence goes on along the minus strand of CM040456.1, from coordinate 9,003,074 downwards.
CTTTCCACACTGGAGAATCAGGAGCACTATACTGGACACTAATATGGCTGCATTCAGAGCTGAGTTAAATGCATTTTATACTGAAATTGCAGACATCTGTATTCAGAACTCAGATGTAACTATGGGCACTATTCAGAAGTTACATGAGAGTTACACAAGTGGGGCGGAGTTTGCCTAAAACAGGGGCGTGTCTCAGTAATGTGCTCGTTTCTTGAGTGATATCAGCTTAACTGAGGAGCAGTATTAAGTCCAGCACCACCGTCTGACAGACTGATGTAACCCAATACGTCATATGTAAATTCATGTTTTGGCCAATAACTATACTAAAAAATATATATAGAATGCCATTTAAGGCCAATATTTAATACATACATATGACAGTATTCAATAATTAACAGTGTTGTTCCTTTAAATTCAATGAAAAACAAAAAAAGACAATGAAGGATAGCATTAGGATTCATAGGATTGAAGACATTGCTTATCTCGAGGACCAAATTTTTTATGGATGAAAATATGAATGAGCTGTAAGCATAGCAGATGAGTGCTCAGTCAGCTTATCCTTCAAACCATGGAAACGTTTTCTTTACAGGAGTGTGCTTCGAATTAACCAACACATTGGCTTTATTATATTTTATTATAAGTCATGCACACAACTTAACTTTTGTTGCATGACGTAAAACATTTTTAATCCAAAATAATAGCATGTGCTGGATCAAGTGCTATTTTATAAGCTGTCAAATAACAAATAAAAAAAAAAGTCGCCAACTTTGAATATGGCCCGTAGTGAACAGGGTTTGTGATTCATGTAAACAATTACTCATCGTTCATCATTACATCATGTAAGCACCTTCTTAAATGTCTTACATTTGTGCACGGTTAGAATTCTGTTGGTGTCATTGTTTAGAACAGTGGCTCTCAAAGCAGTCCTGAGTACACCTAGACCATCCATATTTTTGCATCATGTGGATGATATGTGGACCCGAGGACTGTTTTGAGAACCACTGGTTTAAACACTACCTGTAGTGGTGCACATTGTGTTTTCTCAACTGTACTGTATGACCTGATTATAAAACTCAGTATGCTGTATATTAAGTTATAACTAAACTCCTGTAAACCTTTCGGTATCTATTTAGTTTTTGACCTTATATCAGAATTTTTAGCTCTTAAAACTTTTCACAGCAGTCAGGTTATAACACATAGCATATAGGGTGTGGTGTCGGACATACGGCTGATGTATCTATGTCTTCCTGACTCTTGTGCTCTGGTTTTAGGTGTGATCATTAAGAGGAAGAGTGGAGAAATCCCATGTCCTCTGGCTGTGGAAGCTTTCGCTGCACACCTGAGCTACATCTGCAAATATGATGACAAGTACAGCAAGTGAGTTTACGTCATTAGTTGGTGCTCTATACATTGTGGCATATCCTCACAAATATGTATCTCCTAAATAAACATCTCCTTACAGAAAACTTACACCATATCAACATATGTTTTTAATTTTTTTATGTGGCGCGTCCACCTTACGAGTCCCTGCGTAAGTGGTTGCTATAGAAACTATTCGAAGTTTGTAATTATAAACCTGTGATATTAATTTCAGCCTGCACTACTGTCAGAGCTGCCATTATAGAAAAATTAATCAACACTTTCTGACCAATCAGAATTGACAATGCAGCAGCACTGTGGTATTCTAAAGTTTATTCGGTACAATTCAGTTACATCTCTTTTGTATTTGTCACGCTATATTGCTTGAAAATAGAGAAATGTATGTATAGATATCCCAGATATTATAAGCAGTGTTTTGAATAATGTACACAGGTACTTCATTTTCCACAAACCCAACAAGACGTGGCAGCAGGTCTTCTGGCTCACCATCAGTATCGCCATCAACAACGCCTACATCCTCTACAAGATGTCCGACGCCTATCATGTTAAACGCTACAGCCGTGCCCAGTTCGGCGAGAGGCTCGTCAAGGAGCTACTGGACTTGGACGACTGCTCACCTACAGAGTGAAGTGACCACGTGCTGTCTAACACACACCCACCCACACACACACACACACATAGACAGTGACAGCTACCAAACTGGGGCTGTCATTATTTACAATGATGACGTTTCCACACCTTCTATCTGTGACAAATCAAAGCCGTGCCAAGTGTATTTAAAATCAGCAGCCCTCACAGTCTCTCCATGATAAGCCTCTCTCCTACTGTACACCACAGGACCCTGTATATAAGCCATCCGACTGTCTGTGTGTCCTTCTGCTGCATGATGAACGTGAGTGTACGACCCTGTAAATGTGTGATGATTTTTATGACATAGTGTTTGTGTAGTTTGAACCCTGTGGTAAACCATTTTGTGGATTTGCTCCTGTACGTCGTAAGAACATCGAAAAAAAAATTACACACAGCGATGAACAGTCCTAAGTGGAAATGAAGAATGTAGTGTCATTTACGTTCATTCAAACGGAAGCTTCAAAGTCTTCCAAAATTTCTTGTCATTTTTTAATATAGCTTAACTTTGCTGTTACAGTTGAGTGCAAAAGTTTGTATACCCTTAGGACAACATGAAGATGATTTATAGCAGCAAGACATTGAGTGTATCATTGATGTGTTTTCTCAGAGTGAAAAAAAGGCAAATAGTGTATGCTCAGATATTAGTATTGTAAAAAAAAAAAATGTTAAAAAATCTCTCTTCCTAATAACTTGTATTTCCACCCTTTACCTTTATAGCTGCCTCCAATCTTTTCCATGTGCTCTGAACAGTTTTTGGAATAGCCCTGATTTTAATATTTGTCTCCCCACAGTCTTCTTGACATGTCTCTGTTCTATCTCTGCTGGATTAATTGGCCATTCTTTTGACATATCTATTAAAATTCTGTCAGATATCACAGCCTTTATTTAAATCAGGTCTGTAGACTGAGAGGGTCATGCCAAAACTTCTTTTCAAACTATTTTCTGTTCATTTTTAACTTAAAGGTATTATAATTTCTGTACATAAATTTAAAATGTGCAGAGGTGCCAACATTTACAGTCAAGCCATGGCATTTACATTTTTTTTTACCCTTGGGCAGGACTTTGATCTCTTTGGTCATTAAGAAATGGAGTAGGTGCTTATTGCTTGGAAAAAAAAACTATCTGCCTCGTCCACTGGCATACGCACAGTTTTTCTCTCTCTACCTGCTGGGATTTCCTTGATAGCAATGTTGGCACCTCCGAGTAAATTTTTAACATACCCAGAAACCAGTGGGGTATAAAGACTTTTGCATTTAACTGTACCTAATATTTATTCCAGCAAAGGTCCTTCATGATTCAGCCTGATTTAAAATATGGCCACATGTGAGTGAAATATAAAAAAACATGCACTTTCCCTTTCGATTTTTGCACTTTGGATTCCAAGGGAAATGTATAAAACAGACCAAAATGACATGACGACTCCAAATAAATGTGTAACCAAATTTGCTACATCCACAAAGAGGAATATGAGTTTATGTGGATTTTCTGAGGCCTGAGGATGAGAAGTGTGTGCTCTTCGTTCCATTATCATTATCATCCCATTATTATTCATGCTTTGAGAAATTGTAATGCAGGAGCAAATGAGTGTAAATGAGACGAACACAGCTTGTAAATAGATTTCATTGTGTGTATCAGGTTAGGCTTGGTGTAAATGTGATGTTAGGCTGAGTGAGGTTATCAGGAGACTGAGTCCTGCCTGTCATCTGACTGCCTTGTGAAAATGACCGAGGAAGATGGTAAAGGTTACGAAATGGCAACGAGATGCTTCTTACATTTCAAAATGACTCATTTAATCAATCACTTCAGGTTGTCTAAGCTGCCCTGTCCTATACTTCAGCCACTGATGAGATGTTCTGACAGGAATGTGGCTAAATCTTTATCTGAAAACTCTATCAGGACTAAAAAATCACGGATGACGTTTTCATAGTGGTTAGGGAACGTGTAACAAAATCTGAAGAGTTTTCAGTAACGCTTTACTCGAAGGCTATCTACGTCATAGGAGTGGACAAGTCAGTAGCCCAGGACAAGCAGATTTCACCACCAGACTTTTTTTTGTTGTAAATTATAGTCGCTTGTTAGACAAGATACCATGTTCTATAAAAGTTTTCATTTGGTGTGTATGTGTAAACTTAATGCACTTCATGGTGCAATGCACCTTGATACTCTAACTACAGTGTGCACTTCCAAATCCCACCACCTGCTGCACTAAACACATTGGCCAAGGCACAATGTGGTTGATGGATAAAGTTTTTAATAGGCAGATTAGTTAGCGTGCATGAATGACAGATGATCTTTTCAGAATCAGAAACATACAGGTGTTGAAACTGATGCTCGAATAATATTTTCCGTGAGATGCAACGACAGAACACAACAGCTAATAGCCGAAAAGTTCACCAAACACAATCAAATATTCATTCATTTTCCTTAGTCTGTATTAATGCACTTAACTAGCTAACCAGCTTGCCATACATTATTAAATTATGTAAGTTAAACATTGCTCAACTGGCCAATAGTTTTTCATATATACTGGTGCATTTTTCTAGAAATTTTATTCAGCAGTTCTGTACGCCATGAAATAAGCATTATGCTCATGGCCTTCAGACAAAGTGTTACTGAAGATTCACTGGAATGAAAAACTAAAAGCAATCTTGTAAGTTCTGCTTTGTACACTGGTAGTTTTGCTTGTAGTTTCTTCCATATCACTGTGCGATGGCCACATATGACACTGACCCCCTGACTGTGTCAGATGGATGCCAAAGGATTGATGATGCACTTAAATTGTTGGCAAATAAGTAATAAGTGGGGAAGGCAGCAAATTTGTCTAAATACAAGAGAGCAGCTCTATCACACTCTATTGCTCTTGAAGATATGGACTCAAAACTCACTGAAGCCATGTCAAATCACTTCTCAGCTGTTTTCCACTTTGGTTACCCTGGACCTGTTAACTGCATCACTGCTTTATTGCTGCCGTCGCCTGCTCTTCTGTCCCGTGTTTTCAATAGTGAGGAAATGAAACAGCATGCTGAAAAGGGGCAGTTAAACATGGTGCATGCTCTCTTTATGGTCAGTCTGTACAAAGTAGGATGATATACGGTGTATATTAAACATATTTTCTATCTGTATATTTTTGTTGAAGGCAAAATGATTGTTTAATCTTTTTCTAAATGTCTTTTTTAATATACTGTTAATGTGATCAGTAGTAGAGGTGTGCACAGGACTGTTTTTTATTCCCGATTCTGCCCAAGGAATTTTGGCTCACCCTGTCCTGAAGGAATTCTGACCCATCCTGCCTGCTCCTGAAGGAATTCTGACCTATCCTGCCCGTTCCCAAAGGAATTCTGACCTATCCCGCCCATTCCCAAAGGAATTCTGACCTATCCCGCCCATTCCTGAAGGAATTCTGACCAATCTAACTCACACCTGAAAGAATTCCCACCCATCCCGCCCGCTTCCAAAAGAATTCTGACTCACCCCACACACCCTCAAAGGAATTTTATCTAATCCTACCCACTACTGAAGGAATTCTGACCAATCCCACCTGCTCCCAAAAGAATTCTGACACTCCCCGCCCACTGCCGAAGGCATTCTGACCCATCTCACCCATTCCCAAAGGAATTCAGACCCATCCCACCCACTCCCAAAGGAATTCCTGCTCACTCACAAAGGAATTCTGACCAATCCCACTCACTCCCAAAAGAATTGACACACCCCACCCGCTGCAGAAGGAATTCTGACCCCTCTAACCTGCTACCGAAGGAATTCTGACCAGTCCTACCTGCTCCCAGAGTAATTCTGTCCGTACCCACCCACTCCTGAAGGATTTTTGACTGATACCACCCACTCCCAAGAGAATTGACAGACCCCTCCTGCTTGCTCCCAAAAGAGGAGCATCCTGTCTGATGCCAAAGGAATTCTGAACAATTCCACCCACTCCCATAGGAATACTGTCCGATCCCACACCCTCCAAAAGAAATTGTGATCGATCCTGCCCCCTCCACAAGGAATTCTGAACAATTCCACCCACTCCCATAGGAATACTGTCCGATCCCACACCCTCCAAAAGAAATTGTGATCGATCCTGCCCCCTCCACAAGGAATTCTGAACAATTCCACCCACTCCCAAAAAATTGTAATTGATCCTGCCCCAGGAATTCTGACCAAGCTTACCCATTCCAGTGCCGTGTAGCGCAAGCAGTCCCGTTGTGTCCAACACACTCGTGTTAATGACCATGGCCTTTCTCTGTCTTGTGAGCATCATTTCAGACCACCTGCATTTTTTTTTTGTTGGTTCTCATTGGATCCTGGTCCTGATGCACACCTCTAATCATGAGTGCTTTATTAATATTATTACATTGTATATATTTTAAGATCTTAGAGGAATTGGAAGGTTCTATGTTTTTACCCAATTAGTTATAAATGTGTTATTGGCCTGCCAATGAATCCATGTTGAAAAGTTTTATACCAGAATTAATTGCTTTAATTTGGAATTTGTGAATTATATTATTATGCCCTTGATATGTTAAATCACAGAATTGTCAGATAGCACCTTATAATTCTAAGGTCTTGTTTGTTTCTATTCCTTGTCCTCATTTTAAATACTTTAGGTGATAGCTTTTGTTTCACTTTATTGCAATGTTTTTGTACTGCTGACCAACTGCATTGCCAACAATCTAATACATAGATGACTACCACGAATGCTTATTTCCTGTGATGCAACATATGATCTGAAAACACGAATGAATGGCTTTATGGGATTAGTACCACACTTCCTCTCACGATACTGTTCAGACAGAGGCTTGGAGGAAGAGAATGGACTCCACTGGTAGGACATTATGATGAGTCTGATGTAAATCTCAGGACTCGTCTGTCCTTGTGAGAGCTTAGTCTTGGGAAACCTCAGGGTTTTATAACTACAGTGATGTACTGCAATGCAATAGGTTATAAACTGGAGGAGGAGAATAGTAAACACTGGTTGGGGTGCTTTTAAAACCATGCTTACAGCTGGTTAAAACTCGTAGGATTTAAAAACATAGCTTGATAAAACCTGTACCTATGAAGTCAGACCTTGTCCTCATAGGCTGCTAATTACCTGTGGCATATGATATAGACGTTTGTGCAGTTGACTGGCATCAAAGCTGAGCATCTGCAGTATGTGAGGAGGAAAACATCTGTACACAATTATTTTAATTAGTATTTGTTAATAATTAAGACCTGATCATTTACATTGGACCAAATGTAAAAACATGATAAAGAACAATTTAACATTGTACATAATCTCTATCTATGAAGTTCCACAGCAGTGAATGACTGTAGTGAGTGTAGTGTGTGTTGCTGTAAAACCCTTCGTGTGTCTTCCCATTGTGAATGTTGATGAAGAACCTGTGTGCAAATGTTCAGTGTAATTTTCACCCATGACTGCAACACTCCTGTCTGAGCTTTCCTTCACCCTTTTCTCTTCACCTTTGTCAGTGTAACTTTACACCAATTTGCACACAAATAAACGGACATGGCTCTTTTCTTTCTTTTTCTTTTTTTTTTTTTTAAATACACCATTCAGGGTGCAAGTGTGAATACGGTTCTGTTATTTGCTACTAGCATGGTCGGGTTGGTAACAGTAATAAATCTAAAAGTGCAAGTCTAAATTAAATTAATACCCCGGTAACAGCTGTACTGCTTCAAATTCTTTATTCAAGTAGAAACTCTTAAATTTACTAAAAGTATGAAAATATAAGTACAATCATCTGCCAGTTTTAGTATTTATGGTTAATTACTGCCTTTTACTCAAGTAACATGGGAAACCATTAGCTAATGTGAGCTAACAACAGCTATATTCCTAATCTCTCAAATGTTAGCTAGCATGATAATAGCTGATGAATGCTAATAGCTAGCTGTCACAATATAAACTGCCTTAATACAAGGTGTACATAGCAGTAGCAGAGAGGTAAGAGTAATAAGAATCAGGTCTCATTCTTACTGTCTCATCTGTTAAAGTTTACATTTGTTAAGAATTTAGATCGTCTCCTTGAAGCTGTCTGATGCTAAAAAGTCACCGCTCTAGGATTATAGACAAATATAGTGTTTAAAAATGTAGGGAATAGAAAGTTTGAGCTGTAGAAAGTAAAAGTCCAAAATATTAGGTGAAGGAAAAACACAAGTATCAATACTTAACTTTACAGTAACAAAGTTTTAGTGCTTCATTACTTCCCAGGTCCAAGAATGGTGAATGAGTCACATATATAACATGTTTACCCAGTTTGGCTTTCTTAAGGATGTCAAGTGCCATAGCACAAACACTGCAGGGATTTTTGTGGAATAAAAGCCTGATTAATGATGTCCAGCAGAGGTCCTATCAAGCAGGGAAGAAGATGAGCTGCTGAGGAAGCCTATCTGGAAGGATTTTCTCAGTTGTATGAGTATTTTTCTCAGTTGCAGGACGCATTATTCAAAATCTAGTGCTTGAGGGCAGGATAAGATGACACTTATAGTCACAGTTTAAAGAATAATAATAATAAAAAAAAGCTTCAAACATCAATAGGCTAGTTGAAAAGTATGGGTCAGCTGCTGATGGTATATAAGAAAGTAGAGCAGTAATTTTTAAACGTGTCTTTAGTAGCACTGTTGCAGATATTAAAATACCTTTTCAGGACAACAATGTGACTTTCTTTTCCATTTAACGGGCACTATATTGATGTTATGCCTATAGATGAGTCAAATTATGCATGCAAATTTTACTTGGATGGGCAAAACCATAATAATAATAATAATAATAATAATAATAATAATAATAACAACTAACATATTGCTGTATAAATTATATATTCAATTCAATTCATTTTTTTTTATTTGTATAGCGCTTTTTTACAAAGGTCATTGTCTCAAAGCAGCTTTACACAAACAAAGTAAAATGAAGTGTGTGTGTATGATGTCTCTGATGAGCAAGCAGGGCGACGGTGGCAAGGAAAAACTCCCTGAGATGGTGATAGGAAGAAACCTTGAGAGGAACCAGACTCAGCAGAGAACCCATCCTCATA
>CM040456.1:8978557-8993933 GCA_022758105.1 Pangasianodon gigas | reverse complement strand
CGCCTCAAATGAGAGATTGGAGTCTATAATCACACCGAGATCTTTTACTGTTAGACTACTTGAAACAGAGAGACCGTCTAAAGTAACAGTGTGATCTTTAAACTTACTTCTAGCGGCTTGTGGTCCCAGTACCAGAACCTCTGTTTTTTCCGGGTTTAGCAGGAGAAAGTTGCTTAGCATCCAGTCTCTTATGTCTATCAATATTACTATATTACTATACAATGGATATAAAAAGTCTACACACCCCTGTTAAAATGGCAGGTTTTGTGATATAAAAAAATGAAACCAAGATAAATCATGTCAGAACCTTTTCTATCTTTATTGTGAAATTGCAACCTATAAATTAAAGGGAAAAAAATGAAAAATAAAAAATGTACAATAAGCTGGTTGCATAAGTGTGTACACCCTTAAACTAATACTTAGTTGAAGTACCTTTAGATTTTATCACGGCATTCAGTCTTTTTGGGTAAAAATCTCTCAGTTTGGCACACCTCATTTTGCCATTCTTCCTTGCAAAAGCATTCTAACTCTGTCAGATTGGCTGGGCATCTCCTGTGCACAGCTCTCTTCAGGTCACCCCACAGATTTTCGATTGGATTTAGATCTGGACTCTAGCTGGACCATTCCAAAACCTGATCTTGTTTTGGTGAAGCCATTCCTTTGTTGATTTGGAGATGCGCTTCGGGTCATTGTCATGCTAAAAGGTGAAATTCCTCTTCATCTTAAGTGTTTTAGCAGAAGCCTTAAGGTTTTGCATCAAAATTGACTGGTATTTGAGGCTATTCATTCCCTCCATCCTGTTTAATGCTCCAGTTCCAACTGAAGAAAAGCAGCCCCGAAGCATGATGCTACCGTCCCCATGCTTCACCGTGGGGATGGTGTTCTTTTGGTGATGTGCTTTTTTTTTTTTTTTTGCATCAAAACATATCTTTTGGCATTACAGCCAAAAGGTCAACTTTGTTCTCATCAGACCAAACTTTTGCAAACTTTACCCGGGCTTGGATGTGGTTTTTTTTGGTTAAAAAGGCTTCCATCTTGCCACCCTACCCCGTAGCCCAGACATATGAAGAATTTGAGAGATTGTTGTCACAGCTAGGGAGCTACCAGTACTTGCCAGAAATTCCTGCAATTCTTTTAAACATTCCCAACTATTTATGTATTTAATTATTGTTTAATTTGTTTGTTTTTGTTAAAGCAAGTTGCTTTATTTCTTTTAGTCCTGAGGTTTGAAATACATCCTATATAGTATTGGAGACAAAGTGATGGCATTGTGAATCCTATTCAGTGGCACTTCTTTGACAGATGGAAGAAATCTATAAAAGTTTGAATCCCAACGATGCCACAGCCACATGTGGTCGGTAGATCACTTCAAATCACACATTCACCCAGTGATTTTATTCACAGACACTTTACATTTAACACAACTGATTATATATAAACTTTTATTTAAGTTAATTATTTCCTCATTCAAAGTAAACCTTTCACCATATCTATAAAACAAAAGGACAAATAGAAGCGCTGTACAGTTAACCAAATCACTAGTAACTGCAATTGTACGCGTTTATATGTACATGCATGGACATACAGATTGTATATACACACATATACACTTTTAAAACTGGTGACCCTGTCACATCTCCCTTGCCTTTTCCTTACTGTGTTCAAAATCAAACTGGGGGAAATATGGGGTCATGATTTCTGTCAATGTTCTAGTTTTGAAGTACGCTGAGACAACTGAACCCAACAGGAAATAACTTTGGCACAGTGTACTATGTAAACATTTATTCCAATTCAGATTCATAAGCAATGGATTTCTCACAATTTGGCCCTAGGTTTTTTTTTGACATCATATAAAGGTTTCTTTCCAGAATGTACAAAATTGCTCAAATGTTGGCATAATAATGGCAAAATGATCATAGGCAGTTGTATTTCACCAGTGAAACTCAACACGTGCGTACTTTCATTTGCCATCTATAAAAAGCCCCTCTATATAGAGCAGAGCATCATGTCTGACTTTTTCAACTCCAGACACAAGGAATGAAACACACGCAGGTCGGGTTTTTACCCTGATTCAGTCAGTCTCGTGCCAGAGTGTCACTGATGAACTCAAAGCCAACAAGGCTTCAACTTAGTGTCCTTAGATTCATTTCCAAGGACTTGTGGAAAAGATTCCCTGTAGCTGGACAAATACAGGGTGATGTAGTGGAGTCAAAAATTTTCAGGAACAAAGTGAAAATGGTGAATACAGTATATCTGAGACTCATCAGTATGTGTCCTAATCTAGAATAAATTACGCTACAGGGCTATGCTCAATCAGACACACACCAATGTAAAAAAAAAAAAAAAAAAAAAGGAACTATAATCAAAGCTTCTCTGTTCATCTGTTTGCATCCTTTATAACAGACTAACCAGAACCACAGCACTGTGTGAAGTACCATAATGAACGTCATGATCTAGTTGATGAAAGAAAGCATAAAAGTATGGAGGATGTATAACAGAGAGAAATGCACACCTACGGCATGGAGGTTTTTCTCTCAGAGTCCAGTTGAGGTCCAGCTACTTCCAGCCCTGACTGAGAGCTGCACAGCACAGGTACTCTTTCTGTTTACAGTAGCATGGATACAGTCAAAGGCAGTCAACCTAAATCACTGAACAACTGAAGGACAAACAATAAAATAACAAGAAATCAAGTAAAATATAATGTGCAATACACAAATTAAACCATCTGAAACCATTTCCTCTCTTGTTTTGGGAAGCCCATGATCAAAACTTGAGCAGGTCCTGCCACTGGGATTCGGGTTGATCACAGTGACCACACGCTGACCCTAACATAATGCACAAATACATTTTCATATCAAAGCGACTGAAACAGTACACGGGTACAGTTACCATCTCGTCAATGGAATGATTCTACGTAATGCAGCTACAAATTATGACTTGAATCAAGAAATCCTCATGACAGGACAATGTGATGATTATGGAAATAAACAAAAGTACACCTTATTGTCCATTTTGTGACAAAGGCAACCGACGCTGAATGGTAGTGCATAGCACTACATGGTGTCCTGTTGTTTCTCCACCAAAACACTCCCGAGGCTCAAAGAGGAAACAGAACTTTCTTCATTGCACATTCAAGATGCAAAATAGATAGAATGACAATTTGTTAGAAGCTGCGGGGGGGGGGGGGGGGAGACAAAGCTGGCCTCTGATTACTTTTTTGTTTGTTTGCTGAACAGACTGTACACACTGTTCACATAAACTGAGGCCTGCAGAATCTCTCTCTCTCTCTCACACACACACACACACACTCCTGTGTTGGGCTAAGAAGGCGGAACTAAACAGGAAAGGTCCTTGTTTTTTTCTCCAATCACGAAAGAAGCCTCTGTGGAGCGTCACTTACATTCAACATTATTGGTTACATGAAACAAAAACAACTTTGATTAATTAAAAAAAATCCTAAGGAAAAAAAAGTATGAAAAAATGAGAAAAAGAAGGGCAACAAAAATCAAATCCATTTGGCTGGCATCAGAAATAGGAAGAAAATAAAATACCTCAAATCCTATGCATTTCAATTAAGAGCTGGACCAAAAATAAAATGGTGAGGTATATAGTTGGATGGAAAAAAGTTTTTGTGTTTGTTTTTGTGTCTGTTTGGCCCCATAGCCCTGGGTGAGGGGGAAGGGGCGAGCAGACCCACTGCGGCTGGGCAGCGTTCTCTCAAAGACCGCGCACTGCTCTGTGACCCGCCAAGGACGCAGGACGTAGGGGCTAGGGACTAGGGCTGCAGGTTGAGGGTGAACTTCCACTGCTGAGTGAGAGAGGGATTGCACACCTCCACTGTCAGGCCTCCATTACGGGCGCTCCGGCTGTCCAGGCACAGATTACTACCCACGTGTCGCAGTTTAGTGTTGTTCTCGATCTGTTCCCATTTCTGCAACACACACAAGCAAAAGAGGTGTTAACTAGGGATGAATCAATACCCATACTGATTGATTGTCATTGGTCCAATACCACACTCAGCTACTCGGCCTTGTAAAAATACCAACACTCGTTACCACATAACACTATGTGATGTAAGCCTGGCAGCAACCTGGACGTATTTCAGTCTGAATTTGTCTCTTTTTATTATTATTTATTATTCTTCCTTCTCTTTCCTAGGTGTGGCTTTAATAGTCTATAAAAATATAACTTTACATACTGTTCACAAAGTACTTGCTGTCCTCCTCCGAAGAAGGATGGGTTCAATTTAAACAAACAAACAAAAAAAACTCTGACAGGCATAGTCAGCCACAAGCTGGACTTTCATTCCACTTCACAGTGTGATTACGTCAGATTCAGACGTGTTTCACTCACCTGTCTGCTGTCGTTTTCTCTGCAGCCCTGCAGTTTGATCTGAGATCCTGCCATGCGCTCCACCACAGTCAGACACAGGTCCATGTGCTTCACCGACTTATCTTTAGTCAAGGCCCACTCCTGAACACATGGAGCAAAGAGGGATTTCATGAGACATTCAGAGAAATGTCATTCATTTATATCATCATGGTCGTCTACAGTGTTGAATATTCAAAGCACTTAATATCTGAGGATTGTCATTTTGCCACGAGGCACATATTACATTTTCACACTCACGTTATGGCTGTAGTTTTACCATTAACATTTGGAATTTGTCATTCACACTTGCAGCCCTTGAACAGTATTTTACCAGGATGCACACATTTACACTTACCATCAAAGCTCAGTTACACAGGATTTTTCATGGTTTATCACCTTATGGCACCTTTTCAGTCTACTACTCAACGCCTCATGAATAACTGCATCGGCTTCTGTTCACACATGAGCATCCTGATAATTTCCTGGACATTGTACTAGAGATTTTAATTTAGGCTTGTGTTCACATTTAACCTCACCCCATTTAATTACTTTAAAATTTCTGTGAAAAAGTGCTTATGTGAAAAAGGCTATAAAGGAGCTGTGAACATGTGATTCCAAACCAACAATGCAGTGTGTGTTTGCTTTAAGTGACTCTCCACTCATCATATCCATGGATCCCTTCACCCCAGTGCAGACCGTGTGTGTCACCCGCCGCTCTCCTCCTACTCCTGAAATGTTTAGTGATGTACCTGAGATCTGAATGCTACCTGGTTGCCCCCTGCGTTGTGGCACTCGTAGACTCCCACCACACCATCGGCAAAGTGGCCCAGCGTGTCGAGGCAGTTTCCGCCCTGCTGCAGAGCCCCGAATGCAATGTCCTGATGGTCTGGGACCCTGAAAATAGCCAACAACATGCCTAAGAAACTAAAGACTATGGATGTGGGCAAAGCTAAAGCACAAAACGTGCTGGCTAGAGTGCCTCTTGTGCTGATGTGAGGGGAAAAAAAAAAAATACACTGGAACCATAACAATACTCTGATCAGTCCTACCTAGTGTCAGCTAACTAACTAGGCTAGCTTGCTATCTAGATTAGATTTATTATTATCAGTAATAAATACTGAATAAAACACAATGGAGTGGTGTGATGTGGCTCAACATGAAGCAGAGTTACTGTTACCACTTAGATATTAATTATTTTCCACTAACGGTATGTCTTGAGGAGATATATTCCTGTTATACCACAGCAATTTGCCAATGCTAACAATTAGTATTTGTTAAAGAATGACTTTCTATCCATTTAAAGTGACATTTAATGTGGAGACAAGTTAGTTCCTCTTATCACTTACATTACAGCACTTACAAACAGTTGTTCCCTTAACAGCCTCCTTTTTATTCTCTTAAAGATAAGACATAAAAACGCAGCTTGTCGTGTTACTCAAAAAACTGCAAAGCACAAAGTCTTCTATCCTGTAGACTTTCCCTAGTCTGAAAATGTAACGTTACAGCTTTACCACCGACACTGGAGAATCGTTCCATCAAGGTTAAACAAAGAACTCCTCACAGAAAACCTCCCCAGAACAACAACTACATGTTTATGTGTAGGGTCTACCAAACAAGTCCCTGTGTAAGTTGTTACTATAGAAACGATAACGTATCAGAATAAGAGCATTAATATAAACCTGTGATTCAAATTACAGCCGGAACCACTGTTAGAGCTGCTGTTATAGAAAATTATCTATATATATAATATATATATATAAATTATTGGTCTGACCAATTAGGTTTGAGAATTCGACATGTGGTATTCAGCACTGTGGTATAAAGATTAAATATTAATTTAAATATTAGTTTAACTCAGGCGATAAGGAGGTTGTTTGACTTGGCTGGCAGAAAATCAAGAGAAGACAAGCGGTTTGTGTGTCTTGTCTGTATGCAGCCACAGTTAAAGTGGTACGCTCACATCATATACCAGCAAATGTCTCAAAAATAGCCAAGCTGTTAGTTTTACCTACATTGCAATGTTGACAGTGATGTTTTCACTTCAACATGTCATAAATCTCCTTTTCACTCACTTTTTTGTAACCATTTTTTTTTTTAAACACTTAGTGTAAAAGCACACTTGCCCAAGTAGCCCGTGTATATACTGTATGTATTGCTGTTTTATTGATTGCACTTGCTATGCTCAAGTCTCATTTGTTATACAGTAGATAACCTCACCTGGATATTATAGACTTAAAGGTAAAACTGTACTGAAATAAAAAAAATAAAAAAAAGACCCTGATGCTTATACTGAAGACCTTTTTAGAGGTTTGTAGAAAAGGAATGATTTATATTCTCACTATCTGGGGTCACTCAGAAGAGGATGAGTTTCTTCCTCATGTTGTCTCAGAGAGTTTTTCCTTGCCACTCTTGGCTCTGGCTTGCTAAGTCTATATCTATATCTGGATTTCTGTAAAGCTGCTTTGTGACAATGTCCATTGTTAAAAGTGCTATATAAATAAAACTGAACTGTATTTTCTTTATGGTGTACAGAATATACAGTGTAAACTGTATGCATGTTGCGTGATAAATTAGCTAAACATCAATGTGACAAGGTGAAAGAGTGTAGAGAGATGAATGCAGCTTACCTGAGTTCTGGGTACACGTTCTCCAGGTACCACTTAAATGGCCTGCAGCCTAATCTCTTCTTCATTTCCAGCCTGCTCTGAATACTGGCATAGAGAAAGGAGAGCAGTTTAAATAGATAACTCAAAGAAAAGTGAGCACACAGGAATACACACTGCACACCTTTAAGTAAAATGAGTTTATATAGTTACATGAGCTTACAATGGTTCTGGATAGAAAGAAGTAAATGGACTTTGTAAGTGGAAATGCAGAGACACCTACTTGCCATAGGGCACATTCCTTGCAGAAGGTACAGCAGCATAATAAAAATTCTTGAAATCGTCCATCCATACCTCTGCTGCTCGTCTGGTGTTCCTGCAGGGGGCAGAACAACACTCAGTGAGGCAGAGAGGTCAGTTCCCTGTTAGCTCTTATTTATCTGTCAGAAATGGGTAGTGGTAACTAATCCAAATCCAGGACTATCTGTAACCTGCTTGAGTGTCTATTTTGCATCACACAGAGCTAACTTTTCTGAAGTTTTCTGGAGTTTGTTTGAATTTTAAATACTTGAAATTCAGAAACATAACACATTTTAAAATAGGAAAAATTTTTAGTTTTATTTGTCGTTAAAACATTGCAGTGTATCTTTCATGGGGAAATACTAACTATGAATCACAGCAAATTTCCTGTAATGCACATGTGTGGGAGCCTGCTTTAACTTCAGTGAAAAAAAAAAAGGTTCAGTAGAAACTTTATCAGACAATATCTAAATAGAACAACAAGGAGGCAAACAAGGCGAATAGAAAGTCATTTGGTATTCGGCTTGAAGTTGCACTTGAAGATGGATGATTTTAATTGGTATATGGGTAACAATTATATCTAAAACTTTAGCATTAGTGACAAGTGCTTCCTCTTAAACTCACCAGAAAAAGTGTCATTTCAAAAGAGAAGGTAAGAGAAAGAAAAGAGAAAGAGAAAGCTCTTGTGGCTGAATGAGCACAAATCCCCACAGCCTCACTCCAAAATCTAGTGGAAAGCCTTCCCAGAAGAGTGGAGGTTATCAAAAGGGGAACTAAATCTGGAACTGGATGATCAAAAGGCACATTTGGGTTTGATACTGTGGATACAGTGGCAAAACGTGGGTGTGATTTGCCGAGCCAAGTCGCGACACACTGTCCACCGGAAACTAGTGCTATTACATATATTTACAGACCTGCAAGGATTTTTTTTTGGGGGGGGGGGGGGGGGGGGGGGGGGGGGGGGGTTACGTTAATGAACTCAAAAACATTCTCCATTTACCTTGACAGAAAGCGAAGCACGTTTCAAGCAAAAAAAACTGAGATAAGACGAGAGCACTGGGAAGAACATTACTAATGTGAGATGGGGGGAGGGGCGGAGCTTCAAGGACTTTTTAGTTAATACTGGAGAGTTCAAAACTGTCAGTCATTCCAGATTCATATGTGGAATGGCTCATCTGCTGTTTTTAATGGGGGAAGAAAGAAGACTGCTCTGTCGGCGTATTTTTGAGTACTAACTCATAGCAGCGTATACTGATGCTAAATTGTGGAGCTCTAATGCAAAATGCATAAAGTGTGGCAAGTCTGTATGTAGTATTGAGGCTCACAATGTATAGGATCAGTACTCATTTTCAACCACTAGGTGGAGCAAATCACCTGAGCCACACTCCCCTGTAGGCTCCATTTTGTTTCCTGGATGAGCTGCAGACATGTACCTCTCAACCTTAACTGCATCCTGTTATATTCGACAAGTACTGAGAGATAAGAGTTTTATAAACTCTTTTTGGTGTGTTTCGATTTTTCCACTACAGCTCATACAACAAGTTCAGCAGCTACCTGGCGAACACGGTGCCACTGCCTCCAGGAAATGTGTAGGGATGCTGCTTCCTAAACACGTGTCCCACTCGACTGCAGGGAATGATCTCCAGACTGCCACCACACTGCCACACCCGGAACGAGATTTCTGAAAACAAACACACACAGAGACACAGACATGTTTGTCTTACTATCCTTGTGAAGAACTTGACATTGACTTTACTAACTGACATTATTATTAATGCAGTTAATTAATGCCATGCTACACCTAAATCTAACCCTAAGCTTAACTTCAGTAACCAAAAGGAAACCTTTTGCCTTTTTTACTATTTTATTTTTAAATAAATGCTGCAGTTTTTGTAAAAACAGGTTTTTTTTTAGTGGGGACCAGCCAGATGTCCTCACAAGGTCAAAAGGGTCAGCTATTCCTATTCTTGTTGGTCATAAAAACACACCCACTAACACACACATCACACAGGCATCAAGCTAAGAAACACTAGCAATGAAATACTAGCATTTAAATTGGAACACACAAAACCGAAGTTAACTGAAAATTTTTATTTCCTTCTAGTCTGCCTTGGATGCATCATTTGCCGGATTCTTGCGACATTTCCACAACCACCTCAGCTGAAAGGAGTCCGCTGTTTGGGAAATGAGTAATGGGTTTTTTCCCTCAGACATGATGTGCTCCTAAACCTAAAACTGAGCTTACCTCAGAGCCTTCAGTTTCAGTGTTTAATACAGAAGCAAATCTTTGAGACAACACCACAAGAAAAAGGGCAACAGTGCTGCTATTTGGATGTGAATGAACAAGGAAAGCAAATGTGTGGGCTTGATTTCTCTCACAGTAACCAAACTCATTCTCACAAGCTAAAAAAGATGCACTCACATTTCTGATGCAACTGCAACGGCATCGTTGACATTCGTATGCCCAAATACACAAATCCTACGTGCCTCATTTGCATTTCCTATCCTCCGAGTAGAGCACAGCTCTGTGATGTGTGGGACAGTGCTACTTCTCCTGTGTTGCAGTGGTGTGTGAAATGAAGAATAAAAGAAAAACATCGGTTTTGTCTCTCACCAAGATTTTCTCCACCCCACACGTCCATCATCATGTCGTATTTTCCGAGTTCCTCAAAGTAGCTTTTGTCCATGACGAAGAGGCCACCAGCTATCATAGGAGTCCTGATGTAACAGAGTTAAAATGGTATAATTACACCACGTTTTATATATATATATATATATATATATATATATATATATATATATATATATATATATATATATATATATATATATATATATATATATATATATATATATATATATATATATATATATATAAAAACCTAATACTGGTGTAGAACACAACATGCAGGTATTGGTGCAGGGCAGAATATGCAACAGTTCTCCATCAAGTTAATGAAGGTTGTATTTATTTCTGTTATCATAATAAAATCCTCAGAACAAAAACACAATGCAGAGTAGCATCATTCACTGGTTACAGGAAATGTCAACATGGACTGGTTACACTAGGATCCAGAAAAACCATAATTTATGAATACCTGTTAAACAACGTTCATGAAGTGACAATCTAAACAGTATCACAAGGGATGCACTGATCCAATATGAAACTTCGAGACTGAATCTGACTCTGTTTGTGATCAAAAACGAAACTCTGGGTCCAATATCAGCCTGAAACACTGGACTGGTCTCAGGTCAGCTTTGACTTGTTTTCCAATCCAATCCTGAACCTTTGACACAAACTGCATTAAAACATGTCGCAAGCATGCCTGCATTCTTGCAAAACTTGGCAGGAGAAGCAGACAATCGGCTCGGTTAGTAGGAGGATGGCAGTATCTGAGCAGTGTCATATCATGCAGTACTCAAATCACGTGTCTCTTATGTGAAAGAATCAGTCTGTTCCTGGCTACTGGCATCTGAGCAATATCAGCCCTGAGCCACTTGAATGCTGTCAGATTCGATTTTACCAATGTGTTTTGCATTAGTGGGAAGGCAAGTTATGCTGATGTGCATGTGTCACATCTCTAATCTTTTAGGACAAACTTGCGAGACAACTGGATCAAATGAGGAAGATGATGTCAGTGTCAGATCATGATCTTTATCACACTTCATCACTGTGAAGTCACTGGAGCTCATAGTTAACTCAAGGAGCCTTAATAATCTAAAAATCCCTTTCCACACACAATCTCACATGGATACTGTAGACTTGTATCTACGAACTGCTGCTGTAATCATAAAGACCGTCCTGCGCTCATCCCATGACTCATTCACAATATGCTCAGAGTATATAATAGTACAGAGCTGTAGAAGAGTAATGATTTATTACCTCGCTGTCAGCTGACACCTAGAAGAGGAAGAGTTTCGTTTGAGTCTGGTTCTTCAAGGTTTCTTCGAGGTTTTCCTTGCCACTGTCACCTCTAAATCTACATGCTGATTTTTGTAAAGCTGCTTTGTGACAATGTTTATTGTAGAAAGTGCTATAGAAATGGAATAAAATTGAAAAACTGAATTGAATACATATCCCTAAACTATAAAGCTGTCACGTAAATGCTCATGTTCTGAGACGTTTTATTGTTATCATGACATGTCAATCACCTGCTCAGTTGTGTGATTAGTGTTCAACGGCATCATCGTGATATCTTTTAATCATGGCAGGATTTTTCCCAGAGGCCACAACACTGACAACAACAAGCAATCATGAGCATGAAGAATAAACAGCCTGCTGTTTTGTCCAAAAGAAATTTGCTAATGAACTTCCCTTTGAACTTATCTACAGGGAGTGTAGAACTATGCCAGAGCTTTCTTCATCATCATCTCCTTACATACATAGTTGTAATTTTATGTGATATATTAGATTTTAATGTCACATGTTATTAAACTGATATATCCTTAGCAGGTATTTTGGTTTCTCAGAGGCACTTTAACATCTGGACGTTTGAATCAGAGTGAAATTGTTACTTTTGGTTTGTCTGTTTGTTGTTTGGTTTCATTTGGTTTCACACCACATATAATTATGTTCACTCATTGGTCAGAAAAACGCCAATGGAAAAAACGTAACTAAACCTTTGCCACAAGTGCACAGAATTCGGCCAAGCATGGAGAGCACTGAGCTGGTACTAAATACATGATTCGATAATTATGTAAATAACTAGTTTAAAACGTGTTGTGTATCACATCCAGCATTTATTTTCTCTTTTTGTTCTTCTGTCCTAATATCCAGAACACATGGCATTTCTGTAGCTCTACAGTGCTGTCCTCTGGCTCAGTCCGCACCAAACGGGTCAGTTAGGAATCAATAAACAAAAAAAAAAGCTGCATTCCCCAGTGACACAACAGAAAAGCATTCATGAGTTCAAATCCCTGATGCCACCGCCATCCATGGCCAGGGGTCCAAGAGAGCAAAATCACACAGCTCTGGGTGAGAAGGATGGCATACTCCAGGGGTGTCCAATCTCATCCGCAAAGGGCTGGCGTGGGTGCAGGTTTTCAATCCACTGAGCAGGAGCCACACCTGATTCCACCTGTTTAATCAGTTGATCTTGCATTTCTATAGACTATGAGGTGTGCAGATCACAATCAACGATGCACTTCATGATGTGTTCACTTCCTGCTGTTGTGTTGATTTGGAGTTGAATTGCTTTCTCACTACAGTTGAACAATTTGAACCAGATACTTAGCTGGAACTGGACCGAGACCACAGTGAGGAACAATTGTTATGTTCTCACATGCACAAACGAATTGCACAGAGGGAAGAAGTTCTACAGGGTTCGATTCAAATGGACTAAACTCTGTATATGTGAAAGACCAATATCTTAAGGATCAATTCCTTATATTAAGTGGTATCTGGGGGGTGGTGGGGGGAACAGTACTAAACTGTACCTTTCCTTGTCGTGGGTGTGGTACCCTATAGTGGTGGTGTCCAATCTTATCCGCATAGTGCCGGAGTGAGTGCAGGTTTTTATTCCAGTCAAGCAGGAGCCACAACTCATTCCACCTGTTTAATCAGCTGATCTTACCTTTCAGTAGACTATGCTTCTGCTTGTTAGAATGAAAACCTACACCTACACCGGCCCGTTCCAGATAAGATTGGGCAACCCTGCCCTATAGCGTATATCTATTGTACCTTTAATATGGCTCTTTCACCTAGTAGACAGAGTGTACTTTTAAAATAGTTTTAAGACACATAATTGGACCATAATTATCTTTTAGTGTAAAGCTTTCATCACTTTAATTACCCTTCTTAGTAAATGACACACAGTAAAAGTACAAATGGTGTGCCCTGGAGTGCACCACTGCAGTGACAAGGAAAAGTACTCTTTGCATCTGAGAGCATGTTTATCAGGTCAGTGAAATGAAACAAGGGAAAATCTCATGATTTCAATAGACTGGAACATTACTAACAGGAAAAAAGCAGCTACTTACTTGATAGGAGCAATGGGGTTTCCCTGCCTCGCCCGTCTCTGCTCCAATGTCATGTAGTCCCACTTAAACACCAGATTCCAGTCAAAACCTTTAGAAAGAAAAAGAAACAATGTGGGTTGAAGCAGCCTAATAAAGCACAGAGGCCTGGGTTTCTAACTGACAGATAGTTGCACATAATCAGCAAGCACAAATCTATGGGACGTCCAAGCAGCTTTCTGTTTGTACAGACTCTTGTTCTGCATCTGAGCCCCAAACACTAAGACTGAGCCTGTGCACCATGGGATATGTTTCTGTCTCAAAACCTTTCTTAAGAGATCAACTAGAAAAGCACATTGTGTGGAACTTACAAAGCACAAATAAGATTACATGACAACATTACGGTTGATTAGGAAAATGCAAAAAAAAAAAAAAAAAAATTCACGCCACGCTGCATGTAACGCAGTTCCATGTAAATTAGAGTGAGTCAGAAAGACTGCCACTCATTACCCAAAAAGAAAATCAAATGCCTGCTTCATGCTGTGTGAAAAGTCCAATTACACAGGAGTGTAAGAGCTGAACAGAGTGCACTCTCAGCACTCTAAACCTCCCACGAGCTTCCTGACACATCTAACAGCCACACACTGCTCTCACTGCCTCAGACAGTATTGGCTGAAAAAAAAAGACAGCACGAAATGAAGTGATGCATTCCAAATCTTCCAGGGCATTTACTGTTGTGCAAGATAAAGGGAATTTAATTTTAGTTGCTGCGCACCTCGTTTCCCTGCGGCCTACTGTTTGGAAGTTACTGCAAGGAAGAAAATCACAGCCTAATCAATAAATGAAAAGAGAAAGGGAAGAAGAAATAGAATAGCAGAGCAGAAGTATGTCGATATTATATATACATATGAGCTGAGGAACTTCTCGATTTTATAGGTCTCACTGCCTCTGTATCTTATTTCAAAAAGCTTTTTCTGCATCACACAAAGAAAAGAGAAGTAGGAAGGAAGAAAGAGAGAAAGTACATCACAAAAAGAGGCAAGAAACAAAAGGAAAGAAAATTTGGGTTTTGGCCAAAATTGAGTTATTCTGCCTATAACACACTTTGACAACTCAAATTTAAGAAACCATAACTATGTTTCTCCAAATCAATGTGGAAAAAAATGCTTTTATTTACATTTTAATCTTTAAGGCTTATGCTGCGTAAAGCAAGTTTTACAAAAAATTACTCAATTTTGCTTACATCATCAATTAGTGCAATCCAGACACATGCAGAAAATGGGGTCAGATAAACAGAAATGTTTTTTAAAGTGAGCTGGAGGTAATAAGGATATTTTAAATGTCCATTAGCAATTTTTGTTTACGCTTTGCTGTCGTGACTACCATAAGGGACGTAGCCGTCCCTTGACTTTGCCATAATTTTTATTTTTTCTGTGAGACTTTAATTAAAAATGTCCGACACTGCCAGAACTTTCTCTTCGGGTCTATGGTTGCAGTGATGAGACATCACATTACGCGTTGTAAGACCACCTCAATCTCAACTCACGACCAAAGAATTCTATTTTACGACTTAGGATTTACAAAATTGGGCCAAATAAATCATAAGGAGCCTGTTTAACAAACAAGGTGGTAAAAATAGTTTGTTTAAAGCAGTCTAAAAACTTGCTAGGTAAGTGTGATTTCCTCATACACTGAATTTCATGCTTTGATAAGCATAATCAATTCAGTTAGTAATCAGACACCATATGTCAAAATGTTCATGATACTGTTCTGCAGTTGGAATTAAATCTTTAAATGTTTTTTTTTTTTTTTTGTCCCTTTTCACATTTGGGGGGGCCAGACTTGCTAGACTGTAAATGCTAGACTGTAACTTGTGGCAAAAGAGAAACACATTTCAGTTTTAAAAAGTCTAAATTTTAGAGCTATACAGTCAGGTCCGTAAGTATTTGGACAGTGACACAGTTTTGGTAATTTTGCCTCTGTACACCACCACAGTGGATTTGAAATGAAGCAGTCAAGATGTGACTGAAGTGTAGACTTTCAGCTTTAATTCAAGGGGTTTAACAAAAATATTGCATTAACCGTTTAGGAATTACAGCCATTTTTTACAGAGTTCCTCCATTTTCACAGGCTCAAAAGTAATGGGA
>CM040456.1:8941371-8978457 GCA_022758105.1 Pangasianodon gigas | reverse complement strand
AGTCAATTGTCCAATTACTTTTGAGCCTGTGAAAATGGAGGGACTCTGTAAAAAATGGCTGTAATTCCTAAACGGTTAATGCAGTATTTTTCTTGAAGCCGTTGAATTAAAGCTGAAAGTCTACACTTCAGTCACATCTTGATTGCTTCATTTCAAATCCATTGTGGTGGTGTACAGAGGCAAAATTACCAAAACTGTCTCACTGTCCAAATACTTATGGACCTGACTGTATATGGAAAAGAGCCGAAGCTGTGCACAGAGGCATTTACCTCCTTTGAGATCCGCAGACGCTCCCACATACTGGAAGTTGTCCATGTTGATGACATCTATGATGGGTGAGACAACACGTGTCCTGTCCTGCAAATGAAGTGGAGAAAAAAAAAAAAAAAAAAAAAAAGATGAAAGGGTAAGTCTCAAGTGAGTAAAAATCAGTAAAGCTGATGAACTTCACAGATACACTTTTTTCCTATGTGACTTTTGATTAATAATTAATTTTGATTCCTATGTGATCTGATTAATAATTCATTTAATAATAAACTTTAGTAGGAGTGGGGAATATGGTAAAAGTGTATACGTTTTGCTAACAAGGTAATAAGAAATCAGTGTGTATGTGTGTGTTATATTTTTTTTTTCAACATTTAAAGAAATGAATGTATTTCACAAGAAAATAGTTGGAAAATCAAATATCATGATGACAGTCAGAAAAGTGTAGCATGTTAACATATCACAATATTGAGATCACATGATATCTCTAGCCATAACAAGTAGTATAAGTCAGGGTCGGAACTTGAGGTTCTTGTGTGTTCCGTTTTGACTTGTACCAACTTGTACCAGTCTAATTTGGAAAAACTGAAAGCTCCAGCACTGACCACGTCGCTTACAGGCAACGGAAAAGCAATTCATGTCACATTGAGCAATTTACAGCAGATTAATTGTGACTTAAAGTTCTTGCCCAACTTTGCTCTTAAATTTATGAGGCAATAGCATAGCAGGGAAACAAACAGATCCTCGAGTATTTGTGGCACTTCTGACAGACGCTGCCATTTTGGTTATAGCAGCAGTCAGCAAAAGTCCAGTAATAAATATTAAACCACACAGCACTTTTATTATACACTTTATTTACTTGGATGAGAAGCATGGTGGCTGCACTGAAAGAACTCTCTATTCCACAATTAGCCAAAAGCTGGCATGACTAAGTGTCTTTTTCAATTTTTTATTTCATTTTTGAGATCTAAGCCAGTTAAATGAACATTTAACATTTTTATGTAACATAAATATCAATAATGCCAAACCTATAAAATGGTTAAAAACTTTAGTTGAAAATACTGCATCATCTAAAAATAAGTAGGAGCAGCTGATTATGGGTTTTTTTATATAAAGATTATTTTTCCTGCAAACAGAAATGGGAGCAGGCCATAGTGATTATTGTGATTAAGTGATTATAAGACAAAGAAGTAAAGAGTAATGACTGCCTTGGCAATTGGCTTGCTTGCTCATCCTGCAACATGTCTATACTATCCAATGTTTTTTGACCTCCATATGCAGAACATCCCAAAATTATAACACAAAACAAAATCCTACAAGACAACAAATTTAGGGAAATGACAACGGAATTATTTCTTCACAGCGAATACAAAAGGTGACTAAAGCATTTGTCTTAAAAACAGAACTTATTGCTAAACTGCAGCACATCTAGGAATGGATTAGAGGGTTAGAAATTGATCATTTGGAAAAGTGTTTTAACAGTACGATAGACGTACTTGAATGTATAAATGTATATACACAGCCTTTCAGATGTACTAAGCAAGAATTATTTCTACCATGGCCGAATAAGGGCATTTGCGAATTAAGGAAAAATTCAATATTGTGTGAAAAATCCATACAGATATTCTTAGTTTTAATAAACTGATAAAAAGGTCTGTTAGTGAGCAGTGAAATGCAAAGACAGCATATTTTATGCAGCTGAATCATTTTACTGAATCAAAATGGAAGGGATCGTGTCTCTGGAGGCATATTAGAAGATTTAGCAATCATGATTTCTATCAACATAAGCCTATAACAGAATTGAATATAAATGAAACTGTTAGTACTGACAGGATGGTTACTGCTAATGAATTCAACCCCTTTTTTATCCAGTCAGTGGAAGACCTTGCAGCAGTAACACTGTCACAAGGTTTAGTCAAGGATACACCAACATTGTTTTAGATTGTGCAAGCTACTTGTAGTAAAATACAGTAAAATAAATAACTCAAAGGAAAAAGTTTTTTTCAAATAATAAAAAAATTGTGCATCATCTAAAAATAGAGCCTGTGCAAAGTGGCTTTGGGAAGCAAATCATTCCAAAGTGATTGCACAATATCTTCAGAACGGTAAACCTAACGTGTCTTTTAACAATAAGAATATTGCACAATGGAAAGGACTAGCAAAGGTCCCTTGGCATGAATAAACCTACGTATGTGTCCATGAGATAGATCCACCAATTAGTCCATGTGATGTGATCTACCTATTCTGAACTGGGAGAATTTAAAAATGCCTGCTGGAACTCCCATTTTAAGGCTTGAGTAGCTGCCCAAGCTTGTAATTACAGACTAATATCCATTTATTATCTATCAGCAAGTCCTTGAAAAAGTATACCTTACATCCACAGCAAAACAGAAATTGCCATGTTACTTTACTGAAAGAAGTAAAAGAGCATTAGATGAAGATAAAGAAATGGGAGCAGTATTTCTGGACCTTAAAAAAAGCTTTTGACACCGCTAATCATGAAATCCTCAAAAGCATGTGATGGTCTGGGAAAACCCAGCGGATGTCACTGTGGCCAAAAAAAAACGACAAAAAATCTGGTTTTGACCAAAATTGAGCTGTTCTGCCAATAAAATACTTACATTTAAAATTTTAATTTAAGAAACCAGAAATATTTACCTAAAAAATGTTTAGGTACTTTTTAACCTTGACTTGAAATCTGCCTGCAGACATCACATGGGTAAGGAGACAGTTTAACAAACAAAAACAATGTCTAAAACTTTGCTCGCTAAGTGTGATTTCCTCACATAATGAAGGTCAAGATTTAATTCACCAAGTTGGTGGATAGCTATGTACCGCAGCGAAATGGTCATTAAGCCTAATCAGTTTAGTCTGTAATCAGATACTGACTCTGAAGGTGTCTGATGTGCCCCTGCACCATCTCTTCATCAAAACAGAGAATACACACTTTGTACAGACGACAGCGGTTTAAAATGTTTAAATGCCCCAAAAGACAGACATTGTTTTGTTTAAGTGAATTCATCAGTGTATGTAATTAATCTATATAAGAATAATAAGGCATATTTTAGGATTTGATACACACTTACTGTTACTTTGACCTCACTTTATACCACTGTACACAATATTGTGTTACTGAGAATGCTGTGGTGTGGAATAGTATTATATTTTATTGTTGCCTTAAAGAATACAAGTGGATGTGTGCTGAGGTCACGCCCTTAGGATTACATCCCATAAATGATCAGTGTTTGCTTCCTGGTACAACAATAACATTTATATAATCAAGAATGTAACTCAGGCTCAACTGAACACCAAGAACTGGCATGTGTGCTTCTGTGTGCTCATTTGCACAAGTCTATGTGTGCGTTTAAGTTACCGGTCCTGTGCCAAACAGGATACACATGTCTATTAGTCGATTTATGTTTGCTGAAGAATATCACACCCACTCAGCACGCACACACAACTGAGAAACAGAGCAAGCATTTCACAGGCTCTGTTTAGACCTGATAATGTCATCACAGCAGAGACCATTTTTTATTTTTACATTTTTACATTTTTTACATTCATAAAAGGCAAAATTTACATATTTACATTCAGTTATTTCCTTCCTAACAGCAGCTATATTTTGTCTGAGGACATTTGAGTATTTAGTGCACTTCTGGGTCCTAGAAAACTAAATTAGACCTTATTTAGAGTGCGTATATTATGAATATAAAGCTATTTAGGCTTCAACTTTATTGTGCTTGAAAATCAAACATTAAACATATTACCGTGAGCTGAAGATGACTGGATCCATAACTGAATTAAGTTCATGATAAATTTATTTCATTGTTTCTTTTTGCTTTTTACTTTCCATAGTTAAACTGCTTTGTTCCGTATAAAATTATAGGCTCAATAATATCTGAAAATATTCAAATAAACCTTTGGCTCTTAAAATTACTACACTGAGCAGTTTCCTGTTCATTAGATTAGATTTACCTGAATAATTCTTGTTTAAGTAACAATACGTTTTCCCTTCAGGAACGTTTTGGTTACTCTATCCTGATGTCGGAGTGAAGAAAATGATCTACAGTATTTGAGGATGTTGTTCGAACTTTCTCCACTGCATTGTCCACTGTTCCAACAGCACTGGCACGGAATAATTCATAAACTTTTCCCAGATCTTAGATTGTCCAACTCCACTCTACCTGTCTTTGTGTAAACTCTAAGATCTGTCAACAACTTTATCCGATGGCCTAAACTATTCTCAAGAACACTACAACCCTCAGGCAGTTGTCCTTTTTGGGTATATTTCTTAAGGAAATGCTACAGTATCTGCTAATGAACAACAGCAAACATTTCAGCAAACTTGGCATCCATTCGTCAGGGCTATACTTTGGAAAGCTAAGATTGGTGCGAAAAAAAAAAAACCTGACTGATGGTCTCAATACATCTGCCACCCAATTCATACGCGTACTCCATGCTGCCCATGGTGATCCAGTCACATGAGGTGGATGATACTTGCAGGTCTGAGCAGGGTTACTGGGTTGCATGCTACATTTTTTGAGAGACAGTACACTAAGCAGGTCATATTAATGTACAGAAAATGTATGTGACTGGACTGAGTAAAAACCTAATCACGTAAAACAACACCGAAATGCAACTACGGAACTGATCCACTCAGACTATCAGAGCATGAGCACAGTGCCGTCCTGCACAATTTTAATTAACAATCTGTCAAAACCACGGCTGTGAACAAGGATTTGTCCCTCTGTATTTGTCCCTCTGTGTGTGTGTGTGTGTGTGTGTGTGTGTGTGTGTAACACTAACCTCAGCAACTCTCTCCAGGAGAGGCTCTAGCCAGTGTTCATTACACTCACAGTGGCTGTCCAGGAAAGTGAGGACACTGGCCGTGGCTGCATCTGCTCCTCGGACACGTGATCGCATCAGACCTGAGATAACACACACACACACACACACACACGTCTGTCTTAC
Organism: Pangasianodon gigas; assembly: GCA_022758105.1. Lineage (NCBI taxonomy): Eukaryota > Metazoa > Chordata > Actinopteri > Siluriformes > Pangasiidae > Pangasianodon > Pangasianodon gigas. The sequence continues at coordinate 8,973,222 of CM040456.1, read as the reverse complement.
TATCCTTGTGAGGAACTTCCACTGACATAATTATTAATGCAGCTAATTAATGCTATGCTACATGTAAATCTAACCCTAACTGCAGCTTCAGGAAGGAAACATTTGGCTCTTTTAGATTTAAAAAAAAATGTCTAGAGGTCAAAAATGTCCAATATTCCTATTCCTGTGGGGGATATAAATACCACCCCCTCAAAACACACCAAACAAACATATATACACAGAATCAGACACATACACACACACATACACCCAAATAAACACACAAAAAAGCTTACGCACATACACAAGCACAAAAAAGCATAGACACACACACGCAAATACACCCAAATAAACATATACACAGAAACACAGAATCACGCACACACATGCATGCACACACAAAAACAAAACAAAAAAACCACAGTATGACAAACTCACACACGTGCAGACAAAATCACTCACAAAAACACACACAACACACGAAAAACACACACACACAAACAGGCACACACAACAGGCACACACATACAAACAAAAAAGCACAAAAAGACAAAGCCACACACATGTAGACAAAATCAAGCACACACAATCGTAAAAACCAAACACGCACACACACAAAAACATAAAAACCACACACAAACACACACACACACACACACACACACACACAGGAGCTGCTTCCCTGTGGCTGCTGTAAGAACACAGAGCACTCCTGGCTGTTTCTAATCCGAGCTGCACTGGAGGAATGTGATCTCTGCACTAACATGCACATCTCTCCATCACATTTCAGTAATTCTGCAATCACAACTCAAACTCAAACTCAACAAATCTACAGTGTGACTCGAAGATCACTGTGAACTTCCAGAACCCCTGACAGTCCACTGACGGATTTCTGGCTACAGTAACTAGAAGGAATTAATCACATTAAATAGTACAGTAATGAAATCATGTCTCCCAAATAATATCCAAAACCACTCTAATTTACACTTTCTGTACACAAATTTCTGTCTATACAAATCACATTGTGGTTCAGCGTCTTAGCATCTTCCACAGCTGTTATCATTTCATGTATATTTAGATGAAGTGTTATTAAACATGACCTCAATACAGCAAATTAAAGCTCACACACTGACTAAATTGTAGTGTTTAAACAACCAAGTGTGTGTAACAGACGTAAAGAAACAGTTGAAATAAAAAACAGAAGAATGAAAGCATTTCGTGATGGATCTCAAGAACACCTTCCAAAACGACACTCACTCACATAACAAACCATTTATATTGTTTAACAATCTATTTTCTCCAAGCACTTTATATAAAAGCTGGGTGTTTTATAAGTCTGGTTGTCATTAAAATGTTGTGGCTGCTTCACTTCCCTCCAGCTAAAGCAGCTTGATTGCTTGATTGTTACAGGTAAACAACAAAAACTGGGGAAAATGCATTAAAATGTTTAGACAGTTCACACTGTTCACACTTCAACTGTCTGAGGCCATCAAGTATCATCAAGTATACATCAAGCCATGGCTTATGGCTACCATAAAGTGTTTTTTTTTTTTTTTTCTAAACTGAGCTTTTCAAATGTGTTGAATGTTTTCCTGTCTAGCCAGTGTAGAGGACAGCAGATGTGTCTACTGTGACTGTTTCTCACTAGTGTGTCCCCTGAAATGAAAAACCTATATACTTTTGTTAAACTTGTCTTATACCAAAACCCATTTATGTAAACATTTAATATTTGGCTACATTTACGGTCTATCACAGTATTAATTTTTTACTTTATTAATTACTTTATACCACAGCACAGGTGTTGATTAATTTCCTATAACAGCAGCTCTGACAGTTGTGATAGCTGTAAAATCACAGGTCTAGTATACAGGTTTAAACTGATAAAAGTATGACACATCATTCATTAATAAACTAAGAATTGGAAAAATTGGAAAACTGCTATGGTATAAGAGGAATAAAACGCTTTACACTGGACTTGCTGTTATTAGAATATAATCAACTTAGGAGTGGTAAAAGTAACTCCACTTCATGCCAGGTCACATAACACCACTCATCATTGATTATCTTCCTATAACCGCATACAAACAAGTGTTTTATTCCATAGTTACTGCAAATTCAGGTTACAATTGAGTGCAAAAACACTTACAGTTGCCTACACTTTAGGACGAAATAAAGAAAGACAATCAGTTAGGCACTGATTTACTGTAAAAAGTGGTGGCTTGTGTCATTCACATGAGTAAAACAGTCAGCCATTTGCATGTTTGGTAGGAGTGTAACGATATACTCTAGTCACGATTCGATTCGATTCATGATACTTCATTCACGAGTCGACTCAATTGGATTCTCAGTAAAATTGAACGCAATTTGAACAAAATTTGAATGAAGAAATATGACGTACAAGTCTCATTTTTTATTTCTGAATCATAAACAATGCAAAACAACGTGTCTGTGTAAAACTAAATAAAATAAAAAATTGCTATGAACAGAGGTTTAATATTGTAAACAAAACGTACTATAGTGTCACCATATCTTAAAGATAAATAAATAAATTCTCCCAAAACTTTTCACGGAATAAATAAAGTGTCTGAGCTGGCGACTTGGAAAATGATGCACACACAAAAACAAACAAACAAAAAAATAAATACAATAAGACAAAATCACACACAGAAACACACATGAAAAACAAACACATGCAGACTCACAAATGCACACACACACACAATAACAGGCAGACAAGCACACAAGCACATGCACGTGCACATGCAGTCTTAGGCACGTGCAAAGAAATGCTGTAGAGCAATGATGCCTTCAAAAATAATGAAATTAAATGTTTCTACATTTAAAAAAATACTATAAAGAGCAGTAAACAGTAATAAATGAAACAAAGTCAATATATGGTGTGACAGTCTGTTGCTTTAAAAAAAAAAATAGTAGTCTCAGGTACAGTGTGTGCAGTTTTATAAGGAAATGAGCTGTAAGTTTTACTGAGCATCTTGCAGAAGCAGCCACAGTCCTTCCGGAAACTTATTTTTTTTCTTATTTTTGCAGCAAAACCGAGCAGCCTTCATTATGTTTTTTTGTCTGAAAAGTGTCTCTTACGTAATACGCTGCTTTCTTTACTGCCATACAAACATTGTTCTGTAACATTTAATTTTGTGCTGGAAAACTAACATTTGGAAATCTAAATTGTTTTTGTACTGAATCAATAATGTAGAAGTCATAAAATACAAATCTATAACAAAGTTTGTACTAAAAAATAGAGGGTGCCTAAAGACTTTTGCACAGTACTGTGTAATGAACCAAATGTGAATAACAATTTCACATCTGGCTTAATGAAACTGAAAATACAGGGTGGTGTCTATGCGAATCAATTACTTCTGTACCTTTAAGCCACAGAGGCACATTTGCAGAAGCCTGTTTCTGTTAGGTGACGACTTAATAATTAGAAAGGTTAGCTAAATTATGCCTTAGTGAAATAAATCGATAATTTCTCATAATAATAACTAAATATTACCACACTGAAGTTAGTTTCATATTATACACTGCATATTCATACATCTGATGCAAACAGCAATTAAACAGAGCCTCTGAAAATGCTTTCATTCACATTTACCTCATTAACACAATGCGTACACGCTTTCATTCATTCATTTACTCATACTGTATTTTCATCATCTTTTTCTACCACCTCATCGGCATTATTTTTCAGTTGCTCAATTTACTCGCCACGCCTAGCGAAAACATTCAGCACATACAGAAATCCTCTTTACAGATTTTTTCCATTCGTGAACTGTGCACATGATATAGTTCACCCAATATTCTGGCACATATCTTGCACATGCAAATTGGTGCTTGTTATTTTGGATCTTAATAAATCAAAAACAAATACAAGCAACAAAAACAGTCAAAGTACATGTTAGGACATAAATAATGAAAAAGAAAACTGTGTATTATATATAACAACCTACGTAAAGACTAACACACTTAGAATTGTGTTATTCCGCCTTGCACCACAGAGATTTGCCAACGATTACAATGTTTATTTTATTAATGAACGTCACATCACGGTTTTTAACTTCACCACATCAACAATAATTCATTTAATATTAGGCTTAGATTATTATTATTATTAGATTATTAGATTATGTACAGCATACAAGTCCATAGAAGCTGTTACTATAGAAACAACGTATTAGAAAGTGCGCATTCAAATTAACCTATGATTTATGTTCAGTCCAAGCCGCGCTGTGCGTATAAAATTAATCTACAGCTTTTGACTAATCAGATGAGAGAATTCTAGCGTGCTGTGGTATCAATCAGTATAAAAGTTTGCAGCTCCCTTTCTTAATACTGTATACATATTCTCTAATACCTATAATATCCTTCTTTTGCCTTCATAACTGCCTCCATCCTCTTCCATATTACCCGAAATGCTTTTGAATTCCTTCAAATGTATTATTGTTTGTATTACTATTCCTCTTTGTGCAGAAAAAAAACTGTCTATATTTAATTTCTGAAATGAATAATGTTAGAGTATAGAGAGTATATTGAAGTCTACTAGGGAGGAGCAGACATTACATAACCTGCAGTGTAAATAATGCACTCACCTTCACGTCTATCGTTTCTAAGAACCCGGACTTTCTCGATTTTCCCGAGCAAGGCCCCGTCTTCAGCTGAAGAAACAAACGAAGAAGCAGAGTTCATTTAAAGGTGGAGAACACAAAACAGACACTAAAGCCCAGGAAACAGGATGCGTGTGTCCTTTTTGTCAATCAGCTAATCAGGTCATGTCATGACAGAACAGAGGAAATGACCTCAAATCAAGTTCTGTACTTAGTACAAGTCTGGAAAATGAAGGAAATAAGGTGCGTCTGCTAGAGGGATGAAAGGAATATGGATGTGTGTGGAAGGCTGGAGACGGAAGCACTTACGGTTGTCGCTGTAGTCGTCTACGAGGATGATTTCTTTGACGAGGTGGGGAGGACTCTTCTTCAGAACACTGCGGCGAGAGGTTCAGGAGTCAAACGGGTTGTCTTACACGAGAGCTTTACATTGTGTACTTTAAACAAGTGGTTACACTACATGTTATCAGCAGGGGCGAAACTGAAAATGATGAGGAGTGCTCTGCAGTGTTGCACTCTGCGTGTGGAGGGCTCTCTAACGTCATGAAATTCGAACACAGCAGACAGTACAGAGAGCGGTGCATGAGGAGCGTCCACGCTGCAAGCTCACCTGACTACGGTGCGTAATAAAGCAGAGCGAGCTTCATTATGGAACGTGATCACCACGCTGGATGCAGGCAGATCCGTCCTCCACTGCTTATGGCGACAGCTGTGAGAGGGAGAGAGAGAGATGGAGAAAATTTATAAATTGTACTAGGAAGAGAAATCCCTAGCAATGGCATTGGCCTCTAAAAGCCATTTACAGCAAGAGATGTGCAATTTAATCGTATTACTTAATTTCTGATCATTTCGAGCAAGACTGTTGCAAACAAAGGATAAAATGCATGTCTGCTTGCTCCGTTAACCTAATGACTACAGAATCCATGACAAATTACAAGCACGAACGCTTGTGCAGGTCTGACGCAACACTGAGCATGAAACACAGCACTAGAGCTAATCAGAGCATTATACTGAGCTCTGTGTGAGACCCGGTATTACTCTGTGTTCACTTTGTGACAAAATGATGGAAATGAGGACTCAGAGATTCTACTCAGGGCCGTTCATTATATTTAGAAATTAGCTGTTTCTATGGCAACACAAACAACACCAAAATGGCTGGGAAACTATAACGTAGCATCATTTTAAACTAGACAGCTGAATTCTTCCAACTACATTACATTATATTAGTATAATTATGATCAGCTCATTACTAGAATGTTATAGGGAATGTTTGAGGGATATAAAAAGAATACATTCTCATATTATGCTTACAACACTCTTAAAATACCATTCCTGTAGTACTTGTTTATAGAGTGACATAACAACCATCAAAAAGTTATTGTAGTTTTGCAATTAATAGAAAATAATGAATGTAAAATATTAATGAAATTTTTTTAAATTTACATTTCTGTATAATTTGATAGCTTTGATAGAATTAAAACTTGAAATTCTACTTCGTTGGGAATGTGATTTGGTAGTTTCTGGTTTATAGTGACAGTTTTCTTTAGCTTATTTATTTTTTAACCTTTTTTTCAGCCATTTCAATTCTGCAGACCAGCTGAAAGTTGTGGAAATATTTTGAATCTGTTGTTTAGAGGGGAGTGAATAAATAGACAGTGCACATTGTGTAACATCATTGGAATGGACACAACATGGTGAACACATGATGTCCTTAACACGCTGTGGTGCCTTGAGCAATTCAAGCCGGGTTCCTGAATGTCAGGTTCATTCAGTTCACTTTTGGAAAGTTAGAACTTCTCATGATGTAGCAAATCTGTCTATAAACAAATAAACTTGTGTGCCTCTTGTTTTATATTTATATGACTTGGTTGACCGAGTCTCTGGAGAGCATAGACCTGCTGTGTGCACCATCGTAGCCTTGCTGAGGTTCTGCTTCTTCTGGTCTTGTCTGTGGACCAAGTTTGAAATTCTTCCTCCTGATTGCAGTTGTGCAAACTGCGTTATTATTTGAAATAAATTAGTTCGTTTTTGTGAAAAATATTTCAATACAGCCTTCTATCAGACGCTGTTTCTATCGATAATCCATAGAAGTCTCAGAATGTTGTCATGCACTTTTGTACACAGTAGACAAGGCACAAAAATCACCATTTAATGCTACTGTAAGTTAGATATCTTCCACTAAAATGCATTCACCAACATTTTAAGCATAACATAAATATAACTACAACTAATACAACCGCAACTACTACAGCTGCTACAACACCACCAAATACTACTACTACTACAACTATGACAAAATTACTACTATTTCAACTACTACAACAATTAATACTACAACTATGACAATACTACAGCAACAACGACAACTACAACTATTACAACAATTAATACTACTACAACTATGACAACAACTTCTACAGCAACCACTACTACAACTACTATGACAACAATAACAACTGTCACCAACAATAACTACACTACTACAACAATTAATACTACTACAACTATGACAATAACTACTACAGCAACGACAACTACTACAACTACTACGACAATTAATACTACTACAACTATGACAACACTACAGCAACGACGACAACAACTATTACGACAATTAATACTACTACAACTATGACTTCAGTAACTTCTACAGCAATGACTACTACAACTACTACGACAACAATAACAACTGTCACCAACACTAACTACAACTAAGACAACTGCTACAGCAACAAGTTCTACTACAACTATGACAACAACTATAACTATCACTACTGCAACTACAAAGACTACTACAACTAACAACAGTGATGACAACAACTACAACTACTACTAATCCAATAACCACTCCTACAACAATAACTACAGCTACTACAACAATACTACTACTACTAGAACAACAACACTATAACCACAATAATGTCCACTTATTTTATTTTCATTTCATGCGTGGCAAAAATATATATTGTTCATTCCGTTGTAGTATGCACTTGAAATTAATTTTAGTATCCCTTTTCAGTCCTGAAGATTGCACATCTGGACACACAGGCTTGAATCTGACCCCTGGGGAGATAATCCTGTAGCCTTTTCTTTAGTTAAAGGTGAGAAAGCACAAGCTCCTCTCTGTATCGCTGCCTTGGGTACAGATCAGGAGCCTGGCAGAATGACTCATCGGTGATGTCCATGAGAGCAGCATCACTCCACAAGTCAGCACTCGCACACACTCACAGTGCCATGCATCGCAAAGTTTAACCTCAGAGCAGAGTGTGGTGATGTAGCAACCTGGTCTCATGCAAAATTCAAAATTCACTGAATACCTAACACGAGAACGCCAAACATTTATTTGCATGACCTTGAGCTGGATACTCAAACCTGAATGTGGATGTTATACTTACAAATTTATTTACACACACACACACACACACACACACACACACACACCCCCCTTACTCTGAGCTTCCTCTTCCATTTATACCTGAAGAGCAGTACGCATTTCCATCACCGTATCACTGTATAAACTCGAAGCCCAGCATTTCTGATGTAAATCTCAGTAACACGCTTCCCTGAGAGGATTCATACTTACAGCATATTTTAAAGAAATCAGAAAGCTCCTCAAGAACCCCTAAGAATGATTCAGATGATTAAATACTTTTGTTACCATGATATTGTTGCTATTTCATAATAATTTGCCGTTTCATGCTGATACTTTTTAGGTTGTCCTCACTCTCTAGCTCCAATAAAAACACGGAGAGATGGAGAAGTTCAAAATAAGATCCACAAATTATAGCAAATTCAAGCTACCTTCACGTTCACAGTTCATTCGGCAGGGTGTATTTCTGATTAATTAAATCTGCAGTGCTGCTCGAGTCCCAGACTCAAGCCAGGACTCCTCTGAGAAATCAGCCATAATGCCAAAAATATCCACATTAAAAACACACACAGAGGTACATTCTCTAAGGAATAAAGACCATATGCTCTCCATCATCACCTCCCTTTTAAATAAAGTGCTTTAATAACAAAGGTCAAACATCATGTGTCCTTCTCACCCCAGTAAACACCTGCACTCCCAAATACATCCACTGTTATTAATAACAGGCTGACGGCACACCGGCAAATCCCATTTAATGTGGAAGCACAAGAGCAGCACATAAAATCTTTAAATATCTACTAAGGGCATTCTCAGTCTTAGCCAAGACACTCAGGTCTGACCCTGGATTGATCTGTTTGAGGGTGTAATCACTGATTTGTATTCACACAGACAAATTCCTTCCAGACTCCAGGTCGATTAGACAATTTTACACGGTACATTCAGGAAGTATTCAGATCCTTTCATTTTTTTCACATTTTGTTGTGTTGCAGCCTTATGCTAAAAAGTTTTACTTTTTTTTTTTCTACATCAATCTACACTTCACATCCCATAATGACAAGGCAAAACCCAGATTTGTGATGCTGCATTGGACTTACCTCAGAACTTGGTCAGAAGTCAGAACTTGGATTTATGACATTTTCAACCTCTGTGCATTTGAGCTACAAAGTGGGGGAAAAAAAAACCATAGACGCCTCTATGTTCTTCCTATGTTAGCAAAAAGCTAGCCAGTGATGAGTGATGTATATTTCCCTACCTAAAACTGCACAGTCAGTATATTTATTATTGATCTAAATACTTGTATATACAGTACAACTCATTTAAGGTAAAAGGTGCTGCTTTGTGTAGCAGAGCCATGTTGATTTGACATCACTTGCTTAACTTGGAGTTGAGGAGAACGTCCTGAGTTCCTGAGTGGGAACTCCAAGGTGAAGGGGCGTTTTTTCCCCATTTTTCCTATTTGAAGTTACAACCTTTAGTCGGTTGCAGCATAAAACCACGGTAGTGTGATGGGACCTAACGCAAAGCGGGTGGATTAGTTTCCAAAAACAGCACGTCCCTAAGAGTTTAATTCTTTTTACAACACAGCAATTTGTCAAAGATTACATTTTTTTAAAATAAAGAATGATGAATCATACTTTTTATCCATTTACAGTTACATTTAATGTTGTGGAACACCTGTGAAAAAAGTGATAGCAGCTATAAACAGTTGTTTCCACAGCAGCCAGCTTGTCAGGTTACAGAGAAATGAGAAAGTGCTTCAGAAAGTCCTCTGTCCTGAAGACTTTCATGTGGTGGAAAACTTACTGACCATTTTAAAGTGCTGACACTGGGGACTCCTTACAGAAAAGTATTATTAATGTTACGTTATGTGGATTGTCCACCATGAGTTCCATGTGTAAGCTCTAACTATAGAAACAACAGAAGTGTATTACGAGAAACCGGTGATTTGAATTACAGCCGGCACTACTGTCAGAGTTGCTGTTATATATATAATACTCTGTATTTGGTTTACTATTCTGTGGGTCCTGAATTTCAGTGTCTGTTTTGGGCAACATTTTTCATTTTCATTTTCTTTTTACATGCTACAGTAAATGCACAAAGTACATTCTATGCTGCCTGTGTACTTGAAGAGATTTGTGCTTTATTGTGATGTGCACATCTGTAGGACTCAAAAAAACTAGCCCGTTATTTAGGCCATTCCAGGCTCTATTTAAATGAATAGTATAGAACATACTGAGAAATATGCCTTCTTTTTACTTCCAATTTGAGCCTTGTCCCAAATTCTTCTTGCTGTCTTTGTCTATTCAGCTGCATAATGAGCCGTTTCTGTCTTCTCCCCACCCCTGGATTGGAAAGTAACGATATCAGGCAGCGATCTTGAAACTCTTTCATCAGGTTTTCACATTAGTCCATTAAATACAGAGTGCAATTTTTCTTCCTACAGAACTCAACAATGATTATATAAAAACCTGGAGTGCACTTCTGAGACTAGAAAAGCAAAAAAAAAAAAAAACACTCAGGATAAAAACTAAACAGAAATAGAGACTACAGTTAATTAAAATATTTATAGAAAGTAATCAAGTGATAAGTCACCAAATATGTCCTTCAATCAAGAAATCTTGTTTACAGTGTGAAAATGTGAAAAAGTACAAAGTCTGAAGGCTTCACAACATTTCATATCACCAAAGCATAATCAACCTTCCTGTTTTGTTTAGGAAAAGCCCATTAAAAAATTAATTCAGTCATGTCCAACTAGCAAACAAAATTACCACAGAGCTGAACCTTTAAACAATGAGGCTCTTTTCTGGTGCTTATGATAAACACCACCAATCTGGTTCCCTCTATTCTAATCAGTAAACTGTGCTGTATCCAGATATCCTCATGAAACTCAACATGGCACGAGTTCAGACTACCTTCAAGCTCACATGCTGTGCAACCACGCATGCCAAAACTGCAGGGAAAACTTTCTGCCATGCATCCAGTGCCCACTCACTACACGCTCTGACGGCTCTGAGCAGATCTTTAAAGGGGAACTCCAGCGAATTCCAGGCAAAATGTAACAAAACTATGGTCTTTATTTTGGATCATCACTAACTTGGATCATTTCTAACTTTACACAAAAATAAGGTTCCATTTCTGGTGTATGTTACAAAAAGTGGGGGGTTGTTCTTGGATACGAGTCAAGAACTATGACATCAGGTCATCCAGGGACGGGGCTTATTTCATTCTCACGCTGTCTCATGCTGGTCTATCAGACACAAACATGTCTACTGGACACTAGGTGGAAATCACAGAAAATCAAGCCTCATAAAATGTTATAAATATAGTTTTATATATAAGTTTTATATATTTTATATATATATATATATATAAAGTCAGCACAGAGATTTTTAAATCCCCTTTCTAACACGGCTGTGGGAAAATGACTGATTTAACGAATTTATTTGTCTTAATAGATACCATATGTGTGACTTACAAACTTCTTAAGGATGTTTTTGTTTCTCTTTCAAGTTTATCTTGTTTTTCTGAATGCAGCACACAGAACTCATGGCATTAAGTCTTGCCATTTCTCCCCCATTTTCTTCCCAATTTGGTAATATGGTCTTACCAATTCCCACCCACTAGCCAACTCTCCCATATCAACTGGGGAGGGTGAAGACTTCCTCCAAATCACATGAAGCTAATCTCTACAGCTTTTCAAACTGCTGCCCATGCTGTGTAACAAGGCAGCGTAACACACTCTTATGAAGCACTATCTACCCTCTTCCGCATACACGAGCTCACAGACGCTCGCGATTGGCTAGTGTCACTGTGATTGACAGGGCAGACCGTATGCCGTCTCACATCCCCGGACAGCACAGCCAACAACACCGAAGCATCGCCGGGAGTCAAACTCGCGGTCTACATACAAAAAGACGAATGCTTTCCTGTTGTGCCACTCGGGTGCCAAGTAAAACAAAAAATATATTTACCATCAACCAGTGTTCAGTGCTGAAAAATGAAAAATTAAGTAATGGAGATGTACGAATAGAGCAGGTCATACATTTTAATTCACACTGCCTGTGACTCAGCTGATATGGCTTTCATTCACTGGACACTGGAGTTTCATTTCTATGCTTTCTCACTAGTAATAAGAAAATATATTGTGCAAAATGTCTATACAGGACTGTCAGATTATTCCAAACATGCACGTTCGAATAAAAGTTATTAACACGATGAAATAAGCATAGTGTGTGCAAAGCCACTTTCTGTGCAGCAGGTTTAAAATGCTCATTTATAAAAGTGGCACCAGTTATAACACTTTAATGAGCCTTTAACTTATTTTCTTGAAATACCTCCAGAACGAAAAAAAAGAAGACATAAAAGTTACAACACAGCCTGTGTTATAGAACCGCCAAAAAGACTTTCTGCCTTTAAGTTTTGCTGAGGGGACAAACACACTGAGCTTTATAAAGTCAGGATAAGGAATTAATGGACTTGCTTGTCGAGCCCTTCAGCTGATAAAACATTCCAATATAGTGTATCTTCTGGTCTCCTTGGAGGAGGGAGTCATCTTTATTGCTCTACTTAATGTTTAATTGATTGCAGAAGTGTTTGTTCAATTTGTTTTTCTTAACTTTACCTTGACAAATGATCTGAGGTTCAGATGAAGCTGCTCGCTTATAGCTTATATATAAATAATTCAGTTTTTAGCTGTAGTCACTTCCTCTTCACTGGATTTCAGTTATAATCATTCAGGTTTATTTGTAGACCACAGCATGCCTTTCCTCACCAGTAAAAAAAAAAAGAAAAAAAAAGATAAAACAGGAAGCAACATGACAAGAACTAATTGCGTTACTCAGCCAAAGGAACAGCTTGCTTTCACATATGCTATGGTCTGCATTAGACTGAACCCCAAAACACTGTTTTTAGGTGGACTAAAGATCTACTTTCACAGTTGACTGAACGCACCAAATAGACCCGGGTACAAAAGAAAGGAAGTGCTAAAAATTCACTTACAATGAAGGCTAAACACAGTGTGAGGCCTAAATTACAGTGTGCACTAGTCTTGAGTAAACATTTACTTCAGCTTTGTGCTTCACGTTGACTTTAGCCCATAATTCCATGAGTAATGTTCTTGTAAAGACTTGGGCTGATGGACTGCCTGGATCCTCCAAAGCTACAACAGAGAGCAGAACAAGTGGACTTGAGAAAATCAATAACTGGACAGTTTTTGGAAGCACTAAAAACTCCAGGCTTAGAAAGAGTATACTCAACGGGCAAAGGATCAGGAGATAATCAGATGGTCACCTTAATGGCTATTTATCCAGAAAGCCACAGTAAAACATTGTTGTCTTCCAGATATCAGCAGCCTAATGCAAATATATACTGTTTGAATATTTACAGTGGAACATTACCCACTTCTACATAATTTACTTATGCTTGCTAGATTCCCTGCTCTGTCAGAGTCTCAAGTCTGTTAGCTAGAGGAAGTTGCTCTATAAATAGTCGAGCTGACCGTGTGAAATGTATTCTATAAGGTTCAAGACCACTTGTGAACCTCACAAGACAATAAATTAAAGCAGACTGACAACAGGCAAAAATGTTGTCCATGTTGCAAGTCCTTTGGCACAACAGTCTTCATATCACGGAATGTACTGAGGATCAAGGGATTCCTCTCTCTGACTCCACTTCCTGCATGTAAGCAGTAAATCAGGGAGTCCTGGGAGCTCTCCATAGCTTCACATGCTAAAGCACAGGCTGACATAAACAGACTGCGCGTCCTGCCTGCCAAGCAGCGACCTTCTGGAACTCGGCACATGTTGAGGAGACAGCAGCTTACACTGGTATTACAACAGATAAACACCTAAATCCTCCTGCTGTTCATTTTCCCACAACTTTAGCCTTTCAAATCACTGTGCTCTTCATCAGAGCATTCAACAGAAAAACAATACTCATGCAAATAATACATTTCTCAGCTAGTGCTGTTTTCATTGTCATGAATTAGACCTGAACCTGGTAGAATCTGAACACTTCTGAAAATATCTTTCAGAAGAACCCATGTGAAAGTATCAGTGTATCAGTGACAAATTCAAAGAAAACTGGAGGCATGGTTTGGGTCTACTTCAAGGTCACCAGATCTCAAGCCAGGTGAACACCTACGTGAGATTTTGGAAATCTCCGATGCTGGCCGACTTTGGTGAGCCTGTGCGGGGTGTGGCCTCAGACTGCTGTTAGTGGCTGACAGCAGAGGAACTCGATGTGCTCTTCTGCCACAAGGTACAAGCATTCTGAGATGCTCTTCCGCTCACCACGGTTGTAAAGAGTGATCATTTGAGTTACCGCAGACTTCCTGTCAGCTCGAACCAGTCTGGCCATTCTCCTCTGACCTCTCTCATCAACGAGAAGTTTCCACCCAGTGCAGCTCATTGGATGTTGCAACATTCTGTAGAAACTCTAGAGATTATTGCGCGTGAAAGTCTCTGAAATATTCAATCCAGCCCATCTGGCAACAACAACCATGCCACGGTCAACCACTGATATCACATTTTTCCCCATTCTGATGTTTGATGTGAAAATTAACTGAAGATCTTGACCTGTATCTGCATGATTTTATGTATTGCGCCTCTGCGATGCAGTTGACTGACTAGATAACTGCGGGTGTACCGGTGTCCCTAATGAATTCAACTGTGAGTGTACTGTATATATAAAGTACATAATTCTTTATAATATTTATTTTATTTAACCCATTAAACTCACATGACCCAGTGGTGGGTCTTGGCCTTCCAATCACTGGATCTCAACCCATTTGAACACCTATGAGAGACTGTGGACTGACGTGTTAGACGGCAATTGAGGGAATGTCTTTAGGAAGAATGGTGTTCATCCCTCCAGTAGAGTTCCAGAGACGTGTACAATGTGTGCCAGGGTGGTGGCAGCTTGTTGTTTTTTCCTTTAATTTGTCCATCTGTATGTTAAATACAGTAAAGTATTACCTTATACCAATACCTTAAAGGTAGTGAAAATGATTAGATTGTAGAAAAATGTCCATTACAAGCAATGGCAAAGATGATGGACCTAAAGGTAGGAAAGCATGTGAGCCTACATTACCAGTACAGGGTTAATATTCTCACCAAGTGCAGGTTATAATGACATTAAAAACATTAAAATTTCAGGAATTTCATGTCCATTTTCTTTTATTAAAGCAGTTTTCAAACCTACCAAGGCCACTTTTATTTTTATAATTGATGTCTTTGAGTTTATTTAATACCCGAATTAAGCCCAATATTAGCCGTTGTTAATTCCCACCCAGTATGCAGTGCTCACATAACAGGATATCTACTATTCTGGCACAGTGAGTGCTCACACACACTTCCCCCCTGACAAACTGTCAAACTTTCTGAGCTGTTGCTAATGCAATACTGCAGGACAGCTGTGTGTGCTTGGAGGACAGCACTTACTGCCCAGTTCTGTCCTAACAGACAGCAACGACGGGCCAACAGTCAGTTTAACAGCGAGCCATTCTACCAACCTCCATTACTTTTTCCATTAGACTCGATTAAAGAGACATTTTATGTCCTTGATTTTCAGTCATGGAACAGAATAAATAAGCTCTGGGTATTGGACACCTCACCTGTCTGCCTCCATCATGCCTTTTTTCTGTTAATAAAAATAACAAATAAAAGGCCCAGCTGCATTAAAATAATACATTTCCGTTCTATGGTGGCTTTCAGTTAACCACTCTAATGTGCAGAATAAAAGAGACAGGCTGCTATTCGAAAGAAATCTTTGTCTTACCATAATGTAAGCTCTAGATAGCCTTATTATAAACAGATACAACTTCCATAAAAAAAAGAAATGATGTGTAAAATTTGAACAGACTAAATCTGGCAGAATAATATACTGGCAGAGCAAAATGAAAAGCTGTGAACAGACCTGCTGTTAAATCCCCAAAACCTTTCCAGGCCCACTAAGCTATCTCCAAGAAACATGCAGATGAAGCAGAGATGTTGAAAGACAATAACAGTGATTAGATGGAAGAAATACGCTTCTTTTCTCTCCCACCAGGGTGCCACATAATCATCTCCTGGTCTAACGACGTGGCTTCTGCTAATCATAGAGTGGAAAGGGTGTGGTGCACATTAGACACACGACACTTCACACAAAGGCAGAAGCACTTCTCAATGCTGCATAGTGGTAGAGAGGAACAACAGAAGTACATCCTGGAGAATGCTCAAATTACTCTGCTTGCATTCCATGTCATTCAGTACTTAAGTGTTGAACAATACTCAAAAAACACTTAAAAAAAAAAAGAAAAAAAAAAAAGACAGTCATAACGCAGCAGGGTTAGAATGATTCGATTTCATTTCACAGGGCCAAAAATGTGATCAAAAACTAATAACTAATTTTATTTCTAGAGCCTACATTATTTTTTGTAGTATGACCACAAGGAACAAAATGCTTGGGGGCACGCTCTTATAAGAAAATAATCAATGATCAACAATGTGATGGAGTGGAGTGGAGTTACTGTTATCACGCTGACGTTGATTAATTTCCAATAACCACATGTCCCGAAGTGTTTTATTCCTCTTATACCACAGCAACTTTCCAATGATTACAAATGTTCATTTATTAATAAACGAAACATTGTGGTTACTTTTATTTTTGCAGAACGTCCAAGAGACAAGTTATTTCCTGTTATCACTGCCAATGTTATAGCAGGTATATACAGTCTTTCCCTCAACAGCCTCTCTCTTTTCTCTCAGAGTTAATAAGACAGAAAAACTCTGCAGCTTGTCATGTTACAGAGAAAATCATGTTACAGAGAAAATCTCCTGTGGTGGAAAACTTACTGTCTGACACTGGAGACTCCTTCCATAAATGTTAAACAAACATCTCTTTACAGAAAACCTTATCATATCAACAAACATTTTGCTTTGTTAAATAACATGCTTTTTAAATATGTTCATCATTAGCATTAGATTATGCAAAGAATAAGCCTTACACATCCCTGTGAATTAGCTGTTGCTATAGAAACCATAACATATTACAACAAGCACATTAATATAAACCTGTTCTTTGAATTACAGCCAGAACTACCATCAGAGCTGCTGTTATAGAAAATTACATTTTCACTTGATTTAAATATCCAAAGGCTAAAAACAAGCACAGATGAATGTTTAGAATATTGAGTCCATATTGTAGCTTATGCAAGTCTGTCAAAATGCATTTACTTCACATACCGCCACACTGTTTTCACTTAATTTGGAAATTATGCATCAATTTACTGATTTAATGTAGAATGAAGTGACATTAGGAGAAATGTAATTAGCCATTTCCAAACAGGCTTCCGTCAGAGATCTAGTTTCCTGTGGCTGAGTCTCAAATAGTGTTCTTTTGGGCAAATAGTGCAATAGTATCAAAACTATAACTTCATTATATTATACCCTATGTAGTGAGTGTACATAGTGACCTGGGATCTGGCATAACTGCGTGAATTATTCCTGCATGAGACTGGAGTCAAAAATGGCAGATTTTTTTTTTTTTTTTGTGAATCACCCCAAAATTTGTAAAATCAAGCTTCAAGACAAATCTGAGTGTATGATAAAAGTTTGCCTGTAGGTGATTACACTGCATCTGAATTGCTATTTATGCATAACCCTATGTAAAAGGCCAACTATGACACTAGCTCCTAGTCCAACCTTTCACAATTTTTTAAGGAATTTCTATAAAGTCGGCACAAGAAAATGTAAACGAATCTGTGTTTCCTCCAGCAATAGTCATGCAAAAGTCATGAAGATGTAAAAATGATTAGGGAGAAGAGAGCACAATACCCAAAGTGCATTACTGTTATGGAAAGAGCTTCAAAACAGCAGTGCAATCGATAGATCTGACATTTGAGTTAAAGTATGATGTTCATTCATTCATCTTTCTTCACCTGTCCAAACTGCACTATCTAGATATAGCACTGATGCATGTGACTTCCGTCAACATTTATTATTTATTATTTTAAAAAAAAAGTTTCCATGAACCTTTTTCACATCAGCTTTACCAACGCACCAACTTCTCCACTTCAGCCAAGGGGAAAAAACTTTTTTATATATATATATTACGCTAAGGCATTTTGACAAATTATTTTCCATTCAGTTTTTTTTTTAAACTTATATTACACAAAATTTTCCAAAAAGAGCAGAATGGAAAACCCCAAACACTGTGTATGTTGATGTGACAGTGATGCTTCAAAAAAAATCTTTTTTTCCCCCCCAACCCTATAACACAGCTTCAGCCATAGTGTGCCAAATATTTCAAAAAGGCTACAAGCCAGGTTAGAGGAGTAAGATGAGGAAACTGGCTCACTACCTGTATTACTTTAACATCCATATGCCTGGACTGTATTCTGGCTCACTAGTAAGTGGTTTTGGATAAATGTGTCTGAGTTATGAATGAGTGAATGGAAATGTACCACAATGGACAGAGAGGAGGGACTCACTGGTCGTGTCTGGTGTCGGGGACACCGCGGTCCATTCGCAATTTGTCACTCTCCACCTGGTTGAACTTGTTTCGGGCGTAGGGATCCTGTCCCGGCTTCACCACCGTCGCCCCCACATACAGGTCCTGATCAAAGTCCTGCCACCTGACCTTCCCTGGAAAACACACACAAATCACACTGAACTTTACTGCACCCTCTCTAAAGCCTGCGTGCTAATCAGATGGCTGTGTTCTGAGGTAAAGCTGATTTTTGGCAGTAAATAAATGAAACTGAAGGTTGCGCTCTAAACAGGTGATTCTCAAAGTGGGGTCCGTGAACATAACCAACAGGTGTGTGACTTTTTCATTTTGTTACAGTAGTGGAAACCACAACACAGTTATTATATTTAGGGGTCCAAGCACCAAAGTCAACTAAGACCTAATGTGATCTAAGGAATAGACATCTCGATGGCTGTAATAACTAGACAAAATATTCCTTGACAAATTTAAAATGAAAATGTTCATGACATAAATCTGTACAGAGGGGGTTTTGTTTACAGTTACAGGAGTTAGAACCAGAGGAATGTAGTTTACAGTTACAGGAGTTAGAACCCCTGCTCTAAATGACCTGGTCCTCTGTGGGTTTGTAGAACTGTCCAAACACCCAGCACAGAACCAAAACCAATTTGTGTAAAACTTCACTGGCACCCAAAGACCAGTTTGAGAAGAGCATCCAGCATTAGCACGTACTCAACCCAACCCGCTCATCACGTATTCAATCTCCTCCCATCAGGTAGGAGGATCAGGTCAATGGCTGCTTGCATGTCTAGGCTCAATAATAGTTTCTTTTCCAAGGCGGTCATCATCATGAACAGTGTACTACATAACAGTACCTCAAAGTGATGACACAGACCAGTCACGGATATTAACAGCTTGGTGCTGTAACCACAGGGAATATCACTAACTACAATATGTGCAATAACTAAGAATCTGTGCAACATCTACAATACAATATGTGCAATAACTAAGAATTTGTGCCATAACTACATTATGAGCAATAACTAAGAAGTTTATGCAATAACTACAGTATGGGCAATAACAAAGCTTTGTGCAATATGGGTAGATGGGAGGTATGTAGCGAGGGTAGGATGTGAGCGCTTGCCTTTTGTTGCATGCTTGTGTATACATGTTACATATCACTTATTGGAGATGCAACTGCAATGTCACTGTCTTTGACAATGACAATAAACCTTGAAACATGATACAAGAATTTGAGCTAACTGTTAAAGGGAAACCAAAATATTAAACCAACAAGACATCTGTTGCCATGTTATTATGCCTGTGTGGAGGCATTATGTTTCCAGGTTGTCCATCCGTCCGTCCAGCAGATGAACTGATTAGATTTTGGTATGAACCCAAACAGGGTCAAAGTCACAGCAAGGTGAAATGTCTGAAATAGTTTTTCTTCAATAACTTCCTTCATGTCTGTGGTATTAGTAACAAGATTTAGGTAACAAGAAGGACTAGACTTGTCGGTAGTGTAGACATCCATTCGATGCCACTGACGTCAAGCCCGACTTGTTTTTTCCTTACTAGCATTCCCGGAAATCCCATCTCCTTGTGTTGTGTTTATCTAATATTGCCTTGTTATGCAACTGACGTGTCAATGATGTTCAAAACTCATTTGCCATTATAAATTTAGAATTAAATGACATGTTTTGACTTTCTTTAACATAGAGGAAAAAACTGGGTCTGGTGAGGGAATGACTGTTCATAGCTGATGACGTAAGTGATAACAGGAACAAACTTGTCTTGCAGACATTCCACAACACAGTTAATGGTTATAAACAGTTAAAAGCATGAACTGTCATTCATTAATAACTTAAAAATTGCAATTGTTGGCAAATCGCTGTGGTATAAAAGGAAGAAAGTACTTTAGGGTGTGCAGTTATAGGAAAATGATCAACTTTGGGGTGGTAACAGAGACTCCGCTTCGCATAGGGCTGCATCACACCAACCACCGTGGATTATTTTCCTATAACAGCATGGCCCTTTTTTAAATATAAAATCACTTGTTATTGTTATTAAACCTGAAATGACTTTTGTAATGTGTCAGTCTGCAGGCTATAAATAAAGGCTAACAAAGACAGACAGTTTTCATGGTCATATATATGATTGGTATATCTTATTTGTTATATATTAAATTCAATGCAAAATAAATCAACATCTAGCAGTTGTTTTAAGACAATGAAGGTGTGTCTTTAAGTGGAATTGAAGTGGAATTGAAGTGGAATGTCATTTTCCCTTTTCATTTTTGGTGATAGAATTTAAAACACTAAAGTTCACTTGTGGTTGAGACACAATGAAAAGAGAAACACTTCTCAATTCAGGAAAGGCTGTAGTTTTCAGAACTTCATATAGCAAAATAAAGAGAATGTCAAAAATTTTGCCATGTGAAAGGTTTTCCCAGGCTGCCACACATATGGCACATTTCCATTTCAGTGTCAGAAAAAGCAGCAGTCTCTACCATTGGTTAATTGGAAGTAGCTGTAATAGCAATCAGGTCAGTGAGACATATGGTAGAAATCGATTCATTTGCCTCTCCTAACAGAAGCCTGGTGGTTATTATGAGCGTCGTAATTAGCTCATCTGTCTGATCATAATCTTTCATTAAAGCTCAAGCTTCCAGCAGAGAGCTGAAACCTAAACTAAAGCCGAACTTAAAAGAGAGCACCCCTGCACACACGTACATTATTTCAGACTGAACCATCACTCTGTGTACGAACTGAATGAGATTATGACACAGAGCTGAAATCAGACGAGAAGTGTGACCCTTAACTGCTGTGGTTTGATTGACAGTTCTTTAATGATGTAGGGTCAGACAGAGCAATGACCTTGAGTGAGCAAACTACCAGAACTCAAACACTCAAGCAAATATCACTCAGTGTGATTAGAAAACACATTAAAAACATAAGGCCAAGATTATGAGAAGCATGCAGAAGATTTAAAGTGGGTTTCAGTAGCCCTGATCATTTCCATGTAAGATTCTTATTGGCAATTTTAAAAAGACACTCGAATTCTGGATTCTAATTGGTCAGAAAGTAAATAACTGATATATAATAATATCTTAATGTCTTTATTTTAATGCATTATTATTACTAGTAGTAGTAGTAGTAGTAGCAGCAGCAGTAGTGGTGGTGGTGGTAGTGGGAGCAGCAGCAGCAATAGTAGTAGTAATAGCAGTGGTAGTAGTAGTAGTAGTAGTAGTAGTAGTAGTAGTAGTGGCAGTGGTGGTGGTGGTAGTAGTAGCAGCAGCAGCAATAGTAGTAGTAATAGTAGAGGTGGTAGTAGTGGTGGTGATAGTGGTGGTATTAGTAGTAGTAGGAACAGTAGTGGTGTTGGTGGTGGTAGTAGTTGTAGCAGCAATAGTAGGAGTAGAAGTAGTAATAGGAGTAGTGGGAGTATTAGAAGCAGTAGTAGTGGTGGTAGTAGTAGTAGCAGCAGTGGTGGTGATGGTAGTGATGGTGGTAGCAGCAGCAATAGTAGTAGTAGTAAAAGTAGTGGTAGTAGTAGTAGTAGTAGTGGTGGTGGTGGTGGTAGTAGTAGTAGCAGCAATAGTAGGAGTAGTAGTAGTAGGAGGAGTATTAGAAGCAGTAGTTGTAGTAGTAGTTGCAGTGGTAGTGGTGGTGGTGGTAGTAGCAGCGATAGTAGTAGTAGTAGTAGTAGTGGTGGTGGTGGTTGTAGTCGCAGCAGTAGCAGTAGTAGTAGCAGTGGTGGTGGTAGCAGTGATAGTAGTAGTAATAGTAGTAGTAGCAGCAAACAAAAACAAGACAACAAAACAATTTTACCATAAATGGCGCAGTTTAATTTCAATAAGTTGTTGCACCCAATACAGCAATACAGTGTTTTAACACTACTGCTATATTATATTGTAATTGTTATTTATTTATCTTGTATACCACAGTGCTGCTGAAGTCTCATATCTGATTGGTCAGAAGGTGTTTACAATTTTCTAGCAGCTACTACAGTAGCCTGGACAGTAGTTCTGGCTTGAATGATATGTTAATATCACTGTGCTCGTTCTAATACGTTATTGGTTCCATAGTAACAGCTAATAGACAGGGACTTGTATCTGGATGCTCCACACAATCTAAGACTAACAATAAACTGATTTAAAAAAAAAAAATCATTGAACGGTTAAGCTTTCAGTGATGTTTATTTAACATTTACGGAAGGAGTCTCCAGTGTCAGTGCTTTGTAATAGTCAGCAGGTTTGCCACCACGGAAAAGTCTTCAGGACAGAGGAATTTGAGTTTCCAGACAGAAAAAAGGGAGGTTGGGGAGGGAATCTTTAGTGTTTATAGCTGCTATAACGCAAGTGACAACAGGCACTAACTTATAGACATTGCACCCTATTAAATGTACCTATAAACAGTTAAAAAATAGTGTGTGTCGCTCATTAAAGTAAAATCATAATCCTTGGCAAATTACTGTGGTATAAGAGAAATAAATCACTTGGGGTATGTTGTTATAGGAAAATAATCAACATTGGGTTGGTAACAGTAACTCTGCTTTGCACCACGCCGGTGTTAATTATTTTCCTATAACAGCACACCCCATCATGTTTTATCCCTGACTTGTATTCATTCAAATTGACACACAGCAGCTCTGCATCATTTAGGCTAAGTTATGCTTAATTCCATATCTCGCATATGCTAAATAATATACGTTTAAATGCGAACAACTTCCTTTCCAGTGTGTTCAGCAGGGCTAATGCTCCACTGTCATTATCTCAAATGTTAAATCCAATTTACACTGAGTCCAATCAAACAGGTAGCAAACAATTCGCTCTATGACAACGCCTTAACAAAGCTGAAGACGTGCAGTCATTATCACCTCGACACCTTTCGCTTTGGGGTTTTTTTCTTCTCTTAGGGAAAAACATGATTACATTAGTTCTCCTGCATCAACCATCATTAGCCGGATTGGAACAGTGAATTTATGCACAGTGCAGACGGAAACATTTACAGCTGTAAAAGTGGGTCGATAAGGCCCCAGAGAGACGCCTTTATGGCTGGAAATGTTGTTATCGGCCAACGTATTGTACCAATATTTGTTTATTTATGCCTGATTACCACGCAACTTAAAACTGGAGACTTTGCTGTGTTGAGAGCCGGGGAGAGAAGATGGTTCAGGGAAAGACAGGGGCTGGATTTGCGGGATGGAAAATCTCTGGAAATTTTTCAACTTCCTGAGCAAACACACACGCAGCATAACCAGTGAAACCACTCCAGGTAATGGAAGGCAGATACGAGTGCATATGGTATAACTCATTTAGGAGAACATCCTGAGTTTCCCAGTAGGGATTTGAATTTGAGTGGGTGTTTCTTTTTGTTTTGTTTTTTTCTTGAGTTACAAGTTTTAGACAAACGCAGTATTAATCCTGCAGTGTGTTTACATTACACGCTGGGGTTCAGGTGGACTCGTACCTGGGGGAAGGGTTTCCAAACTCTGCGCTCTGCTGTCTGCATTGCTGTGTGCTTGAATTCTGCTCGAACTGAAGCCACTCCAGTCATCCTGTCAAAAAGAGCAAAAAAATGCATCACACACATGTTAGTGTTCCTACTGTTTAATATTGTTGCCATCACTCAGGCATTTAACATTATAAAATGCAAACATTTTAATACATATTATAAAAATCATGAATCCTATAAATAAATAAGTAGGGATGTGCGAGACTAGTCACCTAAACGGTACTGCTGCTGCTAGTCGACATTGGAAATACTAGTTGATTACATTAAAAAAAATTTTTTTTTTTTACACATTTATGTTTTGCTTTATATTATTACCAAGGCTACATTCAAATTACTGTCATGTTAAAGGTCCACCTTAAAAATAATACATTTTGAAAAGTGGATATCTGGAGGGGAAAGTGAAATCATTTCATTTCACCTCAGACCTTGCATGTGTTTTCTCTGTGTCACTCACGGCGGGCTCAGAGAAATGTTCACCCGGAGGACGAGCAAGGTGTGGGAGTATTTTGACTTGGAAGGAAAAGGAAAAGTTTTGTGTAGGCTATGTCATGCCAAACTGGCATATAACAATTCCACTGGCGCCGTGTGTAACCATATTCATTACAGGCACGTAGGTGTTAGCACAGGAGAGACTAGCCGAAGCAAGCAAATGCCCATCGCTTCGTTCACTTCAACTCGCCGCCGCCGTGATCCCGCCCACTCTGAAAAAATAACCGGGCTAGGGTGAGGGTTCTTTTTTTTTTCTGAGAATGGATGTCTTTTTGTTTTTTGGGTTTTTTTGGACAATATATCAGATTTATGTTTCTCAAAGGCCTATTTTATGCTGTTCTTTGAATGTTAACTTTCTTACCCGAATAGCTGTCACCTGTTAATTGTTTTCGACATGTGTTGACTTATAATATGTTGGCTAACTTTTATTTGAGGAATTCTATTTATAATAAGCTACTGAGTTTGGACTTATTGGTCCTGCACTGCCTATTGATTCAGTTGATTTGAATAAATATGCCTATATTGGCTAACGTTGATTAAGTGAATGCTTATGTCTTTTACGACAGCCTAATGTAGAATGATCATAATGCAAGGCAAGCACATCGCATATATACGACCTAATTTTCAGTGGCATTCAGTATGGGATTTGACTGTTTGATTAATGGATTAAGTATTTCAAATGGATTGCACACAATGACACACAATGTTTTTGACTGTCTTCTGGGGTTTTTTTTTTTTAGACTAGTCAGTTACAAAATTTCCATTTAAACGTCAGTGAAATTAGTCGTTGCGCACATCCCTATAAATAACTCAAAAATGTTTTGCTTTCTCAGGGTCCAAGACAAATATTTCCACATTCTGGCAACATAAAAACATTTTCCCTATCATCCAGACAAGCAATCAGTGGTGTATAAGTGAATCCCAAACAAGTAGAGTAGCACAGGGCTAAAGGTCTCCTTAAGGAAAAGGTCAGTGATGTTACTAAAGCTAAAGAAACTTGCTTAGGACACAGACAACACAAACTCTGCACACTGAGTGTGTACACTGCAAGAGAGACAGGAGGGTGTCTGATCTTCACACGGTCTAAATCAAGTCATTGTTTAAGATTATTACTGCTCACACTGCATGAGATGAGATGATCCCAATAAAAACGTGATCGAATTCTATAACAGAGTGTGCAATAACGTGTGCTCCATGTCAGATTATATGAAGAAGATCCCCTGATGATAGACATTAAAAAAAAAAAAAAAAAGATTAACAGAGATTTCACATAAACAGAAACATTCTTTAAGCTTGAGCTTGGCATTTTAAGGATATTTTTAACATCCATTAGCATGTTTTGTTTACATTTTGTGACTGTGACTACAGTATTTGTAACTATCCTGTTAGTTTTGTGTAAGTTTTAGATGTATATCATAGCACACATGAGATTTTAATAAAAAATTTCTCATAATTTGTTGCCTTTAGTTGCAGTGGCACTAAGTTGGCCACCAGTCAGCATATCACATTACACATTCTAAGACCACCGATCTCAACTCACGACCAAAGAATTCTGTCTGTGACAGCAAAATCATGCTTGTTAAGCCTTGCAACGTTAAGCAGCATAGCAAGTAAGGCTTACTAATGTTACTAATAGTAACAATTGGTTATTTTAGCCTTAAAGTCCACATGAAATAGCTTCGTAGCTGTGATTTGATTGCACATGTTGATTTCCTTCTGAAACAGTAAGAGTAACATCATGTTGAACTGACCTGCTTACACAACAATCAATAGTGTTTGAGATACACCACAGCGCCAAATCCTAACAAACCTGCCAGTAGCTTAGCAAACTAGCTAAATACAAACAAAAGAGAAGAGATTACCAAGAGACTTAGCTACTCTTACTGATGAAGCAACATTGCAGTATTGGGAAAACATACAAATTTCTCCCTCTTCAGAATGAACTCCAATAATCTGTTCCTCAACCAAGCGACAGTTAAAAAAAAAAAAAAAAAAAAAAATGGACACACAGCCAAAAACGGACCAACAAACCATGTTTGCTGCTAACAAGCTAACAACCTAACCATCTACTACTGCAAAGCCTGAGCCAATTCCAGGGACAGGACATAGGATATCATTCTATCATTCATTTGATTGGACAATCACAAAGATGTGACAAGTTATGAATCATGAATTTTTTTTTAGCACTGTCCCAGAAGTGATGAACTACAGAATTTAAACAAGAATCTCTCAAACTATTTTTTGTGAGCCATGCAAACCATCATATTGTATCCATATAACACCAAGAGACAGGGACAAAAAGCTCTGAAACAGCAATACTTTTAAAACACTGTAAAATGAGAGTGCTTTTTACTCCCCAAACGGCCAAATGATGCTTTGGGCTTGATCTAGTTACATTATTGATTTAAAGATTGCCAGTGAAGCTCAGCTTTCAGCTTGGGGACAAGCACACAAGCTCTGATTTGTTTGAGCCTGTACATCTTTTTGACACTTTACAGACATGAACCTTGCTGTTGAGTGCATACTGCAGTCTGCTAATAGCAAGCCGATGTGAAAGTATTAGAGTTAACACACCAAAAATATCTGCGCCTTGTTGACCTTGACCAGCAGGGTGCTTAAGTGTGAGTTTTTTCGCTGGAGTTTTTGAAATGAAAGTGGAACATGGTAGAGCTGGTATTAATCCTTTGGGTATGAACCAGTACTCCAGAAACTATTTTTTTTTTCTTTCATGATTTGCAGTCAGGTCTAGAGAAAAATCTTATTTTAAGCAGAGCCTTGAAGTACCTCAGCAGGATTGTGAACTAATACACACCTGCTGTGCCAAGCAAAAAGAAGAAAAGTGAAGTCAACAAGTCTAATTCCACAACAGCATGAAGTTCAAGGTCAAAGATGATGAAGTTGATTATTTCATTTCCAGTTGTTTGTGGTTTTATTAATAGCGAAATCACTTCAGTGTCATTTTTTCAGTGCTTGATGCTTGCCTATAGAGCAGTTGCAAAACATATGACCTGCTAGACCATGTGCGATCTTCTGGCTTTGACTGAAGCCCAGATACCCAGATGAATTTATTTACCTTCTAGAGGTGTTTTCTTGGCATTATTTGCTGCCATTTTCCAGTCTCAGCAGCATATACAGACTAATGTGCACACACAAGCTAGCACTAAACAACAAAAACTCTAATTGAGGCCTCCTTGATTCCTCAGTCCTAGCTGTGAAGCACCAATTCTTAAAACATGCTCAGAGGAATCGGGAAAAGTGGAGGATTCTGGATCAGGGACACACACGTGCTTCCTACATGGAATATTTCTCCTAGAAAATAATCCACAAACCCATCCCTCAAAGGCACCATGAAAACATGAGGAAAAGTACAACCAGTATACTGGCAGCTACGCACAAACAACATAATTGCGACTCTCAAAAAAGCAACAGTCTTGTGCTTATACTCTGAATTAGGCACATATTATTAATGGTAAGTCCAAGTACTATGGATGTTAGCCCAGTTAAAGGATCTTTGCTTATATTTACTAAGTTTTTAGGGCCTATGTTTCATTCTGATCGGTATACAGTACTGGCGAAACAATCACTTCACGGCCCGTAGTCTCAGACTCCTCACTACTCAGGGTGCCGTGATAATGAACTGAGCTTAACGTCGCTCTGCAGTCCAGAAACGTCTGAATCTGTGACTTTCTTTACCTGAATAATGACGCAAAAACACCCTTAACTCTCCTCCCCGAGTGTATCATCTCTGTGTCCATGCTGTTGTCACATGGTTAAATGCAAAGTATAATGGTTTATGTTAAAGAGGTACACATATTAGTATCATACTTATTAATGCACATTATTACATAACATCATCCTTAACCTTGTGAAGCTGTACTCATTGCTGGCGATCACAAAAAAAGCAAGCTGGAATATATATTAATCATATTATACTCACTTGCTTTAAGAAATAATCTACAAACAGCAGAACATTTTAAAAAACAACAATAATAATAATAATTGCCATTATGTAGACTACCTCTAACTGGTTTATAGACTAACGACTAACCCATAGATATCTATAATAATAATCACACTTATTAGTCAGTTTGCCTAGTCCGAAGTTCATACTTTCGGTTCGTTTGCTATTTGGTTTGGCTTGGATTCACACTGCACATAATTACACAAACCGAAAAGAAAAAAAAATTATTTGCTAAAGGTGCGTAGGTGCAGACGTGGCTGAAAATGTTACTCATACAACTCAGTGATCATGGAATTCAACCAAGCAGGTTTAAAACATTTTGTGTAGCAAAAAAAAAAAAAAAAAAAGGTTTGCACAGTCATCTATAGCTGGTAATCAATGGTGCAAAACCGGCTGTGTTGTTTTGGTCCACACCCATGAGTGACTGCTGTGTTCTCACTTGATAAATGAAGCACACCGAGGAGGAAAACACCAGAGTTCGATTCAGATGGACTAAACTCTGCATATGGGAACACCCCGAGTAATTTTGTATTTTTGACTGAATTTTTCTAGTTATGAGCCAGAAATAATAACATTGCATCATACTTTGCAAGTTCAGATTTAGAACGAGATTTTAATATGCCTTACTGAAATGCTGCCAATATAATATTTTAAAATTATTTTAATAGGTTTGTGAAAAAATGAAGCACCATCATAGTCTTTAAAAAGCGCCATCACCATCAGCAGGGTCAAACGTGCTTTAATATAACTGCGCAACAAAACAGACGCTGTTTAATCCCTTTATTGCCAAGTGCTACAGAGTGGAACGAAATGAGTTTCCTCAGTGCAGAGTCATGACACCCTCCCTCTGAAGAACAGAATCCAAAGAGAGTCAGATGAACAAAGAAAACCAGACTGATGTTTTTACCCACATGCAGAACCGTGTATGTAGACATATACAAGAACCATAAAAGAGACAACATGTAAAAAAGTGCTCGCTCGCTGACGTTTAATAACAAACTGTGCTATGAGTCAATTTATAATGATTTATTGAACAAATTTTATCGCAAAAAAGGGACATACATTTACAGAACTACCTTCCCTGCAACAGCTAATAGCCGCGGCCTGGTGAAGGGGAGTGAGCTGGCAATATTAAACACAAACAGCTGCTTCATCACTTTTGCGTTTTACTTCTTGTATATTTAATAAAGCACCTGATAAGATGTCAGGTATGGTGTGCACAGGCTCTCTGAAACCGGATTGGACAAAGACCAAGCGATGTTCTTCAACTGTCCGGTTTCGGTGAAGCTGTGTCCACTCAAGCCTTAGATTCTTGCTCTTGGCTGATAAGAGTGGAACCTGATGTGGTCTTCTGTAGTTGTTGCCTGTTGTGACATGTTGTGTGTTCTGAGATGCTTTTCTGCTTACCATAGTTGTAAAGAGTGGTTATTTGAGTTACCATAAGCCTTCCTGTTCACTCATACCTGTCTAGTCATTCTCCTCTGACTGTATTCTGTGTAAACTCTAAAAACATCTTGCATGGAAATCGCAGGAGATCAGCAGTTTCTGAACTATTCAAATCAACCCCTCTGGCACCATCAACCATGCCACGGTCAAAGTCACTGAGATCTTATTATTTTTTCCCCCCATTTTGAACTTAAACTGAAGCTCTAGATCTGCATCTACATGATTTTATGCATTGCACTGCTGCTACTTGATTGGCTAACTGGATAAATGCATGAATGTGTAGATGTACAGGTGTTCCTAAAGAGAAGATTCAAACCAACCTGAAAAGTCTCTGAAAAAGTAATAATTACCAGCTCCCAAATTTAGCCAGAGACACGCTAGACCAGAGCACATTAATGAGGTCTGCAGTGCCAGCATTGTGACAAGGCGGGTCTTTTTCTGGAACCACTTTAGAGTGTAACCTTGGTCCAATATATAGCATTGAGCAGTTTATATTGAATTATCCCCAGCTTTGTTCAAACTGAAGATGAATGAATGCAGTATAAAACGGACACCCAGTCTTCTGTAAATTGCACCGCAATGTCTTTCTCAAACTGGACTTTAATAGAGGATAACGTAGTAGTTTTTGAAGAGTGAATTGAGCCAGGGTGGACAAATTATAAATGAACTTCTAGCCCACCAGGCAAGTAAAAGCTCCAATGTGCTATCCAGCTCAATGTTTTGTTTGCATGGAAACCTAAATGACTAGGCTAAAAAGTGGTAGCTAATGTACAGCAATAACAAGCTAGTTAAGTTCATTAATAGAAAATAGTGTCTTTATTTTTGGTGATACACTATATGGCCAAAAGTTTGTAGACACATGACCATCACACCAGGCTTTCCACTAGATTTTGGAGTGTGGATGTGGGGATTTGTGCTCATTCAGTCACAAGAGCATTAGTGAGGTCAGGCACTGATGTTGGGTGAGGAGGTCTGGGGCACAGTCGACATTATAGTTCATCCCACAGGTATTCAGTAGGGTTGAGGTCAGGGCTCTGTGCAGGCCACTCGAGTTCTTCCACACCAACCTTGGCAAACCATGTCTTCATGGAGCTCATTTTGTGCACAGATACACTGTCATGCTGGAACAGGTTTGGGCCTCTTAGTTCCAGTAAAGCAAAACTGTATTGCTACAGCATACAAAGACATTCTAGACAATTGTGTGCTTCCAAATTTGTGGCAACAGTTTGGGGAAGAACCACATATGGGTGTGAAGTTCAGGTGTCCACGAATATTTGGCCATATAGTGTATGTTTAACTGTGAGGTGAGAGTTATCTCACAGTTTTCCAGTGTATCGTATTTGCTCGGTTCCATCAGTGTTTTCACATACCTGTGTGTTCCTGATTCTAAAAAAAAAATACATATACACACATACATACATAATGAATTCACATACTAAAAAGTATTACCATTAGCTAGCATGTACCTCATGGGTGTAGCACAGGAGGAGGTGGGATTTGGAAGCATGCGCTATAGATATATCACACCACCATAAAGCGCATTACATTTAAACAGAACCTGCATACCAAATGAAAACTTTCATTTGCAAAAGTTGATAATTAGGGCTTTTTTCCCCGCTAAATCTGTTGAACCTACTTGTCTGGCGGGCAACTATGAATAAAAACGCTAATATCTCAGACATTAAAATGTAGCTGTCCACTGAATTGTCCATCCTCATTCAGCTTTCAGGACTGTGACAAGCTGTGTGGACTCTGAGATCTGCAAACGTGTAAATACCTGAAGAAATTGCTCTTAGATAATGAAACGCATTCTGCTAGATGTTTAATGGATACATGGATTTATGAAGCCATCATAAATCCTTAATGGTTCGGATACCCTATTTGAACCAGATGACAGACAAAATCAACCAACAATGGAGAAAGGGGTGATTAATTACCAGTTCTGTACAAGAGGAAAGAGTCTGTAAGCCAAAGTGTTTTTAAATTGTCTCCAGATTTTACAGG
>CM040456.1:8914819-8941271 GCA_022758105.1 Pangasianodon gigas | reverse complement strand
AAAAAAAAAAAAAAAAAAAAAAAAAAAAAAAAAAAAAAAAAAAAAAAAAAAAAAAAAAAAAAAAAAAAAAAAAAAAAAAAAAAAAAAAAAAAAAAAAAAAAAAAAAAAAAAAAAAAAAAAAAAAAAGATCTAGCATGCTATTATTTTGAGAAGAGTGTCCATCTTTATAAAATTGACTCTTGATAGAAAAGATAATAGAAGCCAAGATCAACAATGAAAACTGAATCAAGTCATCTCGAAAGATTATCAAATTTTCTCAGGACCGTAACTCACAATACGTTGTGACAGCCGGACGGTCTCATTACTAATGCAGATGCAGAAGGAGAAAACCAAGCCACAAACTCTTCACCCAAATCCAAATTTCTATAAAGTACAGAAAAAACATTGGCATTGCACATGGCTGAAGGCTGTTTGGTCTTCTGGAAGAGAAGCTGACTTGCGGGAGAACCTTCTGGTGTTGGTACAGACATGCTTCTTCTTAATGAACCCGGTTGGATTGTGAGAAATAGCAGAGGGTAGCACTTAGGGGTGATTTATGGAGAAGCGTAACTCTCACAGGCTTGCAGACTTCTACACCTCGAAAAATCTTAACCATTCGTGGTGTGAAGCTGCAGTGCTGTGCATCAAGTGAACACTGACACTTATACTACCCATCATTAAACCATTAGAACCCAGGGGTGACAATGAATTCGTGGAGAGGGATTGAGAAAACCTCAGGCAAAAAACACAAGGCGATGAGAGACACATTTCAGTGTAATATTGCCACAAATTATCCTCAAATACACCACAACCAATAAAATATTGCTTTAGGACCTCCTCTTCTGCTTCTTTCAATTCTCTCGC
Organism: Pangasianodon gigas; assembly: GCA_022758105.1. NCBI lineage: Eukaryota > Metazoa > Chordata > Actinopteri > Siluriformes > Pangasiidae > Pangasianodon > Pangasianodon gigas. Next base: position 8,940,428 of record CM040456.1, on the reverse strand, counting down.
CTACGGCGAAATGCTAAACGCTTTTCCTCATTTTTGGCGCATTCTGATTTAGTAATGCAACACTGCCAGCATACCTGCATGTAATGTGAATGGGTACCTTAGGGAGACAGACGCCAGTGCACATTCATCTAGTTTGGAGATCCAGAAATATAAATCAACCTTAACTCTGGCTGCTGTCTAGTTGGATGGAATTGGTTTCAGGGTGCAAGAGTGACATGATGTGTCCAAACCTACAAACTAGAGAGAGCACGTCTCACACTTTTTCTTATCTCACTGCAACAGTCTAGCTATTTCTGGTTTCCTCATCACGGCACACAGTCATACTGATATAATACATAATATCGCCTCTCTGGTGAGGGAAGAAACCCTACAAAACATCAGGCAGATAATTCTCAGAAGCATTCACCAGCCTGACCAGCAGAAAATGTCTGCATTTTAAATGAGCTTTATGAGTCTTCCAGTGCTTCTTAGCTCACATCTCTGTGCAGTGCTTTCACACACACACACACACACACACACACACACACACACACACACGCACACCAGCACAATCTATGTGAAGGGAAAAGCCGAAAGCCAAGAATAGCACAGGAACCTCATCTGTCTTCAGACACTAGGACTCTGAGATCTCTTCACTGCTGCTGTGAGCACACTTCAGTAGCCTTCAAGTAGAGCAATCATTTAAAATTTCTTCTAATAAGTAGTGCACGAATATTAATTTTCGCTACACGACCAGTATACAGAGAAGTAGCTGACTAGTTGGTCTTTGCCATAGTTAAAGAAAAAACTGATCATTATTTTTTTAGGCTTTCTATTAGTGATATACATCAGTGAAGAACTTCAGCTGAATTAACAGGCTACAAATTACATTTCCAGCTTCAATGCTTTTTAGAATAGACTTCACTAAAATAAATAAATGTGCAATAAATGTGCAAAATAATCATGCAATATCGCACAAACAAGAATGTGGTTATACTGAAAATTGGCTATGCAGATATTCAGCATAACAGCGTGACTGCGAATGCGACATTGCTTTTATACAACAGTTTTATAAATAAGAAATTAATATTGAGTAACTGACATTTCGGACACAATATGACTAAATAATTTTTTATTTTTGCTCCATGAATGCAAATAGATCCCAAAGAAGCCACACTCACTGACAGCCCGTCAGCTCGCTGGGTAGCTCTTAAAATGCACTTGTGTGGATGAGCTGGTGGCTCAGCTGTAATTATAGCTTCTGAGACTGAGACTACACAGCATTGAAGCTCATGTCCATCAAAAGAGCCCTTCTTATAGCTCAATAAGCGGCCTTTCTTGGATGGAGGATGTTGTCTACAGCAGGGAGGTTTTTCCAGGCTGATAATGACGCGATAATGAACTAGACCATCATGTTCCACTCCAGCCTCAGTAGAGTACAAAAACGAGTTTGGATTGACCTCTTTTAGCCAGCATTGTAATGTCGCTCTGATTCTTAACTAGCAGAGTGTGATTAGATAGTGACGTGCAGCTCGGGTACTGAATGCGCTCTTTCACACACAGTGCTGGTCATGATGGATTTCAGTATGCTACAGCACAAGGATTTTATTTAGCCTTAAAAAGACAATAAAAATAACCGTGGGAGGAATTCTTTTGGGAGCGGACAAGAGTGAGAAAAAAAAAAAAAAAGCTTTTCACAGTGTAGTCAAAATAAGGCTAAAAAGTTGCATTTAGTTTTTAGCTACTAGCTAGTTTTTAGTCTTTTCCACCATGCCAACTAGTCAACATCCCCACACTGGCGACTAGTGAATGTATTAGCCGTCTAGTCCATGCAACCACTAGCTAATATTACTCAAGAAAGTAAAGTTAACCTCAGTCTTGGATTGGGAGAAAGATAGGGTCAAGGCAAGAGGAAAAGATCTGAACTGGTTTGTTATTGGGGTCTGATGGGATCAGATCTATGGGAAAGACATTGTGGACATTGCGGTTGAAAGCACATGCTTAATGAGCGTAATGCTTGTTCATTAGTCTGATATGTAAGGAGCAGTGTTCCTCAGGTGACTGAGCATGTCAATGCACGACATGATCAGACTGTTAGCAAGAACAGTCCATCCACAACTACACAGAGAGCGATATTATAAGTGAACTGCCATGCATAAACCTCGCGCCACACCGTCCAGCAGGAAAGTGCTACTAGATTACAATCTTCATCCCCAATACCAATACACCAACTGATGGAATATCTTTCGGATGTTATGGTGGTTCGTCCTGAACACCTTGCTAAGATACCTTGTGTTGGTTTTTCCTTTAAATTGTAACCTATTTGTATGTTTTTCCTGTGTTATGAAGCAACATCTGGCAACCAAACAAGATTGAATGTGCAGAATCAACCACTGAAAAATTTCTACCACAAACAGAATTTATTTGAGGACATTTAAATTCTTGTGCATTTAAAAAAAAAAAAACACAACTGGCAACATAGTCTTCAAACTAATCTCAGAATTAGGTGTGTGTAGTATGCACAGTGTAATGAAAAAAGAACAAACCCCTACATGCAATATTCCATTTCAGATGATGATAGCTGTAAAAGAATAATACCAAGCACTGGATTAAAGCTCTTCACTTCTTCAATTTACCGCCTGTCTACAAGAGTATTCAGCACAGATAACCACAGGTGTGTGTATCTAAGCAAAAACCTCAGAAGTCCTCCAAACCAGGCAGGACATTAACCTTTCTGGACTTATTAAGCCTCTTGTAAACAGCATGCTCATGATTTGTATGCAATTAAACAGTAAACAGCTCAAACACCTGGCAACACAAAACCGAGTTCAGACTAATGGGCTATTCGTGAGATTGCTGCTGTGTTGATGAATGCCATGAGGAATGATTACAGGCCTGAGACGCTTAATGAAGAGCGTCTTGCCTGCTGATAACCTTGGAGTCCTGTTCATACCACCAGTCCAACACTACGCTCTCAGCCTACGGTCTTAGTGCTGCATATATACCTGTATGATGTATATTACTAAACAAAATGCATTAATTCTGGCGTGTTACACTTTAGGTCAAAATCACAGAATTCTAATGAATCTACTACTAAATATGTGCGGATCATCATTCACGCACCCAAAAAGTGATTTACACATGCACTCCACTCTGTGAGGAATGTTTTGTGGCTACTTCCTCCACATGCTGCTGTCCTCTGTTTTTGTACGAGGGAAAAAAAGAGTTTCAGAAAATCTGCACGCAATTAAAAGTTGTAAAAGACAGAGCATCAGGTTACACCATCCCACTGACTCTGTTCACTTACATGCACAGAAAAGTACACAACAGTCCTAACAGATGTGCTGCCAGAGGGCAACAAATGGCACTGAACACAGCTCATTACAGCTCCTCAGAGAACCCTGCTGCAGTTGCAAGTCCTTTCTCAAAACCATTAAGAGACGTCCAACTTGTAACTTCGGCTTTAATTTGTGCTGGTTTTTCAGAGACAGTCTACGCATTCGCTTGTTTAACAGGCGTATTTTAACAAACTGCCACTACAGGAGCTGTCAAGATGCTGCTGTCACACTGAATCTGTTCCTGATGCATCAACACCTGGCAAAGCTCCATTATCAGGCTATTAACATCTGATAATGCAAAGCCCAGCCACAGCAGAGGAGTAAAGATTTTCTGTGTGTCATGCAGAGAAGCAAACAACTAAAGAAAAAGAATCGCAGGAATCCATCTTCAAGTTAGAGTTCATGATAAAGACATGCTATTGTTCCTGAAGTCAGTCTTTTAGTGAGATTTGCAACAGGTACTAGGCAAGGTGCTGCTCAATATCCTTCAGACCTCTAAGGTTTCCCATAAAAAGCATGTATTCCTATATTTCTGGTAACAAATGACTGAAAATAAGTTCCACTCTAATGTACCATTAAGGGTACATCTTTAGTGTGTATCTTTTATCTGGGAAGAAGCACACATTGTACCTTTCATTAACTTTTAGGGTACATCAGCGGTCCTCAAGGTCCAATTACATACCTTACATTATTTTTAAAGGTACGCTATATTCACATCTCCAGGTGAAAGGTACATACTAAAAGGCACAAAACATATACCCTTTGTTTTAACTGGGTGGTTTAAAACCTCTAAAAACTAAAAGTCTCAGAAATATTGCTGCTGATGCAGAGCAGAGAAGGAATTGGGGGGAGGCATGAGTGAAAGGTTAAATGAAAAATATCCAAAATAAATTTCTAAAAGACTGTATCAGGCCTGCTAGCCTTTACGTATTTTGCATAAGAGCTCCAAACATTAACGTCAGAGCATGCTGCAACTCCAAAATACGCCAAAACAGGCAATAAAATACTCCAAAAGTGTGCATACTTTTCTCATAATAAAAACAGTAGACGAGCCAATTGACACTTGCGCAGATTTTTTGAACTCTCTAATATTAACTGACACTCTTTGAAAGCCCCGGCCCCTTACCCCAATTAACACCAGTAATGTTTTGGCCCATTTTCCCAGTGATTTCCCAAAGACACATGGATGTGGTTTGATTTTACAAAAAATGGTTTTAAAAAACAGCTCCCTTTCACCAAGGTTGAAAATTTTAACTGAAAAAAAGATTAAATAGACCTGCAACAAAAAGTTAAATCTAACATGTTCCAAATAACTGTTAATGATAATTCTTAATCTCTGTCCAATTATGTTTGGGGGTGGGCAGAAGGGTACAAGAAGTGGGAAGTGTTTGAATATGTCTAAGAATAACATCTAAATTATTTGCATTTAATCTAGTACTTTAACTTATAATTTAAAACCATGAAGTAGCACAAGTACAATCAGGAAAGTGTAAAATAGTGGTGCAGATATAATCCCAGTCAGACTAAAGCTGTAGTCTTGTGATCCGTGGTTCTCAATCCTGGACCTGGAGTAATCCTGCCCTACATGTTGGACTGGATTGAACTGTAAGTGCTTGCGTAAAATGCACTGCATATTTTCTGCTCAGTGTGTGCTTTGTGGAGAAAGGCTCCAAGTGCTTAGTCAACATTTCCACTGTCTTTACCTTGTTGGAGAGTAACACACCATACACTTGAGCCTATTTTCTCCCGTCAGTACATACTTACACACTGACTTCTCAGGAACACACACTTTCCATGCTTCATTCACATTTAGTCATTTGGCAAACACAATTTACAAGAATCCACTACAGGCATATAGCTGAGTGATTCAGGGTTAAGGCTCATTCTCAAAGCCCCAACAGTAGCTCTGTGCCTAATGATCTGAGGTTGCAAGCTCAGATCCCAAGGCTACCACGGCTTCAATATCAACAGTGGTTTGTGAAAGCATGGTTTGGGATGTTGGGGAAAAAAATCTCATTCCTTGCCCTCTTGTTCAAATCCTGCATTCCTCAGTTTGTAACTGGTAAAGAGAGCTTTCATGACTACAGAACGCTACCGCTCTTCTGCTGAAAGGATAAACGGCTCATTTAAAAGATGCCTTTGTTATGTTTTTGCTGGAGGGAACACTGAGCATACAGGCTCATCTCACATTAACACCAAATCCACCAAAGTATTCCGCTGTCTGTAAATGACTGGAAAAAAAAACCATACAAACAATTTGTTAAAACAATTGATTCACTAATTCTCTCAAAATTACAGGACTAAGCAGATGAAACCATTGCTGTTAAACAGACAGTGAGCACCGTTCATCATGGGAACTCTAACTCCAAATGGCACAACAAAGCAAAAGCTGTCAGCATGTAATTGGTAGATGTTGACAGGTTTTGCTTTGTGGTGCCATTTGGAGTTAGAGTTTCCATGATGAACGGTGCTCACTGGACGGACAGAACAGTGGACTGGAATCCCATCCAGGGTAGAGCTTTCACGGGATAGGCTCCGGATCCAGCAAAACCCTGACCAGGATAAAGCAGAGACTGAAGGTGGACGAATAAAAGATTATCATTCAACTGCCTAGGCAAACATTTAGCAGTAGGGGTGGGGAAAATGATAGATTCTTCAAAGATCATAGCGGCATAAAAATTAAACCAATTCTGTATCAATGCAAAAAAATATATAATAAAATTAAAAAAAAATAATAATAAAAATTAATAAAGTAACAGAAAATAAATAAAATTATTATTATTGTTATTTTTTAAATGATATATAGTTAAATCCAACAGTTATTTAATAAATGAAGTAAATCAGTTATTTAATAAATAAATAAATAAATAAATAAATAAATATTGTTTAAAATTAATTGAATTTAAAAAATGTTGACAGTCTCAAACATGATAGAAAAATATTTCTGACAGAAAAATAAACAGGCCAAGCGGCTCCTAGATGCCTAAAACTAGAACAGAGAATCTGAAAATCAGCGTTTCAGTGTCTAAATGCCTAAATGTGTTTTTTTTTTTTTTAACATTTGACTGGTTTTTAAACAGTACAAAGCATTCAGCCCTAAGATAAATATATCAAAAATAGTGCTGTTCATTATAAATGAAATATAATAAAATTAAGCATCAAAAGCAAAAGAAGTGGTCATGGTGGAAAACTGTAATGTGGTGACGTAACTCTAACCGCAATTAAGAATTAATTTGTGTTTTGAATTGTGGCACTCTTAATCAATCCAATCAAACCCTAAACCCTGCCACTCCTACTCAGCACGTTTCCCCAGATCTACTTGTTTACATGCACTGAGTGTTTTTGGCTATAAACAAGACAGTTCGAAGTGGTGTTTGAAAATGTTTTGTTTCATAGTGTGCTACACTTTTGACAAGTACCAGAGACTCAGAACAGACACGACATCTGTTTCGAATATGACACGAGCGTAATAAACGCACACTTCTCTGTCCATTTGTCTTTAAAGTAGTACTTGGTTCAGTCTGCTTAGATATTTCGCTTGGTCCGCATCCAGACCCTTAATCTAGGGAAAATCATTTGTAATTTAGACAACACGGACAACATGAAATGTGAACAGGGAACAAATTCAGAGTTCAATGGCACTACATATGAAACCCTTGCTGTTACTACAACCACCTCCACCCCTTAAGCATTCAAATGATGAAATGCTTAAAGATTTCAGTATGCTCCTCTATGCTGAATCAGTTAGTCACGTTTCCTCAGGGTCCAGACGGGCCTTGCAACCATGGTAACCAGAACCTAAAGCAAAGGTTTGTGCTGTGAAAGCATTGACTTGAAGTCGTTCCATCACTGCTTTCAATTTGAGAGATGCTCAGCAGCTGCTTGCACCCTGTAGGCCGTTCGATAGATGAGAGCTGTTTGCTAGTTAGCCGGCGTTCCTGGCTGCAGATACAAAGCCTGAGAAGCAGCAGCACTGTTACTAACAAGGGTACATCAAGAGAACATCTCAGTCATGTGCAGATCATAAAAATGTATGTGGCCTCATAGGCATCTAGTTCAAGTCACTCTTTTTTATGTTTTGGCAACTTTTTTTATTCTTGAAACAGGCGAAATGATGAGGCTGCCACAAACTCGGTAATAACTAACAGTTACAATATTCAAAGGTCATGCATTATTGAGTAGCACAGGCTTTAAAAGTAGCAACTGGACATAAAACAGAATGCACAGGAATAGTTTATTCAATCTAGTGACCTTAAAATACAAACACCTTTTCTTAGTTTCTTAGTTTGTGAAATAACCATATTTGAGGAAAGGCAGGAAAGGAAATGCATCATGGATTTTAGCCTGCTGTGTTTCTGGGCAGGTCTAAATGATTCACAGTGTTTAAGGATCCAAGCTTCTGTCCGCTCAGAAAATCACACCTTTTGGGAGAGGGAGGGAGTGCTGCACTTCCAGTAAACCACAAACAGAAAGCCAAGCAATAACTCGCTCCCTGTTGATCGAATTAAGTTGTCAGTTATAGAAAACGTAACAGTGAGTGAGTAAAACCAGAAACAGGCTAACTCTACGTGTAAGCGCTACACCAGAGTCCTGTCAGTACAGTGATACTTTGGACTTTGCCTTTCACGTGTACACGTGCACTCGGGACACTCTGGCTCCTGTTTCCTTTCTCCTCTACCCAGATCCATTAGCGCAGAGGCCTTTGTCGAGAGGATCAAGGTGCAGTGAGAGGAGCTAGGCGGCCGTGTCATGGGTTTGTTTACAGGGCTGCTGACTGGGAAGAACATTTCGTACAAGTCAAACAATACAGAGCTGAGAGGAACACAGAACCGCATTGATCCAGGAGTACATCACGCCTGCTCAAAAGGTCAAGGAGGCAAGATCTTTTAACAGGCTTACGGCTGTTTGCGATTGGTTAACATTAAGGTTTAGGTTAAGATCGAGTTGCTTCAAGTATTTACAGAGCACAGTTACTTGCTGAGTAGCTACTGCAAATTAGGCAAACAGGCTGCTGTTGTCTGGTCCTATGCTCATATTCAAGGCTATTCAGTTTCCTTCCTGTCATTATGAACAATTTTGCCTTTTGATCTGTTTGTTTCTCGGGTCAGCTGATGAACTTTACCACGCTGCTTATTTGTTACTCTCATTCTCAATGAAACTTTCTCTGGGGACTGAAACTTTGTCTGGGGGATGGGTGTGGGGCTAAAAATGAAACATGATTCTGTAAGGAAATAAGCACATCAGGGTGTGCTGCTATAGGAAAATAATCAATGACAGGGTGACGTGATGTGGCCTTACGTGACACGGTGTTACTCTTACAACCTTGAAGTGGTGATACCACAGCAATCTGCCAACTAATACATGTTTTATATTATTTAAAGAAAAGCATATCCTACTTTCATCAGCTTATAGTTACATCTAATGCTGTTGAACATCCACAAGTAGGTTAGTCCATTTGCTGTATAGCAGCTATAAACAGCTGTTCTCTCTCCAGCCTCTTTTCTCTCTCGAAGCTATCTTGAAGATATGTCATGCTACTGAGAAAGCACTGAAAGTACTGACACTGGAGACTCCTTTTATAAATGTTAAATAAATGATTTATTTCTTTACAGAAATTTCTCCTTACTGCATCAATGATTATACATTTTTCTTTGTTCAAATGACATGTTTTTTAATTTGCTTATTATACTTTTGACTTACTTTTGATAATGTTAAGCTCCACCATTAAAGTTCCTGTGTAAATTTTCACTACTGTCAGTGCTGCTGTTATAAAAAAAATATTAATCAACACATTCTGACCGAGCTTTCTTGTGACTTTGAAGGCAGAAGACCAACAAAAGAGGTTCTGCTTGTACGATTTGACTGTATGCAGCTACGTCTCATGACTTACTGATGAATGTCCCAAAAAAAATACAGGGCATCCCAAAAGACTGCATACGTAGGGGACTGTGTACGCCAGCACCACATTAGTTGTGTCAGTGGATGTTCATGGACGTCCACTTCTCGGTTGGACTGCAACACTTCCAGTCTGTTTGAATTTGTTAATAAGTTTGGCAGCAGTGTTGTGTGTGATGTGCTTTCCATGTTTCCTGTTAAAGTCCATCGCAACCTTGCAACAGCTTCCCAATCCAGCCGTGAGAATGAATTCAATATGTTCTTCTTTTGTCGAAGGCGTTCTTAAAGGCTATCTGAAAAAAATATATAATATAAACTAAGTATGAAAAATTTTGGAAGACATTTTGCTAAAAAATGTTCATTTCCCCTATATCTGGAGACTTTTGGAACACCCTGTAGTAAAGCTGTTATTTGTAGTTATATTGCAACATGGGAATATCTGCAATAAAATATTTCCGATGTCATAAATCACTTTAGATTTGCTTACTAATAAGAGAAATTTTTTCCTTTACTAACAAGAGAATGATGCTTAGTCTTCCATGTTTGTTTTTCTTGCATATCCCCAAATCATAACCTGATTGTTCAGGAGGTTAAAAAAAAAGCGAAGCACATCACATCATCACCCGGCACTATACTGAACAGCTGAATTTTTTTTTTTTTAAACTTTAAAAAGTGCTGCCGCTGGCGGGTTTTATCACAGAGGAACACTTTCAAAGCATCCACATTCCACCTGCCTTATGGCCGCATTCCACAAGATGACACGCAAAACGCTTACTGGGGATTGAGAGAGAAAATGGAATAATGAAAAAGAATAAACACTGGGTTTTGCAAAGCTTTGTAAAATGGATTATATGACACGAGCATTCAGACACTCATTCACACGTTCTGTTGAAACACCTTTGGCTGTGATTACAGCTTGAAGTCTTCTTGAGTATGATGGTAGAAACCTGTCAGATTGGATGGGGAGCATCACACAACTGCAATTTCCAGATCTTTCCAGAAACTTTTAATCAGTTTCCAGTTCGTGCACTGACTGGGGCACTCACTTTCACACACACTTGTCCTGAAACTGATCCTTTAACCTCATGGCTTTTTTTTTTTTTTTTTTGCTTTCAATATTAGCTGTGAGACTTTTTATAGACAGAGGTGAGTCTTTCCAAATGACATCCAATCCAGTGACTTTGCCACAGGTGAACTTTATTCGAGTTGGAGAAACTCTAAGATCCTGAATATTTGTGTAAAAATGTGATATTTCAGGATTTCTTTTTCATGTTTAGTAACTCCTGCAAAATTTTCAGTATGCAAAACCTGAAATCATTTGAACTTCCGATGACTCTGCAAGTAGAGCTGTGTTTTTGCATAGTACGATTTCCACACACTTCACACATCCTATTGTAGCTGCAATTCCCCATGAACCACCTGAATACTGCTTTATAAAAACCCAACTCCCTTGCACAAAAAAAGCCTATCTGACTATGCATCGAGAATCTAGAAAATCAATAGGAACTCTGTTGTGGTGGAGAACTTTTTGCTATGTACTTTTTGCATAAAAACCTAACCTTAACAGAAAGCATTTACTTTTTCAACAGCTTAAGAACAACTGAAGTAAATGTTTTGCATTCTAAATAGTGAGTCCCAAATGTCCCACATTATTGACATGATGATTCTACACACCTGCATCCAGAGAATCCAGAGTGAAGAAGCAGAAGATTTCACAATATGTTGTTCAAAAACTAATTTTGGTAAGAATATGAGAGATTTGAAGTGGGAAGGAAACGCTTCAGGCCCTAACAAAAACATGCAATGGACTTGCACGAAAAGAACAATGAAGAGAAGAAAAAAAAAAAAAAAGAAAGCATCTCTAACATATCTGCAACTGATTAGCGAGTTTGAAAGAAGTGACGCATGTGTCTGGCAAAAAAACAAACAAACAAAAAAAAAAACTGATACAAGTAGTGGCATCTCGTAAACTTTTAGAGGAATTGTAAACGAAGTAGAAGAAAGTTAGGATGCATGTTCTACACTAACTGTACACTTCAAATATACTGATGTAAGCAACATAAGTAGGGGAGGACAAATGATAAACGCATTCTCTCTCCATACTGGAGTAAATAAAACTTCTATTGTGCTGTCCAGTCGCGTGTTTTGGTTGCCTCATTCACTAGGGGAAAAAGTGGTAGCTAGCATAATGTAATGATGTATAATGAGCTAGTTAAGGGCACTTATACAGATAAGTGTCACTGTCTTTGAGACCTTGATAAAAAGTTTTTGGCATACTTTTCAGCTATGAGCTGCAGTGTTCTCTCCTCACATCACATGTATAAATATTATTGTAGGCTGGCAGCATCTTTATTTTCTCTTGATATGTTTAACTACGAGGTGATGCGCTATGTGCATCATGCGAGTAGGAGAGTTATGCTTTATGCTGTGCTTTACTGTGCTCGGTTTTCTTCAGGGAGGCAAACATGCTAAAAACTCTGTGCGTCCCTAATTCTAAAAAGATCGGCCGTCATCTGAGTACGCTAATTAATCAACCTTGTTTAAACCATTCCACTGTCAAGCTTATCACACCACGGTTGACGTATTTGGTGTAGCAGGTGGTGAGATTCAGAATGTGTGGCTTACGCTACAGTTGCAGCAACGAGGTGCGTCGCATCACCGTGAAACATGTACATTTATAAACATAGATGCCAAATAAAAACTTGTTTTGTGTAAGCTAATAATGAGTAGGGTTTCATTTTTTCCAGGTTGTTGTTTGTGGTGCGGAGGTGAATATGATGGTCACAATCCTGGACTGAAATTCCCTGCATAACAAACTGAGAGAAGTCACACTGGAGTGCGAGTACAGTAGTGATTTGTCACCTCTGCTCAACCTAGCTAGTCTGTCAGATTCAACCCAGTCAGACTCGACCCAGTCAGATGCCTCAGAACTTGATTTGCAAGAACGGTGAAATCCTCAACAGGCAGAAACTCATGCATGTTACAGAAGAAAAGCTACATTACACAGAAAGAAAAAGCAGGTATGAAAGAACTCAGCCTTGCCTACAAGAAAAGTACGTTTGTCAGAATTACAGAAACAGAAAGCAATTTAGAGTCCAAACTGCAGACAAAAAAGGAAGTTAACCTATATTTCCAAAGGCTTCAATTTGCAGATTAACTTAGCTACAGAAGTCTGTAATAGATTTTTCAGTTGCTTGTGCCAAGGAGCTGCCCATTCTTCATTCAGACAAGACGCTGGGGCTTGAGGGGGAAATAATGCTCACACAGCACTGCGCCTCGCTCACAATTCTCCGAGAAACACTAATCCCAAAACCCGACTGCATTTCCATCCACTGCAACAGGACAGATTCGAGAAGGCACTACGACATTCAGGGCCATCATAACTGCAGTTATGTCCGGTGAACTGCCTGAAGCACATATTTACATGTGCATTTTTATATGAAATTGCATTTTTTTAAAATCCAGAAACCTCCTGTGTGTTCATTTTATTTTCTTACTGATCTTCTGCAGAGACTGAGCCTGGGTTTTGGAGAGTCTGTTTTATATACGTACATTATGAGCAGGACATTAGGAGGAAAATCTGCAGTGAGCTGTCCTGATTGCTAAGTCGCAGTTGGTAATCGTTAATCTGAGCTCGTGTCAAGTTTGAGAATGATGAGTGTCCATAAAGCTGCAGATATCTGGCTGAAAAGCGAAGAAAAACACTCAAGAGGGTAGCAAACAAGCTGGATCCAAACATAAAATAGTGTATGTTTAACTGTCAGGGAAATAATCAGTGACTACAATCATTAAAAGACCTAATTAATGATCTAATAATAATTATACGTAATAATTGCACAGTGACAGTGCCCTCCTTCATCCCAGGGCAGGGATGTCCTTAAACTGGCTGTCTAAGGCTTTAAAAATCACATGCAGAGATGGACAAATCGCCCGGGACGAGTGATTTACATGTATGGACGCAGTTTTTTATTCACCAGACAAGTGATTTAAAAGGCTGCTGATTCCTTTTTCCCCCCCTCATCCCACAACTACAGAAAGAAAAAAAAATCTTCTGAATCTTCAAATCTGGGGATTTGAGCTCATTCAGTCACAAGCACATTAGTGAGGTTAGGCACTGATGTTGGGTGAGGAGGCTTGGGGTGCGGTCTGATTTATGCTCATTCAGCCACAAGAACACAAGAGGTTAGGCACCGATATTGAAAAAGAAAACCTGATGCAAACTTGTTGTTCCAGTTCATCCCAAAGGTGCTCATTCGAACATTCAGGTTCTTCCACACCAACCTCGGCAGACCGTGTCTTTATTGACTTTGCTTTGTGCACAGGGCCATTGTCATGCTGGAACAGGTTTGGGCCCCTTGGTTCCAGTGAAGGGAAGGGAAATCTTAATGCTACAGTATACAAATACATCCTACACAGTTGTGTGTTTCCAACTTTTTAGCAACAGTTTGGTAAGAAACACATATGCTTGTGACGGTCAGGTGTCCACAGACTTTTGGCCATATACTGTATATTTGAATAACAAGGTCAGCGGTTTGATCCTGAGGTCAGGTTAATATCTGTGTGGATTTTCATGTTCTTCTTGTGTCTGTATATATGTACATACACACACACACACACACACACACAAATTACCGACAGCCTAATACTTTATATTATATAGTAACCAATTACTATTATTGCATGTATTATAATATGTTTATATTTGTTATTATCATGTCTTCCCTCTGACATTCTAACAGACCTTTTATTTACTTATATGTTCAGTTTTGATACATAACTGTAAATTATTACAGTACTGCTTATAAAAGAAAACAAAAATGATAATTAAATTGTCAGACAAAATAGCAGAATTGTGACAGGCTTATAATATAAACCTATGGTGATAGCGCAGAGATATAAACAACTGCAGATATGAGCGAAGGCAGATGGCGGATAATGATTGACAGGCTTTTGTCTCATAACTGCATTTAACTATAAGACTTAATCTTCACAAATATTTCAAACTGAATCTAAAACTGCTATGAAATGTTGAATGGTGCCAGCAGGCCAACATCCTATAGGAAAGCAGATGGGAAGACATTTGCTTAATATTTCTGACAAGTCATGTGTCAGAGTGCAGCGCAGATGAAAATATCTCTGTTTACTCTAATTGGATTTAACAGCCCAGTTTCCCCAAATGATTTCCCAATCTTAACGGGTAGAGAGAGGGTTTTAATGTGATGCTCGCTTTACAATTCAACAGAGATCTGTGTGCCGTGATGCTTTTAGAAAGCCCATTAAACAACGCGACATTTGTAGTAGGGTTGTTATGGTGTCACGGTTAATCATGGCGTATGACTGGACAGTTACGTCACTGCTGACTTTTTCCAAAATACTGATTAAAATGTAGTTCCATCCATTACCCACTAACCACTGTCTTGTTCTCATCCTTTTTGTGGCCGGCTGCAACTCACAACCCCCTCTGTTTACACACCCCCCTCCGTCTGGACTCCCCCTAAATCATACTACAGCAACCTCCATTTCTCTGTGCAGAGGACAGGAGTGCACTGAAAATCCTGAGGCTGTTTAATCCACTACTATACTAAACACGTTACATTACAGAGAAACAAACAGATGGACAGATCACGTTGCTGAGTGGCCAAATCACTGACCCTCACTGACCAGCTTAATACTTTTTAAAAATAGGATCAGCATCATATGCTGACTCGCTCTCCTCTTTAATTACTTTCTAGTCGTGCCAGCATATTGTGCCCACATGAAAAAAACTTTTGTTTCGACTGCAATCACAAGAGATAGGAGTTTGAAATTTAATGTCACATTTTCTATTAGCCATCGCCCACGGAGGAGAGAGAACGCTGCATGACTAGCA
The DNA here is from genome assembly GCA_022758105.1 of Pangasianodon gigas. NCBI lineage: Eukaryota > Metazoa > Chordata > Actinopteri > Siluriformes > Pangasiidae > Pangasianodon > Pangasianodon gigas. Next base: position 8,925,347 of record CM040456.1, on the reverse strand, counting down.
ATACTCAGGCAGCAGCCCCACATGCTCAGAGCTCAGCAGGAGCCACGCTGAGAAGCGCACTTCCACTGCTTTACAATTAGTGGACGAGCAGGAGAGTTGATCACCAATGTTAAACACTCAGCAAGCTAAGACATGTCCTTTCTAACTAGACAGGGCAAGGAAGTGAATGCGCAAACACACTCTTGCCCTCATTCGGCCAAAGCAAGACTGGGTTGGTTTTGTCACCAATGAAAACAGATTTGTGTTATATACACATATTTATGTACTTTTATCCAAAGCAACTTAAAAGTGAGGTGGACAGAACCAACCTATTAAAGGAGTGAACAGTATCAGTGCAACAATACCATGCTTTCAGCAACCGACGAGAAACTAGGGAAGGCCGATATAGGAATGGATTTGACAAAATACTACTTCATTTTCAGATTTTCAGGCTAATTTTCAGACTGAAACAAAAACTGAGGGGAAAAGGCTTACGTCGACAAGCGGCACAATAGTGATACGGTCACCCTACGAGTAAGACTGCCTACAGATGATCAGCAGTAAAATCGCACTGCACCAACAAAGCCATTGTTTCCCTACAGAGTAAAACTGTGCTGCTTTGCCTACAGGCAATGTTGTTTTTGGCGATGTCTACCGCTTGGATTTGACGCCTTGGCGATGCCCTCAATGTTTAGTCAAACTCAACTTTGACCCAGTTTACACTGACCTTTTCAAAGCACAACTAGTTCTCATATGTGATGTAGCAAGAACGTTTGTTTTCTCCAAAGGACATCTAGAGACTTTTTGTTTGAGATTTCAATAAATGTTGGCCTTAAAAACATTCAGCCTTATGAATCAACCACATTATTAAACATGTCTTGATGACACAGCACCACTTCACAACCGTTGCTTTAGCTGTGAGCAAAAGCACAGAATGCTAATCCTCTGAAAGTGCCCTAAGTGTCAGAGGAAGCATGTGCTAGCCTTCACCCTCTCCTGCCATGTGAGATCAGCGAGCTAGCCTACAGTCACTTGTCTACACAGAGTAACCTATTGAGCGAGTTTGTTCTCAATGATAGAGAATGCACTCAAACAGTGACATGGGTGCCAATACTTTAAACTTAAGAAAGAGTATTTGAAGGCAAATTATCAGATGATAAACAAAGGAGTTGCACATTTCCTGCAGCTGTTCTATAAGGCATGAGGTAAGTAAAGTCTACAGCCCTGTAGCAAGCAAACACTGTTAATAAGAAGCCATTTTGGATTCAACTTAACTTGATGGTGGATTTTACATGGATCATGAGTATCAAAAGTAAGTTTGAGTCAAATATCAGCGACAAGAATATAATACTGTGAGTAAATAAAGTAAAAACGAATCGAAAGCATAAATGGCAGGATGGTGGTGAGTAGCCTTGCTGCCTCACCTGAACTCAGGTGACTCTCTTTTTAGAGTTTTGCAAATTCTACCTGTGGGCTTCTTCCATGTTCTCCAATTACCTCTTACCTCCCGAAAACGTTCTGGTAGGCGGATTGGCGACTCTAGGTGTTAACGAGTGTGTGAAGAAAGGAAGTCAATGCACTATTATTGATGGCTGTGGAAAAGCGGTTCGAACCACAAGCACAACCAAACGTGAGGCTTGGATTAACTGCCAGTACTCTGGAGCTGTACAAACACTGGCCATAAAAAAAAAAGGCAGAATGATGCACACAACTGAGCAACACACGCATACACACACGCACGCACACACTCAGAGGAATACACACCGAGGGTGTTTCCTTACCATAGCAACAGAGAAGTCAGAAACAGGAGAAACACACCCCAAGAAGCAGCCAAGGGTGTTACTGACATCTGAACATCATGAGCTCATTTTCAGGAAAAAAAAAAAAGATTCTGAAGTGTTTCAGAAATTGCTGTTCAATTATCGCAATCACACGAAGAAGGCGTCACAGAGCTGACTGTGTGTGGCTATATTTAAGATAGCAGAGACCATAGTGGCCAGTATATACCGGGAAAACCGTTTGCTTACTTTGGAGAGATTCTTTCTTTACTCAGTTGTACGATTGAAAAACCTATTACCTCACCCTTCAGGAGAGGGGCACTGCTTCTCAAAGCCCTGGATTTGTGGGAGAGAAAAAAAAAAAAAAAAAAGCAGCCTAAAAATACGTTCTTCCCATACATGGAAAAATGTTTGAGGGGTACCCTGTTCACTTTCTGGCAGTAAAATTTACAGCACAAAACCTATATAAAACCTCTGGGTCTGGCTCAGATCGTTAACAGTTACCAGAACACACACACATTTAAGTACTGCTCTGATTCAATACACACTCACTCTTAGACGTTTTATTTCATTACCTGTTAATCTTCTAACCACAATGTTAGCCATTTAGACTAAACACCCCCAACACGAGAAGTCATCAAATCTGTTCCACAACACTGTTATGTTTAAACAGCGATACGCTGGGGAACCATGACGATTCCCATAATGCACTGCAAGCATGAGTTTCAACGCTAAGAAATGGCTGTGAGCAGTAAAGTGGTTTAACAATATAAGATGAAACAGTGTGCAAAACAGCTACATGTTCCTGATCCTGACGAGATAAATTAAGCGAAGTGATCCACCAAGCTGCAGCAGGCAGCGAGATTCAGAACCAGTATTGTGCGTTAGAGTTACAGCGATACATGTGTGATGCACCGATGTGAAGCAAATTTTGTTTAAACACACACAAAATAAAAAAACTTTTGTTTTGTGCATGTCACTAGCAAATAGGGTTTTCTGGTCACTGCAAGACCACTGAACCAGCCGACATGTCCAGCCACCACATGATCTTCTTGGCCCAGATGCCCAGGCACTAATTTGTCCATCACCGGGACATGCACTATAAGGCCAAAAGTCTGTGGACACCTGAAGTTCACACCCTAATGTGGTTCTTCCCCAAACTGTTGCCACAAAGTTGGAAGCACACAGTTGTACAGGATGTCCTTGTATGCTGTAACATTACAATTTCACTTCACTGGACCTAAGAGGCCTGAACATGTTTCAGCATGACAATGTCCCTGTGCACAGAGCGAGATCCATGAAGACATGGTTTGCCAAGGTTGGTGTGAAAGACCTCCAGTGGCCTGCAGAAAGCCCTCACATCAACACCACTGAACACCGTTGTGATGAACTGGAATACTGACTGCACCCCAGGCCTCCTCGACCAACATCAGTGCCTGACCTCACTAATGCAGCTGAATGAGCACAAATCCCCACAGCCATGCTCCAAAATCTAGTGGAAAGCCTTCCCAGAAGAGTGGAGGTTATTATAACAACAAAGAGGGAATAAATCTGGAACGGGAAGTTCAAATGGGTGTGATGGTCAAGTGTCCACAAACCTTTGGCCATATAGTGTATAATCTACTGATTTGTCCACCCTGGGACACAACTTTCTTGTCCCAGATGCCGAAGCACTGATTTGTCCACCCAGGGACAGGTAATCTTCTTGTCCCAGATGCCTAGACTATTGACTTGTCCACCCTGGTAACATCAAATTAATTGCTTTCGCTCACTTTCTAACTGACTGATTTTAAAAGATTATGGAAGAGATATTGCAATAAAAAAAAAAAGTGTATTGTGACATAATTTCACAATATGAGTATTAAGTCATCACAGCCCTACTAACAAAGCATGTACCCTGGGCAAAAACTCCATTTTTTTCCTTTTCTCAAACCTTTCTCAACTGCTGAATTTAAAAACTGAGCTTCTGATTCACTGTTCTCATCATTCGTATAACATTGTATAAGCAGCAGAAGCGTTTCCACACAGTCATTAGGAATATGAGATGGAAACTCTCTACAACACACTAAGACACAACAGAGAAGCTTAGTAGCTTCAAGCACAGGTGGAGAGGGTATCTGTTTACAATAACACCAACATTAAAATTCGACAGTAAGCAATTCATGGTTATTGTTGAGATATTGTCATGACTATAACTGGGCTTTCTTTCAATATTAAAAAAAAACCACACCCTAAGGAGTAAAGTTAAATGCAGGTAATGCTTTTTCAGTGCAGCACCTCATCAGAGCTTTATATTTGCATATGAAAAGTGATCGTTTCGGTTTGATGCCTTAAAAATGATGCAACACAAGTTTAACCAGGGTTTCCTGCAGACGCTGACATCCAGTCTAGTGACTGACAACAACTTTGCATCAAGAGCGAGTTTATGAGGCTGTGTGTACAAACTGCTCCATATGGCCTATCGTTTAGCAGTATAACATGAGCAATAGATATTTTGGTCTATGGTGTTATGAGTAAACAGGCTAAAAAAAAAAAAATAACTGCAAAATAGTGCCATGATTTATGTATCCTGGCTTTTTAAACAATTTTATGAGCTCTTGATATGTTAATAAATCAAACTGACTGAAGGGCTTGGGAGAGATAATCAAAAGCTTCAATAACACATGACATTTGACCATCTGACAAAACATCCAGATGACTCTGCAATGCTGGCCAAGCAACAAGCAGAACCACAGAAGATCAATTCAAGCTGCTGGTCTTATTATAAATGTATGAGGAAAGGAGACTGGAAAGTTCAGCTTCTATATATATATATGTGTGCATATACATACACACACATACACACACACACACACACACAGTGGAACAAAAAAGTTGTTCTAGTGTTGTAGCTGTACAAACATGAACAAGTCAAAAACATTCAAGTTTGTTACCATGCACTACCACATGCATATATTTTATGCTGTTTTTCATATTAAATAGCAAACCTGGGTGAAAATGTTTTTGGAAATGTTTCATAAGTGTGTGCAAAGAGTAAAATTATGTGCAAAAATCCCTGTCAGATTTACAAAGGCTTGGATAACACACACACACACCACACATATGCACTTGAGTGTGAGGCGAATCTACCACCCATAAATTACCAAGCGCTTTTAGAGCACAGCTGATTTACATTTAGCGGCGCCCACAAAACTCCATAAAAGGCAACGCTTACAGGGACCTGAAAACAGTAAAATGACGACTAAACAGTGAGGGAGTACTTCAGCCACTACATCGTGTTGGCTACAACAGACACACAGTAACTCATCTTCCTTTTATAGGGTGCCATTACTTTTATCTTACTTGAACCGCTAGTTTTATTTGTCTTAATTTATTTTTAAGTTAAGTTTTTTTGGATTAGGTTCTTCAAGTCATTAATACGAAATAACTGAGATATTCTCATGTAACCAGAGGAATCAAATTACACACTGCATCAGACAGGCAGTCAAAAAATTTGCTTTCCTCAACGTACCAGAGAGCAGTTTCAGTGAAGTGAAAGGCTTCCGGGGATTAATTTGTAATGGATGCGTAGGTGTGCAGAGAGCGGTTATGTTGTGATTGGTGGCGTATAGAAGCAGGAGGCCTGGCAGCACAGAGATCAGAGCTACACTGCTGCTGTCCTTCATCTGTCCTGCGCTGCCCACCATCGGCTCCTGTGTTTAGCCTCCATTACCAGCAGAGCGGCTGCACTTGGAAAATCAATTCAGTGCCTCACACAAGATTCACTGTGACCTTTCCTTCAAAAGCCAACAAATCAGACTATAACTTTTTCATCCAACATTACTCAAATGTTCCAATACTAATATCTGTTCTCAATAATTCACAAATATATTTGGAAAGGTCTTAGGAAAACAGTTCTCCTTTTGCCTTCTCCTTTAGAAACACCTGTACACCTACATCTTCATACAATTATCCAACTGGCCAATCATGTGGCATCAGCGAAATATAGTTAAGAGCAGATACAGCTCAAGAGCTTCAGTTAATGTTCACGTCAGATATTAGATTGGGATAAAATGTGATCTCATCTCCTGGGATTTTCATGAAAAGCAGTCTAGAGTTTGCACAGAATGGTGTGAAAAACAAAAAACATCCAATGCTGGAGGCTGAAACGTCTTGTTGATAACAGAGGTCAGAAGAGAATGGCTAGACTGGTTCCAGCTGACAGGAATCTCTCTCTCAATTAACCACTCTTTACAACCATACTGAGCAGAAAAGCATCTCAGAACGCAAAACATCTCAAACTTTGAAGTGGATGGGCTACAACAGCAGAAGACCATATCAGGTTCCAGTCCGGTCAGCCAAGAACAGGAATCTAAGGCTACAGTGAGCACAGGCTCACCAAAAGTGGACAGTTGAAGATTGGAAAAACCTTGCCTGGTCCTTTTTACAATCTTCAACCGTCCAGTTTTCAGAACCGCCGCTCACTGGAAGTTTTTATGTTTCCCCCCATCCTGGGTACTCTCTATAGGCTGCTGCGTGTGACAATCAAAGGCTAACTTGCCACAAAGATTGTGTTAAGGAGTGCTAAGGAGCCAGTTTAACAAACACAATGGTTAAAACAGTCTAAAGATAAACAGCCTGAAACATTGCTAGCTAAGTGTAATGACACAAGCTCAAGTTCTTGGCTAGCAAAACAGACATAAGCCTAATCAGTCTGGTTTGTAATCCGATTGTCTGCGATGCTCCTCTCAGGCAGTCGGAATGAAAAGCTTTGAATGTAATTTTCTCTCTTTTCACTTTTGGAGATAACCAGGATATAAAATGGCAGAATTTTACTTCTAATTGAGATACATGCAAAAGAGAAACACACCGTTCTAGGTAGTTTTTAGAACGACATATAGAAAAACATGTCAAAATTTCACCATTAGAAGGATTTTCCCAGACTGCCACCCAAAGATGATGATCATTAAATGTGTCTCTGTCACTGCTGACCTGAACCAGCTGGAAGAAGCCACCTCCTGTACCAGCTGTGTCTGTTGCCATGTTAAGTTGATAAATTAATTGCAGAATAGTGGTGCAGAGAAGTGCGATGGCTGCAGGGGGGAGGGGGAGTGCGCTCTCAGTGGGACTCCTGTCTCTCAGTCAGCGAGAACAGGACGGCATGAGATCACTCTTTGAATGACAACAGGAAACGCTTCAGTGGTGCATCTGCCCCAAGAAACTCGCTGAGCCACACAGCTCCCACATCACCTCCAAACATAGCATTCAATACTTGTACTTCAGAACAGGACAGTGAATGTGAAGGCGTTGTGAAGCATATCAACACGCATAAGCAAGCAGCGTAATTAAAAGTAGCATCAACAGAAGGACAAGCGTTTGGATGAACACGGGTGAAATTCTTCAAGTCAAACAAAAGAACTTGTGTTGATTAGTGTGTAGCATGTACAACAAATCAGATTCTGTACCAAACAAATAAAAAATATGAATTCAAGTTCAAAGCTTTCAGTCGGATTAACTGAGATTATACGAGTGTATCAGACAAAGCAGTGTCAATCATTCAATCAGACATTTTTTTTCCCCTTCTAATCACAATGATACACTACATGGCCAAAAGTTTGTGGACACCTGACCATCACACCCATTTGTGCTTTTTGATCATCCTATTCCAGATTTAGTCCCTTTTTGCTGTTATAAGAGCCTCCACTCTTCTGGAAAGGCTTTCCACAAGATTGTTTAGTGTGGCTGTGGGAATTTCCCATTCAGACACAACAGCATTTGTGAGCTCAGGCACTGATGTTGGGCGAGAAGATCTGAGGCACAGTCAGCATTTCAATTCATCCCAAAGATGTTCAGTGGGGTTGAGGTCAGGGCTCTGTGCAGGCCACTTGAGGTCTTCCACACCAGCCTTGGTAAACCATGTCTTCATGGAGCTCGCTTTGTGCACAGGGGCACTGGCACGGTGGAACAGGTTTGGGCCTTTTAGATCTAGTGAAGGAAAAATCATAAAACTACAGCATACAAAGACATTCTTGACAATTGTGTGCTTTCAACGTTGTGGCAACAGTTTGGGAAAGGCCTAGGTATAGGTGTGATGGTCAGGTGTCCACAAACTTGGCAATATAGTGTATGTATAGTTTATTTCTGGAACCTAACACGAACAAGAAGCCTTTCATAGAGAGTGTCAGGTAGCACTTAGAAAAAAAGCTGTTCAAACATTTGAAAGAAAGAAGAGGCAGTAAATTTCAACACCATATGTTCCACTGACAGAACAAGGTTTTTCTGGAAGCAATCTGTCAAAGCTGTGCTAATAAACCCAGCAAGTGTCCTGTCTGATCCCATCCACTTTCTCACTTTTCTTCAAGCAGAGTGGTCTGGACAGGCCACCTAATGCTCCAAGACGGATCGGTGGATTTATAAAAGCATAATTTCCTGAGGAAGAATGCACTTTATCAATGATGGGAGTACCTCAATAACTCAAAAACAAGAAGGCGGATAAATAACGACTAACTGAATATGATATTAATGACGAAAAAGCTTTATGACTCTAAGGGTGACACCCAGGACTGATTGTGGGCTTGTTACGGGGCGGGGCTCAGAATTACATCTTAAAGACTTTCTTCCAAACCATGGCTCATTCATCCTTTTACTGTTTTTCTTTTTTCCAGTAGCACAAACACTCAAGCGGCAATGAAAAACGCTTTTTGATGCATGTCATTATGCAGGAATACCTGCAAAAGAAGAAGCGATCCCATATTAGAAGACTTTTACAATGAGATGTGCGTTTTTCACGATACTCTCAGTGCAAGCACTTGGGAAACACAAAGGTGAACTAATTATAGTGCTCAAGTCCTATGAATGTCTTGAGAAAAGAATCCTTTCCCCAGGATCACAGTATCAAAAACAGGAAGTAACATGACAAGGTGAACCACTCATGTTACTCGGCATGCGGCTCCAGGCACGGATAGCTTCCACACCTGATGTGGACCGTGCTGAGCTCGACTGAAGTGAACCCCGGGCTCGAAAACAGCGTTCACACTTTACCAGTTGTACCAAACTCCGGGTTCAGATGGCCCTGGGTCTGGGGAAAAAAAAAACCCACAAATGTGAAAACCTAAAATATAAACAAAATGTTACTGACCAATTACAACTAAAATAACAAGGCTAGTATATGAATAGTTGGATTATATTCATTTAAAACAAATCTGTGCTGCAGAGGATGAAGAGGATATAAGCAAAATATAATGGAAATTAAACCTTTATGTAAAACTTAATAAATATTAACACTGATAACAACCAAAGGGCTGCCGTCAATCCATGTATCACTGACTGAGAAAGAGCTAAGTAAGTGAATCATTACTTAGAGAGTTTGTGACTAATGCAATCTTGAGTTTGTGTCAAAGAGACACAACTTTTCAAAGAACTACAGTAGTATGTGTGGGATGGAGTTATATTTAATAATCAAGCTATCATAATTAAAAAAAAAAAAAAAAACAACTCCATCTGACTAATTCAACCAGTCATTAAAATCACAGAGCTACACACACAGGCTATATATAAACTGAATTTCCATTTCATTAAATACATGTACCTGCACTCACTGGCCATTTTAACAGGTTTAACTACCTATTAGTCAGCCAGGTATAATGAGATTTGAATCTGAGTCATCCTGACCTCTTGCTCTTTTGAAATAAATTCTTCCATGCACTGTGGCTGAAATATCTACAGCTGGAGTATTTTCTTCATGCGGAAATTCAGATTCTCAGTATTATTCATTAATCGCTCCTGGTCAGGGTCGTGGTGGATTCAGAGACCATCCTTGGAACACTGGACGTGCGGCGGGAATACGCCTTCAACTGGCCGCCATTCACGCACTCATTCACAGCTAGGGCAAGGTAGAATAGTCAATCCATCTACGAGCATGTTTTAGGAGGTGGGAGGAAACCGACACGAACACTGGGAGAACATGTGAAACTCCACCCAGGCAGGAACCCGAGCTCAGGATCTGTGAAGCGGCAATGCTACCCGCTGTGCCATAATGCCATCCTCCCTTTAAGATGATGTTTCTAAAAATACAGATCTAAAGAAAGTGCCTTTAAAAGTTTCAGAAAAATACTGTCAAGTGAAGCATGGACTTAACATTTTTAAGAAATGCCATTCCCAAAGCAAAACATCCCGGGAGTAGTGCTGAGAGTAACAGGGATGACAGCTACAAATCTCTTTATCTCCTTTTGTCTAACTAGATCATCTTCTCCTGCTAAGTATTTCAGTGAAAACCAAGAACTGAAACTGAACCACTCAGGGGAAAAATAGCTAAATTTCAAACTAATCACAGCTGCAAGGGCTATCATTAAACGTAAAAAAAAAAAAAAAAAAGTAGTTTACACATTCAATTTGTAGATGATTTTATCCAAAATTACTCACAAGTGACATTGAATACAATCCAAGATTAAAGCTGAGCAGATGAACATTCTGATCAAGAGCCAAGAGAGGCCATTTTAGGGTGTTTTCATATATACAGTGTTTTGTCAGTTTGACTCTAACCACTCACCAAAAAGGAAAAAAAAAAAAAAAAAATGCACCAGGTTTTGTTTCTGCTGGTGAGAACACAGCAATCACTTGGGTGTGGACCAAAACAACCAGTCCTTTTTTTGTAGATACAAGCTGTTAAACTGAAGCAAAGGACAGCTGAATATGATACACAAAATATATGATATTATATATATATATATATATATATATATATATATATATATATATATATATATATATATATATATATATATATATATATA
>CM040456.1:8890010-8910467 GCA_022758105.1 Pangasianodon gigas | reverse complement strand
ATATATATATATATATATATATATATATATATATATATATATATATATATATATATATATATATATATATATATGAATATTTACAAATGTGCAGCTACACTTAGACAGCAAACCCATGAGAGAGGTCTGAAAACATATTGAAGTAGATTTAAAAAAAACAAACAAAAAAAACCCATAACTGCATTTTCATCCATCGTTCCCAAGAAAATGGTTTCCAGAGATTTCTATTTCCAGCTTTAAGAGAAGTTTTAAATGTCCAAAAAACAAATGGTTTCTCATGAATCATGTGGATATTTACTTATTTGACTCCAATTTGAAAAGACCTGCTTATTGTTATGTGTTACCGCTAACTCTTACGTCTAATGAGGTTTGAATTGGAGCTCAGTGCCGCAGTTGCTCCATGTATTGTGGCTGGATATTACTGTACAATAGTTAAACAAACAATCACTCAAATGCTGACCACAGGCAAGAAATGGAGCTTACATACGTCAGTACTCAGCTTCCTAGCAGCACCGTTCAGTATCTGTGAGCTCTGACTTCTTTCTGTGTTAACTAATGGGGCAGCTGGAAAGAACAAAAATAAATAAATAAATCAAACCGCCCACACACAAATATCTTCTTGCAAACTGGTGTAATTCTATTGCATCAATACTGGTGTATTAAAGTAAATTACACTACAGCACTCTTGAATTCTCAGAGCTGACTGGTCAGGTGGTGTTGATTAACTTAAGAGCCACTCTGACAGCAGTCCCAGCTGCACGGCAAATCACATTTTTATATTAATGCGCTTGTTCTAACACATTATCGTTTCTATAGTAACACCGTACTTACAGATTTAAAAATGTGTTCTGTAAGAAGAGGCTTATTTAGCATTTTTTTTGAAGGAGTCTCCAGTGTCAGCGCCCTCTAACAGTCAGAGGTAAAGCACAGAAACAGAAAGTCTTCGGGATGAAGGACTTTCCAGTTTCTTGGCAACATGACACGCTGCAGTATTTTTGTCTTATTAAGAAGAAAGAAAGGAGAACAACTCTTTATAGCTGTTATAACAGGTTGCTTTGGAGATGTTCCAACACTGAACATAACTATAGACAGAGAAAAAGAGTGTGTTGTTCTTTGATAAATAAAAATATACAACACGGCACAATTAAACACTTAGGGATGTATGGTTATCGGGAAATAATATAACAGCATGCCTGGTCGTGTTTTATTCCTTACTTGCTAATTGATTACTAATTTTCATAAAAATTCGTGTTCCCTTTAAATTTTAGAGTGAATGTGTTTTCCAGCATGTGCCTGATCTTTAAAGGGAAGGATTACAAAGAGGAGCATAAAAACCACTCAATTACTCGTGTATTGTCCACTGGGTGCATGCATCAATGCCTGTATGGCTGTGATACAAACATCGGAAAAAGAGAAAGGACTGAGACACGGAAAAACAAAAAAGCAAAAAACAACTGAACTCTCTGATGCAACTCATTTTTAAAAAGCTGCCTCTCTTTTTCAAAGCAGTCTCTGAAAATCAATCCAATAGAGTGAGGATGACAGAAAGTCTTTTATATCACATATCCAGCTTCCTCCTTTTTCAGTTAGATCTGAAACACGACTATGTGTATTATTCTACAAGGATAAATGTAGCACTGTACATGTGATGAGATCGAAATGCAAATGTGATACTGAGTTCTTAATGCAAACACACACAAATTTGCCTTCAAGCTTCTTTCTGATGCTGACAGACAGACTGGAAGCTGTGGGTGGGAAGCAAACAGCTCCATCAATGCACTGCTACAGTAATCCATCCAGCGAGGGCAGAACAATCAGCCAGTCAATAATTGTATTGTGGAACGGATATCAGATCAGCTCTTCTCACTTCTCGGTGGAGATAACAGGCACCTGCCCACCCTGATGCTGGCTTCGTCCAGGGATACACACCGTGTATCGCAGGGCATCTCCTAAACCGACAGGAAAAATATTCAACATGAAAATTAATCTACTGCACAATTGACCTGCTTCATACTTTCGCAAGGAGGCCTTCAGTCAATCGAACGCATTTCAGCGCATGTAATTTCAGCTCTTAAATAGATCATCTCCCAGCAATACGGTTATTGCCGTGCTGTGGTGAACAGCAGGGTGGATGGTGTGTATTCAGTGAGGACGTACGCAGCGCTGAAGAGCAGCTGTTGTGCTGTGCAATCACTCACACTACACAATGCCACGCCACACAATGCAGCCCTCACCGCTGATCACTGGCTTCAACGGTATACCTTCAGTCATTGTGTTCTCAAAATACAATGTGCAAGATAAACAGCACATGCTTACATGCTTACACACTGACAGCGTGTTTGCATAGCCCTCAGAGTGCTTTCACACCTACTAGTCCATTTGCAGAATCAGATTAAGAGCAAAATTGATTCTTTTGGTTCACTTGCTATATGGTTCAGTATAGTTTCAAACTGGACAGAATTAAATAAACCAAAAAATAAAAAACAAAGTAAGAAAACACTTGGCACATAGGGCTAAAAATGTACTCATTGGTCACAAATACAGTAATGGAAACTTTTGCCAAGAGTGTATAAAGCTCAGAAAAATCACCCAAGCTGGCACTCAATAAATAACTGTATAAAAAACTAGTTGAAAACATTGTGTTGCATTCAGCATTTATTTCCTCTTTCAGTTCGTTGGTCCAAATATCCACAATACATTGCATTTCTGCAGTGCTACAGCTCTGTCCTTTGCTACAAAAAATGTTGCAACCCAGAAACCACGGCATGTTTGGTTCACTTCCTGCAGCTGATTCGATTCAGAGTCGAATCACTTTCTCACTGCAATCCAACTGCACTAGAATTTGACTGGAAGCAGACTGAGATCACCTTGAGCAGATGCCCTCTGATCAGTTTAGCATCTACAGAATAACACTGACAGCAACCCATAATACAAGTCATGAACTGTTCACTTCCTGCAGTTGAGCTGATTCAGAGCCGAATCACTTTCTCACTGTAATCAAACTGTGCTGGAGTTCGTTTGGAAGCAGACTGAGACCACCATGCTCAGATGCTCTCTGATTAAATTAGCGGCTTCCATCTACCAGAAAAAAAAAAAAAAGCTAATAGCAACCCGTAATATGTCATGAAATGTTCACTTCCTGCAGCTGAGCTGACTCAGAGTTAAATTGTTTTCTCACTGCAATTAAACCATGCTAGAGCTTGACTGAAAGCAGACAGAGATCACCTCGCTCAAATAGACTCGGACTGCTTATTTTCTTTTGTCCCAAAGATGAAAATACACCAACAGACTAAACACTGCATATGGGAAAGACCGTATGAACCAATACACACAACTCATAAACCAGTTAAAGACAGATGCCTAATGAAAACAGTGAACGTATTCTATAGAAGGTAACTAACTCGACAAATGCAAGCGACCATAAAGCCTTACATAGCTAGTTAGCGAATTACACCTTGAAAGAATAAATGAAATCTTCTAGCAGTTTGCGAAACCCATTCATGTATGGAAAGTGTGAGAATCTTCCTTGGAACAAATGAATGAATGATTCACATAGCAATCCACACTACGGCTGCATTCTTTGCCAATAACACTAGTAAGATGAGTGACATCTTTATCTGTTCTTGTCATTTTGACTCACAATGAGCATTAAGCAGAAGATGCATACTTATGTTAATCTTATCATTTAAAGGGTGAGAAAAGACAGATAACTGATATGATGCCAGGAGCCTTTCAGCTTACAGACTGGCAATATAAACACCAAGTGTTTGCTGTTTAAGACAGAAATATTCAGCCAATACACCACATGAAAGTGTCACTGTTGCAGTAAATTAGGTCACAATATGTTTTTATAATCCTGACAGTAACAATTACGTTTCATTCTTTCTTTTCCCTTGTTAGATCATGTAGATAAAAAAAAACACATAAATAACTTTTTTGGTTTTTTGGTAGTATCTTCTCAGGCTGGGCAATATGATTATATAATATCGATAAATGATGTCACATTACACTTTTCTGAGGTATTGTGGATATCATGATATCTCAAAAAAAAATCTTTAACAATTACAAACTTACTGGAAGCAGCAAAAAAAAAAATCTTGTACTTAATCTTTATTAATCCTCTTTATCAGTATTAAATATTTGTATTTATTTTATAATACAAAAAATCATACATTAATTTAATCTATTATTATTATTATTATTATTATTATTATTATTATTATTATTATTATTATCATCATCAGCATCATCATTATTATTATTATTATTATTATATCATGGGTTTCATAGAGCCTTTTTAAAACATGTTAAAAACAGTTTTACACAGTGGACTAAACATTTGTTGTTGTTGTTTTTTTATTTGTTTGTATAACAATTCCAAACTTGAATAAGAAGCACCTGGTTTAATTTTAACATTTTGCATTGAATGTTTAAAATGGAAAAATGTTACAGTTTTATTCCACAATGTTTTTATTTTTCCACCTTTTCAGTTTTATATTATTTATTTTTGTAGACATTAAACAAAAGAAGCATCAAATTCAGTTTTTCAGTTTCTTTTTAATGTAACACTTTCATGCTATATTAAATAATGTACTTACATTATCATGTACTGTCATGGAAATAGTATTGTGATATGATATTTTTTTTATTATATCACCCCCCCCCCCCCTTAGTGTATTTGTAAATGCAATTAAAGTTTGTTTAGCAAACCTAAGAAATGTGACACCGGTTATGTCTTCAGATATCATGGTATAATATTTCAAAAGCAATGTGTCAGGTTTATCACAGTTAAACATTAAAAAAAAAAAATATCTAACTGAACAGGTTTTGGTGCACTGCCATAAATATGGCTACAGCGTCACAAAGCCACTAATGTATTTGCTTAAAAGATCACAAGCTATGATCATCAGCATTAAACAGCAGTTAAGAAGCCACAGAGAATGCCCTGCAGCTCTAATGCATAGAGAATCAAAGCTGGATCCTGTTTCATTGCACCTCCATTAAACTGCACCATTCTGCACATTCCTCTCCTGTTTAATTTTGCCAAGCGTCCGCAGATTAAACGTCACGTCTATTGAACGCTGGTAAGACTGGTGAATAAGAGATGTGCCGTTATGAGCATTTCTCTACTTAAAACGCAGATAATTAACATCACCTTAAAGTGACCTTCATAAAGTCAACTCTGTAAAATGGGTTTATGATTAAATCCTTTCAGAGGACTTCATTTAAACGTGTGGATTGTTTGAAAGTGGTTTCTGAAAGCCTCGTCAGATGGTACCGAGTCAGTACCGAGGCAGGCATGTGTTACTGCAATTGCATCATAAAATTTATACAAAATACGTGAGCTCAGGCCATGCAGCACCATTTTAGAAGAGGAAATGGGCAACGAATATGGATTTCTTGGTGACCCTTTCTGTGGAGCCGTCATATGAACTGATATATTTTTCAATATAGCAAAGACTTTGGTCTAAGAAGCTCTGGTACTCTGTAAAGAATAAAACACAATGGCACATGCAGTTATAGGAAAATAATCAATGGTGGTGTGATGCGGCCAGGTGCAAATAAATGCTTACACCACAGCACTCTGACAATGATTATCATTTTTTATAGTTACATTTAACATCCACTAAACAAGCTAGTTCCTGTTATTGCTTTTGCTATAAGCAGTCATTGCTTCAGCAGTCTTTTTTTCTCTCTCTCTCTCTCTCTCTCTCTCTCTCTCTCTCTCTCAAAGCTAATAACCTAATAAGAACAAAAATCCAGCTTGTCATGACACTAAGAGACTGTAAAGAGCAAAGTCCTCTGTCTTGAAGACTTTCTTCATTGTGTGAAACTGATCTTTCATGTAACGTTATGCTTAAATCATGGAAGCGTCTACCATACAAGACCCTGCGAATGAGCTGTTACTATAGAAACGATACCGGATTAGAGCAAGGACATTAACATAACCCTGAGGTTTGCCTTGCAGCTGATATTAGAACATTAATATAAACCTGAGGTTAGCCTTGCAGCTGACACTACGTCAGAGCTTGATGTTACAGAAAATGAATAAACACCTGCTGACCAATCAGATTCGAGAATTCAACAACGCTGTGGTGTAATCCAAGTTAATCTTCTTCGACTTGTGATACTTGGTCAAGTCTGGTATAACTGGTGTTCGTGAAACCCTTGTGTTTAGTCGTGACTATCTGTGGTTCTTGTACATGTTTCTGTTTTTGAATATTGCTTTGGATAAAAGCGACTGCCAGCTGAATAAATGTAAATGCAAATGCGCTTGATGGACTGTATTGCTGAGAACAAATCAATGGCAAGCCTTTCCAACAAAGAACTGATTGTACAATCCCCCAGTAATATACACCATGTGATGCTGTTGCCATCCAGCATCCTAATATTGCACATCCACCACACAATTTCATGCTGCATAGCTCAAATATGACACACAGGACACAAAGTATATACAGGAGCACTAATAATAGAGTTACATCAGTTGCAATGTTCAAGACCTCACAGTCACAGCCTTCACACAAAGGTGGAAAAGCTACATGTGTGAACTAAAAAAGGATTCTCCTGTATTAGCGGTGTAGAGATTTGCCAGTATGGTAGTATACCACGATAAGGAAAGGTTACATCATTAACGTTAGGTCATGCTGAGCTATAAACCATCAGCTCAAAATAGTTCTTTAAATATGTAGTTAATTTCTTGACAGAGCAACACCTGTCAAAATGACTCGCAAATCTGACAGAGACATGATCTGAAGGTTAATGTTTCATTTTGGTTCTTGTCAATGGTAATGTGTCTTGATCAGCATATCTTCCAGATTGGTTCTTCCTCCATCAGGACTCCATCAGAGAGTGTTTTTCTATGGCTGATCCACTTACGATAGATTGCAGACTGCTGGTGTTGAAGAGCATACTATGAAACACGAGGGGGGAAAAAAAATCTGAAATTTTGCTTTACATAGACTATGGCCAAAAGTCTGTGGACACCTGAGTATTGAACATCTCATTCAAAAACCATGGGCTTTTCCCCCTTTGCTGCCATAACAGTCTCCACTCTTCTGGGAAGGCTTTCCACTAGATTTTGGAGCGTTGCTGTGGGGATTTGCGCTCATTCAGCCACAAGAACACAAGAGGTCAGGCAGTGATATTGAATAAGAAAACCTGGTGCAAAGTTGGTGTTCCAGTTCATCCCAAAGGTGTTCAGTGGGGTTGAGGTTAGGGCTCTGTGCAGGACACTCGACTTCTTCCACTCCAACCTGGGAAACCTGACTCCAGCCCCGGTGCTGTGCGTTAACGGACCCAGCCAACATAGCAGGTTCACCAGCAATGTGGTGCAGGAAACCAACCACAGGCCTGCCAGTTGATAGATAACTTGGGGGGGTGGGAGAGGAGGACCCATTCCGGTAGAGAGAGGAAGGGGAAATGGAGGGAACCCAACTCGAGTCCCAGCATGCACATTAGCAGCAGAGTCCAGCTAATTTGGCAGGCTCAGGAAGACTGTGAGTGGTACAGTTATGGAGACACGCTCAACCATATTGAATGATCTTTATCTGTTAGTCACATTCTGTCAGTTGAACCTATGTTGCTTGGCTACATTAAAGCAGATTATTCCAAGTGACTGAATGGTGGACCAGGACATTTTATCCGCTCAATAAAAGCAAACTAGGGAGAGAAAAATAGACGTATATCTTGTCAGTCTATATCAGTCCATGTCACCATTTTGTAACCCTAACCTTAGTTTATTCCAAGACTGCCCTCTTTGTCCCCTATTCCCCAAGTGCACTGAAAATAAGAAGCACCTCTGACAGGCTGTCTGAATTTACATGAGCTGACTACTAATGCAACAGATTGTCAGCCTCTTTACGGCTGGAAGTTACTAGCTACCAATCAGACTCATAGGCTAATTAACGTCCAAGCACTAATAGCAAAGGAGAAGGTCTACCGGCTCCGTCAGGCATTTTTTTGACATTAGTTTATGTTACTGCTGCTCTGCCACCCCACCTCTCTCTCTCTCTCTCTCTCTCTCTCTGACCCTGTGCTGAGTTCATGCCACATTCAAATAAGAAACGTGTGTTATTTTTGGAGGGGACTGAATAAAATTTGTATTTTTAACAAGACTAAATATACTCGTGTGGTCTACAATATACATGGGCGCAGCACCAAAGTATCGCGTACGTTCGGGAAACACTGCGTATGCAGAGTTCAGCTGGTCAGTTAGATAGACAGAGATGTAAATACGTGGAGGAAATGGTAAAAGAATGAGAGGTGAGTGCTGGCACTAAGCAACAACAAAGAGCCACTCAAACAGTGTAGTGAGTGATGCCAACAAGGCTAACAATGCTAAATAGAGAAACCCACTCAATGCCATGGAGTTCCATATCATTCCTAAAAAAAAAATAGTGCTATAAATTAAGAAATAAAAATACACTCACTGCAACAGAAGAGAAAATAAGAGTCTCTTGCCAGCTTTGGAAGACAGAATACATGTAGCTCCGACTGCAGTTACAAGCTGTTACACAGAAAGCTCCATATTATCTGATTTGTAAGAAAAATAAACACAAAGACGTACATATGACGGGAGGATTTATTGCAAATACAGCATCATGCGTCATTTTTTATGGTCTTGGCATGCAGGTCAATGCACACAATAAGGTGTCCAGGTGATTCTCAGGGCCCTTGCGGTTATAAGGGATGAAAAATCCACACTGAGTAATCTTCCTAACATATATTTATAGTTTTAAAAATATGTGCCTTAAAACAACCCCTCCAGCACTGCTGCTCCAGTACTATATGTGCAATGTGTGAAATACTGAAACCAGTGATTACTGAGTTTGAACATTATTAAATTACTGAGGTTGAACATTATTAAATTACTGAGTTTGAACATTATTAAATTACTGAGGTTGAACATTATTACACCACGTGTTTTTCACCACATCTTCACTGAATTCAGTGAAGTTTAGTGCAAGACCTCTCCTTTCACTGAACTGCTGTATGTAACATTTATAGGCCTTTAGTCATACAAACAAAAGCCTTCAATGGACGACAAATCTGCTGTTGTTCTCATAATCCATAGGCAGATGAATGGGATGTTTATGGGAGCAAAGAATAAACAGAAGCCAATGCGCAAAACAAACCAGCAGCAGCAAGTTTCCAAATGGAGTGTGTAAGAAAGACTACACCAATCGATACCAAACTTATCGACCAAGGGTCCATCAGTAATGGTAGATGATGACCAAGTTTCGTATTACTGGCCGATATAATGTCATACTATACCATAAGACACCACAAGCTTAATGTTTAATATTCAGGAACATTATTTAGCTCTAGTTCTCAAAGTGGGGTGGGTTATATGTAGCTAGGGGTCAGTATCTATTATTTTTAATGGCATGACAACAGAGTATCAGGTAATATTGTTATAGATGTTATAGTTATTATAGTTCAAAGACTAATTAAAGGAAAAATCCACCCTGAACAACTTGTATGTAACTATTTATTAGCAATATATAACCTTCAATCGTACAAAATATTTATATTATGCTTAAATTCCAAGCTGACTTTTTTGGTTTCAACTTATTTCATCAACAACTTGGTCTAATTCCACTTTGGCTAACAATTTCCTATGACTGCACCAGCGAGAGCACATCTCTACCTAGAGAGATCAATGCAGCGGCGCTTTAGTCCTTTACCCTGTCCATCACTCTCACCTCCTCATCTGTCCAGTCTGCTCAAACAGCTCAGCTCCCCAAGCGTCAACTTTCATGCTAATCCCACAACCATCAGTCAACACCATCGTGCTTGTCACCTCGTAGATCACTAATTAGCCGAGCCGAGTCTCAACCGTACCTCAGCACATCTGTATCATATAGATGCATTGTATTCTGGAACGCTGATTAAAAACATTTGCTGTCTTCAATAATTCTACGTTGTATTTCTCATTAATATGACACTGAACGTCACTGGAAATGGTGAGAAATTAAGCTCTTGCTCTTTTGGTTTAGGAGCCAACAGCAAAACTTGATCGGTATCACTTAGAGATCCTATTTAACAGTATTGTAACTGCGCTAACAATGTTCCCCTGTGACACCAAAGTGACACTCAACCACTAACTTGTCAGAGGAAAAAGGAAAATACAGCACCAACCAACAAAATTAGCACCAGAATAACTAAACATATCATAAAAACTTTAATATAAACAATGTGTTTAAGGGTGGGGTTTTTCTTTAACTGGTACTTTTTGGTTTAAACTTGTGTCAGTCGCATTAATGTGTTTCTTATAAAAGGTTGTACATTTATCAATCAATAATGATTGTTTGTATTTGCAAAATATATTTAATATTTAATTAGATTATATGTTTTAAATAGAATAGGGTGTTTAATAAGTTCGACTTTTATATGAGTTACCAAAAAACTAGCACACAATTTATGGCTCATGAACAAAAAACACTTCTGAAATGGAAAAATATGAAGAGTTTGCTTGATTTTGAATGCAAAAAATAATTATATTTCATTCCCTAGAACCATGGTCCTGTTAGTGGGGTCTGTGATGTAAATTCAGGGGGTGTCTAAGTGTGTAGCTGTTTTAATCGCATGACGGTGGTGACGGTGGTGGTGGTGGTGGTGGTGGTGGTGGAGGTGGAGGCGGTGTTTACCATCAACTAGCATCAAGGTTGTTATGATTATTATTTGGTTATTATAGTTACAGGCTTAATTGACTGGTCACTTAAAATAAAAGAGGTTCATCTAAAACTTAACTAAAAGACAAGTATAAATATTGTTCATTTTAATCTAACCACAACTTTAAGCAAACCAGGAAGTGATGGTAATATGAAATACAGTGTTTCCAATCTACATCCGGATGAGTGGAAGGTTCAGGAATGAAAAAGCTCTGATGACGTGATTAAGTTGAACTTGAGGTGCACATTTGCCTAATTGTTCTTAACGTTATCTGTGTGCTTAATCATAAGTGGGTCATTTGAGGTTCTTTGACTCTGTAAGACGTCGCTAGACGCAAAAAGTTTTTGCACCCTCTGCCCTAGAACACTTGGGCTTTCAAGTACCATGTTGTTCAAAGTGGGGTCTTTTATTATCAAATTATTATATTTATTATTGAGTACCTTGAGTTTTGAATTTGAATTGAACAGGTTTGAATCAAACCTCAATAACTCAAAAACATGTAGGATTAGAATTATTGTTACCATGAATCTAGTGATGATAGTAGTTGTGTGTGGGGGGGGAGTTCAGGAGTAAATGAACTATGGGTTAAATAACTAGCCTAAATATTACTGTACATATTTAAAGAATGGGCATAATATTTGAATGAGTTTGTTCTGGTCATAAAATAAGTATGTACAGAAGATTTATTGGGCTGTTAAGCAGGTCCCTGGCTGCAGAAAGTTTAGAGCAGGGGCTTTCAGAGCACAAAACCGACCATGACCAGTTCTTTTCCCAACTAACGTTAGAGCTGTTACTTTGTAGCTCCGTTAGCTAGTTTGCCGCTTTTTATGCTAAACCTTTCCCGGTCAATGAAGGAAACCTTTTCTACAGAGGTGTCTAAAGGCGACATTTGAAGTCAAAGTTTCCTAAACAAAAAAGGAAATGTCGGAAATATCTGCTTTTCTACCGTTTCAGTGTGCACTCTCGGCTAGCGCTAGCTGCTAGCACTTGAGCACTATTCAATCACAGCAGAAGCACAAGGCGGTGAAACACCATAACAGTCCCTGAGTAAATTACACGACAACACGACCACTCACTCTGACCGGTCAAATTCACCTGATAAAGTTACTACCTGCTTTCACCCGACGTCCTGCAAGAGTTTTAGAGTGAAACCAGAAACAAAACAAACACAAAAAACCACACACATTCACACACACTCACACAGAGAGAGAGAGAGAGAGAGAGAGAGAAAGAGAGAGAGAGGCGAGCAGAACCAGGCGCAGGATTTAACATGACCGTGTTCATCATTAGCAAAGCGCTGAAACCTCATCCTACCTTTCGATGTAGCGTTGTTCCTGAATAAAAATAATACGCTATTCCGAGGATCCAGAGCACAGCGAAACATAGTAATATCCTCGATTTCCTTCGCATGGCTGCAGGTCTGGACGCGCTGCTGCACTGGATGGCTTCGTGTTTTCGCTGTTAAAGCCACCCGCTCGTCCAGGCTATGTGCTTCACCGGAGCTTCAGCACTCTCTGTCTACCACTAGTTGGGCAGAAGAGGCAGGAAACGGCCAACATCACCGGGTTAGAGGGGAAAGGGGAGCCGACTTTAACCCAATCACACGCGGCAGAGCAGCCGGAGGAGGGCGGCGACATCCACATCCACATCCACCGCCTGCGAGCAAACCAGCGAGCACGGAACTCATTAAAAGCGAATAAAACTCACTGTTACACCCAGTGACAGCTCACACAGAAGCTCTTCAACATAACAGACAGTCCTGACTATTTAAACTCAGTGAAAAAAAATATATAAGTAAATGACAAACCAAGCAAAAGTTACACATTGATTTCTGAGTGGGTTTAGTTTAACTCTTTATTGTACTGGGATGTGTTAATACACACTTTCATTCAATTGTTATAATATCTATTATATCATATTTAGGATAAAGACATCCAGTTACATCTCTATAGATAGATAGATAGATAGATAGATAGATAGACAGAGACAGATAGATAGATAGATAGATAGATAGATAGATAGATAGATAGACAGACAGACAGACAGACAGATAGATAGATAGATAGATAGATAGATGTTGACATGGTGAAGCTTTCTGTAAGGAGATGTTTAACATTTAGGGAAGGAGTCTCCAGTGTCAGAGCGTTATGACTGTCAGTAAGTTTCCTGACATGGGAAAGACTTCAGGTCTTCACACTTTCCAGTTTCTCGGTAACATGACAAGCTGCGTAGTTTTGTCTTATTAACGTCAAGAAAGAAACAATTACAAGTCATCGTCGCCTCCTCCGCTGACAAACCTAGTCTTCCGTGTTACTAGTTTGTATACCTCAAATACCCTTCAGATATACTCCAAACAGAAAAGGAGTTATCAAAGAAAAAAATTCAGACATTTGACTTTGCTGTGACCCTGATACAGTTCCGACATCTACTCAGTTCATCCGCTAGTTACAGTGATAATTCCGTATAAATCCTACAAACATTTAACCTTGAGCTATCACGCGAACGCAAATCTTAGACGGACACACAGGCTACCTGAAAAGTAAACATAAAACAAAAAAGAGAGGATGGTGAGGCAACGACTGTTTATAGCTGCTATAACCTAAGTGATAACAGGAACTAACCTGTCTCATGGACATTCCACAACATTAAATGTAACTCTAAATGGATAAAACGCATTAAATGTAACTATAAATGGATAAAACGTGAACAAGTACAGTAACATGTTCTTACATTTAAAATCGGAAAATTGCTGTGGTATAAGAGGGATAAAACACTTCGGGACATGCTGTTATAGCACAGCGATCCACCCCGTCATGGATTATTATCAAACCAGCTATTTCAAATGTTAATTTCAAGGAGCAGTTTGTAAATTTTAGAGCCCTCTGCTGCCTCTGATGTGAATTGCAGTTGCAGTGATACATGCCACTACGCAGATTATTTACACTAAATTGGCCCTAGGTGTGAACGTTGTATGATGGACGGGCATCTTCTACAGAGATCCTGGTACAGGCTCCAGATCCACTGTGATCCTGACCAGGATAAAGATACCGAAGAAGACTGAAGTAATGTATCCTTCTTTCATGAACAAGGCTCAGTTACAGAGCTATCATGCTAAATCTAGGATCTAGGTTTCATTTCCTGGACATCAAAATGTATTAGATTTGTCTTACTTACAGAATGGTGTTTCATTTTTCAGACCATGCCATCTGTTTCACAGTCTCTTACTCACTGCCGTTGTTGCTGTCCATATTTGTAAATCTAGAATTGTAGATTGTAGAAATTAGGCACTGTAAAGCTAAAGATGAGAAAGTCTACTTTTATAACTCCTTTCTGAAAATGACATTATACAGCTGAGAAAAAATAATGACATCAAAACATCAGAAAAAAATTAGCTCATGTTTATCTGTGTGTATATCTAATGAATCTGAATATATATATATATATATATATATATATATATATATATATATATATATATATATATATATATATATATATATACTGTATATATATTACATATATTATACATTATATATACACAGTTTGATAACCTCAGATCTCAGATTCCTTTTCTTGGCTGGCAGGAGTGGAACCTAATGTGGTCTTCTGCTGTCGTAGCCCATCCACTGCAAGGTTTTATGTTTTGTGCATGCTGAGATGCCTTTCTGCTCACCACAGTTGTAAAGAGTGACCTGGCATCTTCAGCCAATCTGGTCATTTTCCTCTGACCTCTCTTATCAACAAGGCATTTCACACCATTCACACCAAATCCCAGAAGATCAAGAATTTCTGAAATACTCAAACCAGCCCATCTTGTACCAATATCCATGCCATCCATGATCAAATGCACAGAGCTCACACTTTTTCTTCATTCTGATGTCTGATGTGAACATTAAATGAAGCTCTTGACCTGTATCTGCATGATTTTTTTTTCATTGTGCTGTTGCCACATGATTGGCTGATTAGATAACTGCATGAACGTCCAGGTGTACAGGTGTTCCTAATAAAGTGAAAGGTGAGTGTATATACACACACACACACACACACACACAAGGTAAATGAAACATCATTAAATTGTATTCTGACTTTAGTTAAGACTTCAGTACAATATAATTTTACATGCTTTTGAGTTCATTCTTAACTAAGCTTTGTGTTCATTTTGATGAAATCATAT
Source organism: Pangasianodon gigas (assembly GCA_022758105.1). Lineage (NCBI taxonomy): Eukaryota > Metazoa > Chordata > Actinopteri > Siluriformes > Pangasiidae > Pangasianodon > Pangasianodon gigas. The sequence goes on along the minus strand of CM040456.1, from coordinate 8,895,616 downwards.
TTGTTACATTCATTAACTTCTGGAAAACTCTTTAGCTTCAAGGCTTCAGTGTTGGTGGAAAAACTGCCATCTTGTATTATTTATCCAATTTGTCATTCAGTGACAAAGCCATCTCTAATATGAATATCTGGAGAAGTTAGCCACGGTTAAGTTGCTGCTGTCCTAAGTTTGTGGACAGAGAGCAGAATGTGAAATGTCTATACTGTGAATGTGTATAATATAGCTTTACCTAAATCTCTAAGTACAGTCTATAAAGAAATACCACTTGTCTTTGGCAGAAACATCAGCTGCAGGAGAATCCGAATGACATACCATCAGTCTGTTATTGCTGAGCAACTCTGCACTGATCAATCATTGTTAGCTTTAGATTTATGGCTGCCAATATCAGAAATGAAGGAACTGGAAGCATCGATTGATGACCTACTTTCCACAAGAGCACTTCCTTTACCCAATTCACAGTATTGTCCATGCTGCAGCATGGATGTGTTTCTTCCCAGGCTGGAAGAAGCTAAAAACAGCAGTATTTTCAAATGATAGATATCTTAAATCAGAACGTTTGATCTTGAATGTGGTTGTAGGTGTTTTCCTACGTAACAGATTACAATCATAGATTTACAGGATGTTAAGTGTGTATGATAGCTTAATGATAGAAATATTTAACAGCTCTCTTTTTCCAGTAATCTAAGTCTGGTAATCATATACTTAGTATCACTTTGCTACAAAGTTCTATATTAATCTTCAGATTATACCTTTGTATCTGATGCATAATGAATAAAACATGACGAGGTGTGCTGTTACAGGAAAATAATCAAAAACCAGGTTGTGTGATGTGGCCTGATGTGAAGTGGAGTTAATCTTACCAGCCTCAAGTTGACTATTTTCCTATAATCACACATCCCAAAATGTTTTTGCTGTTATACCACATTACCAATTTTTAATATGTTATTGAATGACGTCATGCTTTTGATCTATTTATAGTTATATTTAATGTTGTGGAATGTCTAGGGGGTGTTCTTTCCTGTTAGCACTTACGTTATAGTAGCTATAAACATTGCCGTTTCCTCACCAGCCTCTCTTTTTTTTTAATCTCTTGAAATTAATATGACAAGAAAGCACAGCTTATCATTTTACAGAGAAACCAGAAAGTGCAAAGACTTGTGTCCTGAAGACTTTCCCATGGTGGAAAACTTCCTGACTGGTACAGTGTTGACACTGGAGACTCCTTCCGTAAATGTTAAATAAACAACTTCATTCTGAACAATATGTAGTTTTTCTTTGTTAAATAACAACACCATGTTTTAAAAATCTGTTTATTATTAATCTTAGATTGTAGAACATGTCTCAGCTGTTAGTATGGGAATGATAACATATTATCCTTTGTCTGACTTGTTTGTCCAGCGCATCCCACAGATGCTCGATCGGATTGAGATCTGTGTGTGGCAGGGCGCAGTGTGGCAGGGCATATTAGCCTGCTGAAAGAGGCCACTGCCATTAGGGAATACTGTTGCCATGAAGGGGTGTGCGTTGTCTGAAACAATGTATAGGTAGGTAGTACATGTCAAAGTAACATCCACATGAAAGCCAGGATCCAAGGTTTCCCAGCAAAACATTGCATAGGGCATCACACTGCCATCGCCTGCTTGCTTTCTTTCTTCTCATAGTGCATCCTAGTGCCTTCTGTTCCCCAGGTAAGCGACACACATGCACCCATTACTCCATGGGCCAGTTCTGATGCTCACGTGCCCATTGTAGGTGCTTTCGGTGGTGTATAGGGGTCAGCATGGGCACTCTGACCAGTCTGTGGCTACGCAGCCCTATACGCAGCAACCTGCGATGCACTGTGTGTTCATTAATGTAATGTGATGCTCATTAATGTAAACCTGTGATTTGAATTATATCTGGCACTACTCTCAGAACTGCTATTATAGAAAATTCAGAAAAAAGCAACACGTTCTGACTAAGATTTCAGCAGCGCTGATAGGAATGGTATGTGGTTAACGTGTGTTAACATTGACGGGAAGTCATTGCAATGCTTACTCAAATGAAGTTGCTTCCTTGCTGCTAGAAAACTGCTCAAAGGCATTCTGGCACATCGTTCCACATGTCCTCCACTGCCGTCGGTTTTACACTGCAGTTGTATCTGAGTCTAGCAGCTTAATTATCCAGCCAACTGTTACACATCGAGCTTGACTGCTTAAATGCAGCAATTTTTAATTTGTCTATGGTGGAGTGCTTACTTATACTTATTTCAGTGCCTCATAGCAGAAAATTGTGTCCATGCCTCTGTGTGATTAATATAAGAATTTACAGATGCAAATGTGTTTTTCATCACTCAGATAATTCAAGTTCAGCCAAAATAATGAAAAGCACAGTACAGCTCACTTTTGTAAGTCATGGTATGCTTCTTCCATCTGCTTTAGGCTTTGAAATGGGCAAGAGAAAAACAAACAAGGCCAAAAAAAAAAAAAAAGCCATCAGCATTGCAAAAAGGTTCAGAATGTTTGTCTCCTCTAGGTTCTTTTCTGTCAAGTTACAGTAACAGCCAGGTATTTTTCTTCCTGGATCGTACCTCAAGACGACACAGCGTGTTTTTACTTGGAAGGAAAAGACAAACTGCCATTGTTTACTGGCTGTGCTACATTTAAACATGTCAATCATATGATGCAATCAGTGCAATGTGGCTGTTTTAACTATACACTACTTTGTACTGGTTGCATGGATTCCACCCATGAATTTCTGATCATTTATTCACTTTAATGTTTGCACATTTACTATGATGTTTGAAGTAGCTACAGTGAGAATAATAGGAACGGTATGTCGTTCTAAGGGTGAAGAATGTAACCTGGGGTTTTAAGGTGTTAAAATCTCTGAAGAAGGAAACATAATGACCTACTGGTTAAATGTGTTTCTGATAAACAAACTCATCTGACCTGTACTAGGTGCAGCTACAGGTATGATTATTCATACAGTGATTCAATTATATGAGTATTCTTCTTTAATCACATGCATTAGACTAGAGTTAAATTGGATTAATTAAAATTAATTATGGCACTATTAAACTAAAGACAAGTGTAATGATTATTACGCAAGTCATCAGACTTATTTAAATACTTTTCAAACACAGCATTGGGTTGAAAAAGAACCAGAAGAAAAGACAAACTGACTAAAACAGGGGGAAATCACTGATTCATTAATTTGTCTTGAGTAAGCGCTTTATCCAAGTCAAGGAATACACCCTGGATGGGATGCCAGTCCATTGCAAGGCACCATGCACACACACACACACACACACACACACATTCACACACTCATTCACACCTAGGGGTAATTTAGTGTAGCCAGTCTACCTACTGGCAGGAAGAAACTGAAAAACCTGGAGAAAACCCACATGCACACTGGGAGAACATGTAAATCAATATAGCTAATGTCCTTTTCGTCTTCAAGTGTTTGTCTAACAAATATGTCTAAACATGTCACAAATGACCTTCTGTAAGTGTACTGTCCACACCTTCTTTTCTCTCCCCAGCCTCAAGTGAGGGCATATTTGTAGACCATAGCATGACATTTACATTACTCACGCTTCAATTATTCCAGAGTTCAACCATGTTAATCTAAAGTAAGATGTTAACTTTCTCTTTGCTGGCTAAGTATCTTCCAAACTAAAACAATGTACAGTATCATGACTCGTTTGTCATTCTGCCAGCTTCATGTGGGCATCATGTCTACTAACACACACATGCTGGTTTTCATAAGTGAGATTTCAAAAGGATCTATTTATGGCATGGTGATAATTTTATACTGTCTGTGCATATTAAAAATCTAGCACTGCTACTCTTTCCAGCCCACTTTTGAAATTCAGGTGTGATTCTGGGATGTAGTCAATGTGCAGACATCGCAGTCTCTTTTAAAAAGTTACTGAATTGAATCACAATTTAGGAAAAAGAAGTACCAGTTATACAGCAAATATTGTGTCTACAAATGCAAATTGCTTTATGTAGGTAATCTTGAAAAAAAAAACATTTATTTTTATTCATTTTGAATGCAATGACGAAATCTTTTAAAAAGCTAAAGTAGGCTGCCTTTGTGTAGCTCATGTCTTTGGAGTTGTGTGACCATTATTATGACTACTGAACAAACAACCGGCATTTGCTTTCCTGCCAGGACCACTTCAGTTTAACTCATAAATGAGCTTTTCCTTTGCACACTATTATGTTTTCAGCTCTTCATCCAATAAGTACAACTCTGTCATTCAACTGCAGTCATTTTTAATTCTTACCCAGTGTAACCATGTTTATTGTTGGTGAAAGGAGTACAAGGAGGCATTTAAATATGGCATTTTAAGTAGTTTAAAGATAAAATCTACTTGGAATGACTTCAATATTTAGATTCAATATGTGATCTTCAACTATGCATAAGATTTATTTACATGATTAAATTCTTTCATCAAAAAGTCAGTCTACAGGGTGTCCCAAAAGTCTCCATACATAGGGGACTGTGTACGCCGGCACCACGTCAGTTGTGCCTTCATCAGTGGATGTTCATGGACGTCCACTTCTTGGTTGGTCTGCAACACTTCCAGTCTTTTTGAATTTGTTAATAAGTTTGTCAGCAGTGTCGTGTGTGATGTGCTTGCCATGTTTCCTGTTAAAGTCCATCGCAACCTTGCGACAGCTTCCTGATCCAGCCATGAGAATTATTTCAATATGTTCTTCTTTTGTCACAGGCTTTCTTAAAGGCTATCTGAAAAAAAACTAAGTATGAAAAATTTTGCAAGACATTTTGCTAGAAAGTGTTCATTTTCCCCTATGTATGGAGACTTTTGGGACACCCTGTAGATTCACTTTGATTAATGATCATTACCTGCAATGCCATTGGACTATCTTCTGATAGCGGTGCCTACACTGTGGAAATGACTAAATGAAATGAATAAATGAATCACTACTCATAAGTGTTTAAATGTCATATTAACTTCCTCATGAGAACTCAGTAACTGAACATTGTTTGAAGAACTCAGTCTGAGTTTAAGTAAATTTTAAGTAAGCACACCTCATGTGACTCAAGTTTTAATTCCTCAGATAATATTAGTTTAAACCTAGATCAAACCTTCTTCTTTTAAATTCCTCCTCAATACCTCATAAAAAAAAAAATCCTTGTTAGGATGTTCTTTCACTTAACTTCAGCTAACAGTGAACAAAATAGGTGTTGAGAGCGCGATCGCTCCTGATAGATCGATAGTCCTGTAGTCTGTTCAGCTCTCTCACCTCCTCATCTGTACTCTCTGCTCAAACCAGTCAGGTTCCAGCTTCACCTTTCATCCTCCACCTTTAACACCATCCTGCTAACTAGCCAAGTCTACTGTAATTCAGTGCAACTGCATCATATAGCTGTAGTGCATTCTGTAAGTCCAGTGTTTGCTGTCTCCACTACTTCTCCATTGGATTTTGTCACTGGAATATGGTAAGTGAGAAAAGAAGCTGTTGCTCCTATGTCCTCTGTGACATCAGTGTAGCAGACAACTCTAATTCTCAATAATTTCTCAGGGGAATAATGAAAATACAACATCAGCCAACAAATTAGCCCCAGAATCACTGAGCACTTCAGAAATA
>CM040456.1:8827931-8889910 GCA_022758105.1 Pangasianodon gigas | reverse complement strand
TATTTCAGCTTTCAAACATATTTAATGTATTTCAGAATGGAGGTCTCCTTTAACTATTCCAAAATGTTACATTGAACGTTGCAGAGATAATTGTAATCAAGACCTACAAATAGCCAAAAAGATAAAAAATTAAGTAGGTCTGTCTAATGAAGACAGTTTTAATCACAATTTGCTTCATATAGGTAGCTAGTTAATGGCAATTTGATCAATAGTAAATAATGTATGCCAAAGACCATTAACACCATACACTGACAGGTAGATATTTTTAGCTATGTACTTACCTATCTGTTTATTTAAAAAAAAAAAAAAAAAAAAAAAAATGTAACCATAATTACGCAAGAGATTTGTAGGCTTTCAGCTCCTGTATAGTCGTGTATAGGGATCCAGCATGATGTATGCTGTTACTTGTATATTTCTGGATATTTTCTGACTGGCAACAAAGACTATTTTGTTTCCTATTTAATATTGACCATATTACTGACATGTCAAACATATGACCACGGGATGCTAATATTCAATTTTCAATTATATTCTATTTGATTTATATAGCGTTTTTTAACAATGGACATTAGCAGCAGCTAATGAAAGCAGCTTTAATGAAAGGCATAAATTCTGGATATAAATTTTAAATTTATAAATTTATTCCTAATGAGCAAGCCAGAGGTGACAGTAGCAAGGAAAAACTCCCCAAGACGACATGAAGAAGAAGAAACTTTGAGAGGAACCAGACTCAAAAGGGAACCCATCCTCATCTGGTGTGATAGTGTGATTATAAATAATTTCTCTTCTCTTCTATAACTGTATTACTTTATTGAAAGATTGATCTTGATAGTGCTGTGCACTTTTTATCCATTTACGCACCATTACACAGTAGACAGTTCGCTTGAATTCACTCGTCTCAGTTGTGGTACTTTCTAAAAATGAAAAAAATAACCTTGGAAAAGGACTCAGCTATGCCATCATTAATCTGCACACATTACATGATCTTAAAGGACCGATGTTTGAGTCTTTCTCATGCATGTTATATTCTATTATGTGCCTTTTTAGATCATTCACAGGTTCATAGTGAACAGGAAGCTCACGCATACACACCGTTTTAACACAGAAGAAGGCATGATTGTGTGTGACCTTTTAGTCAAACAAACCTGGGCAGTGGTGGTTCAGTGGTTAAGGCTCTGGGTTACTGACCAAAAGGTCAGGGGTTCAAGCTGCCCCTGTTGGGCCCTTGAGCAAGGCCCTTAACCCTCTCTGCTCCAGGGAGCCTGTATCATGGCTGACCCTGTGCTCTGACTCCAGCCCCCTAACAAGCTGGGATATGCAAAGAAAAGAATTTCACTGTGCTGTAATGTATATGTGATAAATAAAGGCTTCTGCTTCTTCTGCTAACAAACAGGTCACATTGCAGGTATAACATTTTTGTCTGTATTGTGCATCTGATTTTTTATTTATTTATTTTATTTCTATTTTTTTCTCTCTTGGTCCATATTTCCACCCTTCCTCCTTTAAGTACAGGTTCAGAATAGTACTTACATGATTTATGTACTAATTTGAGAAGAGCATAAACCTATTAGTTGTTGTAATATTAGGGAAATGTATTAAGGCATTAAGATCCCACTTCCTGCTGCCTTTCAGAATCAGGCCCAGAATTACTCTTAAAAATTCTAGAAAAATTCTTAGATAAAAACTGGCAGTAAAATGTGCTATAAAGTTCACCTTTGCGACATCTCCAATAATCTCAGATTTAAGAGTACTCTTATGGTTAATAATTTTTGTACATTGCTCTAAGTATAGAAGTAAATTTGCTGATTTCTATAATTTTTTTTCTCAACATAAGACTGAAATTTTATTCCAAGCAGCTTTATGCATACAAGCCTGAAGTCTCTCTCCTGAGCGCCAAAAAGAGCATGTAAATGGCCGCAGATGTAGGTTGCAGAATGGCGCTTCTTGGTACTAGGCATTTGTATGGAAATGATTACCTTGCTGCCTGTGAAGTGTGGTGAAGATCTAAGAGCCTGGAAATGGTCCCTTTTTCCAAAGCAGATGGCACCCTGCATAGTTTGGCTCATGCCAAAACAGTTACATGGCCTTAGTGAGGTACAGTGAGTTGCCAAAAGCCAAACAGAGGTTCACACAACGAAAACAAAGTCAGCTTTTAACACTTTTATAAAAAAAATTATAATAATAATTAATAAATAAATAAAACCTTTGCTGCATGGCTGACACTGTAGTCCCCATAATCGCATTAAGCAAAATCCCATCAAGCAATTTTAATTGAATCAACGCCTACAGCTGCACCTCTCATTAAGCTCAGTGTTATTATAAAATGAGATCACTGTTGATATTAAGTCCCTGTGGTCATATGGTGTTGTAACGGAATTAGACTGTGTTTGAATAGCTTATGGCAAAGCACGACAATGTTTATAGCTCTAGGTTTAGTTTTATTTTGAATTTTTATTACTTTGAATTTTGACCAAATGAGAAAAAGCTGTTTTCTTATAAATATTTGCCTGTAGCTATTCTCTCGATCTTGCAGCTGTCTGTGGAATTGTAATCTTCTCCAATACTTCAATAGTTTGAATAGTTAGATTTTTTTAGTTCTGATTAGAGTTGTACTGTGTTCAACCAGAAATAAATAACCTTTTCACACGTACAGCTAAAACAATCAGTTGTTGTAACAATATCAGAAATGGTTTTTGTGTGGATTTTTAAAAGTTTTAAATAATTTTCTATAACAGCATGGCTCTGGTAGTAGTGCCAGCTGTGATGTTTATATCAATGAGGTCTTGAAATGCATTATCGTTTCTATAGTATCAATGTACACAGAGACTTGTATGGTGGATGATCCATATAAATGAATTTTTTTTTTTTTGGAAGGTTTCAGAGATAAGAGGTAAATCCTAAAGTTTTCTGACATGGTAAATAACAATAGAGTGTCTTATGCGGGAACAACTGTTTATAGTAGCTATATGGAAGTGTATTTTGGGTGTTCCACAACATAAAGTGTAAGTATAAATGGATAAAAAGTATGATGTGTTGTCTTTTAATAAATAGAAAATGTAATTTTTGGCATAATTTCTATGGTAGAGGAATAAAGCACTATGAGACATGCTATTATAGGAAAATGATCCACTTTTATGTGGTAGTCACATCACCCTACTGTTGATTATTTTCCTTTCAACAGCATGCCCCATTGTGTTTTGTGCTTTACTTTTACAACAGTTAGTTCAGACCACACAGTCTGGTTTAAAAGTATTCTAGCCACGCTGTTGTATCAGCACATGTAGTATTTGACTGACCGTTGGATGTGAAGTTGTTTTTTTTGTTTCAGATCACAGCCATGATGCTATTCATGATAACACCCTCCCTCACTGCTCAAATATACAGCTTTTTTAGGGTGTTATAAAGAACCGTGTTTTTATATTTCGCTGTTTTTATGTGTTGTATTTATATGTTCCAAATGGATGTTTATTCGTTTTTATGTTTGATATACAACTCATTAAGATATTATCACATTTTATTTTATGTAGACTACTTCATGAAACTGTTCACCAATAATTTTAATGATGTACATAAAAATATTCTTTTCGGCAAAGAACCGTTTAAGCACTCAAAAGATTCTTTGAGTGTTCGTGGTTCTGTACAAGCACTGCCTTTACAAAAACTCTTTTCAAAAGGACATCTATTTTAAAGTATTATAGCTCAAACAGTGAAATCCAGCTCTTTTCTAATATCCTATTCATCAGTCAGACTGTAACCTTCCTATCCTCGTCTCACAAGTCAAATATTTGACAGAAATGAATTCCAAGACCTTTTTATCATATGTCAGCTTGTATAAGCTTTAGGTTATCTCCATGGAGCTTGAGCACGGTGGAGAATAACTCTGTTCTCGTCTTCTGTCTGGAACTTCTGTTAGATTAGCATTCAGAGAAAACAGGCTTTTGTTCTGCTTCTGCTTTTAGCCATTTCTATGCATTAATATCTGCAGAAGTGCACCTCCATTACTTTAACAGATAATACTGGATCCACAAGGTCTATACATAGATCTCCATTATCAAGTCAAATTATACAGCTTGAAGATTAATGTGACGTTTGCTCATGAAGTTCAGAACTAGACCCATTCTAATGCATTGAATGCTGTAGGTTTCTTTTGAAAGGAAAAGCAGTACGAGGGTGAATTTTTGTACATTTAGGTCATGGAAACCTCCTTATGCTTATAAAGCTCAGGGCTTGATATAGTCAGAAGAAGGAATGTTAATAAAGCATGACTTAACGTCACACTAAATTATCTAGGATTTTTGTTTCCAGACACGGAGTATGTGTTTAGGTGAAGCCACCAGTTATAGGCTGAAAAAGACTTCCAGTGAAGAGTTTCATTTGCGGTTGCAATCTCTGTAGTTGATTTATTGACACAGCTGATAACTCAGCACCAGTATAGTTAGTTTATGATCTTGTATTTCATGAAAACTGTAGCTTAACCATATGCTGAGAAAATGGCACCGTGAAAAATGGTTTATAATGCATATCTTCAGAGACAAGATCCAAAGTCCATAGACAACCACTGGAACACAATATTGGCTCAGGCAGACCATCAGTCATGATGGCTACAGTTGAGGCTAAATCCACTTTTAGTCATTTTGGCCTAAACTGTATCAGTTTTGCTGTAATATCCGTGAAATCTACTCAATTTAGCAGATAATACTGGATATGTTCCAGCAGGCCTATAGATAACGGATCATCATGAAAGGGTCCGTATTGAAAATTGCCTCTTTTTTTTTTTTTTTTTTTGCAGAAAATGGAAATCCCTACCTAACATGATTCAAAAACAAAAAAAGCCATTTAAAATCAGAGATCTTATCTACATCATGCTGCATCATGAGCATCTGAATAACTCCCTTTGATTAACCCCTGGCTGAAATTAACATACAGCATGAAGCAAGACATGGACTACATCCCAAACTGGATATAATCTGAATAGAATATTATTAAATTATTTTAAAACTACTCTACTATATGAAGTGATGAACAGATGAAAAGCTTTTTTGCTAGTTATTTAGTACAATACCATAATTTGGAACATAGTCAACGTTTTGTAGTGAGCTAACACTAGGATAACTGTGCAAAAATAAATCGCATTATTTGTTCCTTAATGACAATACTCTCCATAACCTTTGGGTAAAGTTTTTTTTTTTTTTTTTCACAAATCTCCTAACTGATCTTATAACTCTTTAAAATCAGATAAATGTAAACGATTCATTTCTCTCAAGATAGCATTAAGTAAAGACCTGAGTCAGTACCATTGCATGCAATTTGTGGTTTTATTACATTACATTAAATAATGATTAGTATATTTCTCCCTGGTTGCCTCACAGCTCCAGGGTTCCCAGGTTGATCTCCATGTCCACATGGGTCTCTTCCGGGTTCCCTGGTTTCCTCCCACTTCCCAAAAACATGCTAGGAGGTAGATTGGATATGCAAATTGCCCTTAGATGTGAATGAGTGTGAATGTATGTGTGCGTAGCGCCCTGTGATGGACTGGCATCCCATCCAGAGTGTATACTCTCACCTTGCGTCTGGTGTTCCTGGGACAGACTCCGGATCCACCAAGATCCTGACCAGGATAAAGCAGTGGCTGAGGATGAATTCATATTTCTGACTAAAATTCCAAGGTCCTACAATTAGGTCACCTACTGTTAATAAAGTGAAACTTCTTGTTGCTCCTCACACAGAACATATTCTATATCTTTCAAGTCAGCAGTATTTCACTTAGCACGCTAATAAATATTAATAAATGTCTCAAGGTCAGCTTATGAATATTTATGACTAGTGGGTGGTCTTTGTGAAAACAGGCTGCGAGTTAAGAATATAGACAAGAAAAAAGACGTGTTTTATAGCCACACAGGCGTACTACAAAATGTTTGAAAAAAAAAGACAGTGCATTTAAATCTAAATATACTGCTAGAGGATTTCTACATAGCTCAGAAATAATACCTAACATACTTTTTTAGTAGGCTACATCAAAAAAAATGATGCCATAGCAAGTGAAAATATCTTGAATATAATCAAATTTATCTAGAATTTCCTATTATAAGAATAGAAGAAACCAAATAGAAGATTATTAAACTTATTTCTAGACAGATTAAATAATTTCAAGCTTGAAACAGTCTTGTTCTATTGGCAGATAAATGTGTTCATTTTAAATGTCTATGTATGTATTTATGTATTTATTTATAGAAAGAAGCAAAAGTATCTTTCGATGAAATATGAAATTTTAAAGCATGAAATGAGTAAAAATGTCTAGAAATACGTTTAATAAATGTATATTTGGTCTACTGTAATCTTATAATAGAAAATTCTAGATAAATTAGATAAATTAAAGTAGATAAATTATATTCAAAATATTTTCACTTGCTAAAATGGCTTTTTTTTTTGCAGTGTAGGTTTTTTATGTCATGGAGAAGATGTTTATTTGGTATTAAGGCTCAGGTCACAGACATAGACTAATTAAGTGGAATGTCAGTGCAACGTGACCTAATGTGAACATTTTTAGACTGAGTGTCTATGTCTAAACACATACTTAGGAACAGAAGGACTAAAATGTTTTTTCAGTGAACCCCCTACTGTCATTGCAGTACATTGCAATCTGTCTCAAGATCAAGTACATTCTGTCATTTCTGTCATGGCTAGAACTGAGGCAAAGACTTAATTTGTGCATATTAACGTGTGTTTTTTCAAATTTCACCATTCAGTATTTGTAGAATATGTTAAAAAAACATACCAGCATTGGAGTCAGGGAACACACAGACAAATTAACGTGTTAATTGTCATAAAAAAAGGTTTGTATGTTTTTCATTTGGTGAAGGACTGAGGTATGTAGATCACAGAGGAGAACATACTGTCCATTATACTGTAACTGCAATAAAATACAGTGCACATCACACCAAACCTGGCAGCATTTGTATAACGGCTGGTTGATTTAGTGTATTGAACCTGACTTGGCATCACATTGAGCACCTTCTGTAGTGCCCATTTTCCCCTGGCAGTACATCGTGTATCACTGAGACATCCGCTTTAAATTACTGCTTTCAATTGAAGGTGCAGAGACAAGGACACAAATTATACAGTACACACAGTCAAACTTCTATTAGACTTCTTTTTTCTCTACAGTTTGACAGGGGCTTGCTTTCACACAAACATTGTTTGTGATTTCTTTATTCGCTAGGAAATTGAAAGGTCTCCTGCTGTGAAGCTACGGTAAGTGATTTTTTTTTTTTTTATTTTTTTTTTAGCCTCTCTGCTTGGGTCAAGCAGTACATTGCATTCTTTCAGCACACAGTAGTAGCTCTTTTTCATAATTCAGTGTCAAAAGTGGACTAAAGAATCTCAGTTAAGATGCTGTCCACATTACTCACATTTTCTATCACATCATCTGTTCGTCTTTACGCATGTGACACTCAAAATGGAGCCCCGGAAATAATCTGTGAACTAGCCATTATTTTTACTGATGCGATGATGTTCATATCACTCAACTCAGTAACTTAAGTAAGCATTGATGTTATAGGAAAGTAAGCATGTGATAGAGTGGTGTGATGCAGCCAGACAAGAAGTGGAGCTCATTTATCAATCCAAAGTTGATTGTTTTCCAATAAGAGCAAGTGTGTTATTCTTCTTACACCACAACAATGTTTATATATTAAGGAATAACACATCATAGTTTTTTTATCCATTAATAGTTACCTTTAATATTGTGGAACGTCCACAAAACAAGTTATTTCCTCACGCAACAGTTTTTAAATCCTTATTTCTGATTGGTCAGAAGGTGTTGATTAATTTTCTATAACAGCACCTCTGACAGTAGTGCCAGCTGTAATCTAAATCACAGGTTTCTTTAACACGCTCGTTCTGATACGATATTGTTTAAATAATAACAGCTAATACACAGGGCATATGGTGGATGCTCTACATAATCTAAGACTACTAATAAACAGATTAAAAATGTGTTGTTATTTAACAAAGAAAAACATTTAATTGTTGATATGGTGAGGCTTTCTGTATGGAGACATTTATTTACCATTTTTGGAAGGATGAAAACTAATCAACAACTTCTGACCAATCAGAATTGAGAATTCAACAGTGCTGTGGCATGAAAGCTATAAAACAAGCATACATAAGTAGAGTGTTGTATGTATGTTTCAAAAGCTTTAACTCAGTTTCTGTGCATCAAAAATCTAGGAATTTATAGCTCTAACACCTCGACAACGAAATGTCCAATTATATTCATAAACTGAATCTGTGCTGTGATGATAAGGTCTGTAGCATGTTTTATATTGTAAAGGGCACCTTCACTATCATTTGCAAGTCTATTATAGTAAATGAAGGTGACTGGACTTGTTATAATCTTGAAAATGTTTCACCATCATCCAGTCTGCTCCAATGTTTTATCATTTTCAATCTATTTTAACCCTAGTGGACATCAAAATGACTTGAGCAACTAAAAAACTTGAAAAAGCAGCATTTTGCAGTTTGCTTTATGCATCTTCACTGCATACACTCAAGCAAGATAAGGAAAGTTGATTAAATTCCTTCCTCTACATTGCACATGAACTGATGGGACTCTGACCTCAACATGTGACTACTTCACAGTAAAGCAGGTCACATATTTATTGCATTGTAGGGCTCCTGTCATAACGTTTGAGTGGCACTTTATATGAATGGTGTAAGGAAATTATTTGCTAGCAGTGCACCAAACTGCATATGCATCCGCGCATCCACACAGCTCAGCTCTGTCTCTGATTTCACGAGCAGAATGACCATGCAGCAATTTATGGCATGACAGCAGGGTGATTAATTGCCTGCTTTCCATTTTTTGCAGTGTTAATACAACAAATGTTCTGTTGCGTATGGAAAATGCGAAGGAGCCGGATGGCTCTCTGGGAAGAAAGTCATCTTCTCACAAGAAACTGAAGTGCAAAACCACAGATTTACAGCTCCAAAGCATACATCACTTTAATAGGAACACCTGTACGCCTGCACATTCATGCAGTTATCTCATCAGCCAATCATGTGGCAGCAACATAAGGCATAAAATCATGCAGATACAGGTCAAGAGCTTCAGTTCACATGTTCACATCAAACATCAGAATGAAGAAAAAGTGTGATCTCTGTGACTTTAACCATGGCATGGTTGTTGGTGCCAGGTGGGTTGGTTTGAGTATTTCAGAAACTGCTGATGTCCTGGGAATTTCACACACAACAGTCTCTAGAGTTTACACAGAATGTTGCGAAAAACAAAAAACCCATTGATTGAGCAACAGTACTGTGGGTGGAAATGCCTTGTTGATAAGAGAGGTCAGGTGAAAGTTGGTCAGATTGATTTGAGCTGCCAGGAAGTCTATAGTAACTAAAATAATCACTCTTTATAACCGTGGTGAGCAGAAAAGCATATCAGCATGCTCAACACATCAAACCTTGAGGTGGATGGGCTACAACGGCAAAAGACCAAATCAGATTCCACTCCTTTCAGCCAAGAACAGGAATCTGGGGCCATTACGGGCACAGACTCACCCAAACTGGACAGTTGAAGATTAGAAAAAGACCAGGTGATTTTTTTTTCTGTCCAGTTTGGGTGAGTCTGTGCCCATGATAGTACTGCAAGTTAACACGATATTAATGCTTATTTATATATAACTCAGAGGCTATTAATGTACACACTTCATTATTTCCTGGGATGCTAAGGATTAGTGCATGTATTAATTCATCATTATGAAAACATTAGTTAAGTAAAGTGTTACTTTATGATATATTGGATATCAGTTTAAAAGCAGGACGTATACACATAGCTAAGTTTATTCAGTTTGAGATCAAAACCTTAGTGCTTTAAAAAATTAGAAGGTCAAGACAGGTATTTATAATAAAGCAGTTTAAACAACCAGTGTACAAACACAATTTATTTAACTGTGAATTTATGAGAATTACTACTAATGTGGTTTACTGGGGTCGGGTTATCCTAATATTTTCCAGTTGGTTCATCATTTTGGAATCTGCTGGTAAAATCTACATTATTTACTGAAGCATCTGCTGAAGTCTGCTGTTTTATCAGCATCTCCAGCTTATTGGAAAAACGGAATCACTGGCAAATTGTTGTGGTGTAAGAGGAATAAAACACTTTGTGACATGCTGTTTATAGGAAAACAATGAACTTTGTAACTTTGCTATAACAGCAGTCCTGTTTATAATTGTATTTCTTATATAGGATGTAGTAAAAATATTGCTGAGGTCTCAAAGCTTACCAAGCTCCATTCCTTCAGAACATTTGAAAAGACCTGCTTGATTCAGAGACGTGCAGAGTGATGAGTCATTTGCAAACAAGTCAGCTCTTTGAGTTTTAGGTGAATATAGAGAGTCGACTCACATACGTGAGCAGTTTTCCACTATGGAATTTAGTTTAATATAGATGCTTTCATGAATACCTCTTTTCAACATCTGAGCTGTTCTTTAGCATGTGTATGACTCTCAGGTGGTTGTATGAGGCAGTTTGACAGGGAGGATCTATGGCCTCCCTAGGCCTAGGGATCTAGCCCTATCATTCACATATTTTATAAAATGCATTGCAAAACAATGTTATTTTGTTTATTATGTAAAATTAGCCTAAGATTTAATTAAATAATTCCATCCATAAGAACAATCACTGGTCAAAATGTTGCAAACACTTTCCGAGCCATTTGGGAGCCAGAAGAGTCGACTCTTATTGGTGAGCGGAGTCAAATGATCTGACTCGCTGTAAAGAATCAGAATTCCCATCACTAATTCACAGCCTTTGAGACTGAACAGAGGTGAGCAAGGTCTCCCCCTGGTGACCAGCAGTTTATTCTAGTGATACTTCACACGTCCAGCCACTCACAGGAGCTCAGGAAGGATTCTGCTGACTTTAGTCCTTCCCAGGAGGATCCTCACCTGACCAAACTTCCAACACTTTCAACATGATTAGTAACGATTGCACTCATGCGCAGGGTCTAAACCTTCGCCTGAATACCACTGGACACTGTGCTACATCTGCTTTGGATAGATTATAGATTAAAGCTTATCCTCTAAGCTTATCTTAGAGGATAACCAATAGGATCATGTCCTTTCTTATGACGTAACAGCAACACAATTTAATTTTTTTTATTATTACAGAAAAGTTTCTTATTAACGGTAACAATATGTTTATGGAGACAGACACACCAAAGTCCTCTTAATGGAAATTCTTGCTAAGATGAGTTGGTGGAATTGTTAAAGTGACTAATATTACTTGTATTTATGAATTTACATATTTATTTTTTTAAATATCTAATTAATTAATATCTTTGCAGTAACCATATTTCTAATAAAACTATAATCTCTGTTATAACAACTGACATTTAAAAATAATTTTTCATGTTCAATCAATAAACTGAAAAATTGACTCATGTAGTAATATGTATTAATGACACCCAGGTAAACAATGGTGATTAATGTGTGTGGCTGTTATGGAAAAGCCCTCATATGGTGAAATTTTGATATTTTCCACTATATACAGTTTTAAAAGCTACAGAGTTTCTATTTTGCATGTATCACAAATGAAATTTTAGCACTTTAAAGGGAAACAAAGAGAAAATTACATAAATTACATATAAATACTCCATTGTGACTACTTGATCAAGGTGTTACATTCGCTGTGTGAAGAAATCATACTTAGATAGGAAGGTTTTTAGGCCGAATCACTGTTTTAACTACAGTGTTTGCTGAACTGGCTCCTTAACCAATATGATCGTTATAAGATCATCACGAAGAAAGCCTAGGTGACATTTAAGACATAAATTCAACCATATCCACGCCATTTTAACGAAATATAGTTCTGGTTATTAAGTTGAGGTGAGGTAGTATATTATAGCCAGAAAGCCCAAAGCTTTGGCCCAATTTTTCATGTTTTTCAGCCACATCTAGGTCTGACTGGTTTTCACAAACCACCGCACATATACAGAAACTCGTACTACCTCGTCCTTCCCCATACCCCATGCTTTCAGCTGAGCTTTTCTCATCAGTAGACGCTCTTATGATTGAAGCGGTTGGCCTTCCCTATAGTAGTGATGCCCTGTTTCTTTGGCAATACAGTGTAATTTTCCTTCCTTCATCTGTAAACTGATAATTCAGATATTTCTGAGCATTTTCCAAACTAAAACTGTAAATCAGATTCTAGTGAATTGATGTTTGAGTAAATCCTGAACACATCATAGCTCTTGGACAGTTTTACAACATTAAATAAACATCAGAAATGAAGAAATAAATGAATTAAGAAGTTCATGTGTGTCTGAGTTTTATTCTTTTACTCAAAGTTGTATATATAGTAGTGAAATGTGGTGATTTACCCATAAATAACAAAAGAAATAAAAAAAAGTCAAAGATCTTTTTTCAAAATTTGTTATAGAAGACGAATATAAATTAAACATTGGAAGACATTTCACTTCAATGTACAAAAAACCCCCAACAAAGTAAAAGACAATAAATATAGCATACAGTAGCAGACTATAAATAGTTTAACAGGAGTAAAAAGAGAATCTTATTCACAGTCACACATGCTGAATAACGTTTCCACTGTGAAGCTGAAGAAGATAGCTCTGCCCCATGGGTAAACTGTTTCTCTCCAGAGTTGCATCCTGTGGATAAAAATGCGCACGGTGTCATTTGTCTTTACCCTCTCTTTAATCATTTAATCAGATTTTATTGTTGTAATGTTGGCTTAGATCATTCTCAGTCATAGCCTGCTGCATGACAATACCACCAATCTAGGAAAGCAGATGCCAGTATTTAATAAGCCTGGCACTGAATAACTTTAAATCTACTGCACACACAGCTTTGTTGAGAACATTTGGAACAAACCAGTGAAGACACCTGATGAGCTGGTGTGTTGAATAAGGAAGATGGAAAGAAAAATCCCTGTCATCCTTCCCTTCCCCGTGAGGAAACTGCCAATTATATCATCAAAGGTCACAGGGATTAAGTCTTCAATCTTATCCATAAAGGGCCAGAGGCTTGTGTGCTTTCATTCCGGCTACACAGAAGCCACACCTGTTTCCACTGTTTCAACTTCTACTGATCTTTGGTGCGACTCCTCTTTGTGTGAAGTGAAAAGCAGCAGATACACCGACTCTTTGTGGATCAGACTAAAGCCTCCTGGTTTAAGTGGAATTAAAACTCAAATCCCAGTGCTCATATAAGGAAACTCCAGGTTGAAATTATAAGAAGTATTTGAATATGCAATGACCAAGTTATTTTTGTTCCATATTCGTTACATGAGTATTTTAGGTTAAAAGAATAATTTGAAGCTGAGGTACAGTATATGATCTTGCCTCATATTCAATATATCATGAATATACTGTATGCATATACAATAAACAACACGTACGTTTCTCAGTGTCTTATATAAAGTAAAACCACTGCGCATTAAAAATGTACGTTTGTTTATTTGTGCATTACCTTGGCTCTCCTACGGAGGTAATCCCTGCGGTTATGCAGCATTTTAGTACAACGCACAATCACCTCTGTCTCCCTCCCAGACAAATACGGCAAAGCGGAAATGATCTGAAAGCACACAGACACACAACTTTACGCCTGATCATTCATGCAATTATCCAATCAGCCATCATGTGGCAGCATCACAATGCATAAAATCATGCAAATACAGTCATTTCTTGGGAAAAAGAAAGTACACCCTCTTTTAATTTTACATTTTTGTTCATCAGGACCTCACCAACTTCTTTAAACAAACAAATACCCTCAGGCGACAACAAAAAAACATAACAGATTTCAATATGTAGCCATTTCTTTTCCCCACAAAGTAAACCAACATTCAGAAACCAGGTGGGGAAAAAATAAGTACACCCTTCCTACTTCCACAATCATTAAGAGAGTAATTAGCAGCCAGGTTTTACTAATGAAATTCAAAAGATTAGTTAATCATTAAGAAGCGTAACTACCTCTATAAAAGCAGAACCTTTGGCAGTTTTGGCTGCTTTCTGGTGACACTTGATGTTGCTTATTTGTATAGAGAAGTTGCTGAGAACCACACAATTGTTATTTAGACCCTAATAAATAAAAACATAGAATTGAAGGAGGGTGTACTTTCTTTTTCCCATACAGGTCAAGAGGTTTGTTTACATCAAACATCAGAATGGGAGGAAAAAATGTGATCTCAGGAATCTGACGCTACAGTGGGCACAGGATCACCGAAACTGGATAGCTGACGACTTACATAAAGCATAGGTAGACTCCATTCAGCTAATCATGTGACTTCTAATGGCAGCTGGTTTAGGGGTTTCACAGCAATGCGGGTGAATATTTATACAATTAATCAACAACTTAATATAATAATTTGTTACATATAATCTCAATTAAGTCCATTACAGTTCCAGGCTATAACACGACAAAATATGGAAAAGTTCGAAGGGCGGGGGGTGTGAAAACTTATGCACGACACTGTATTATGTGTGATGGAAAACATAATAGGTATAACCTTTGCTGTAATTGGGCCCCATTCAATGTTTCTGCTGTAGCAGGCCCTCTGCCAGACCTGGAACTGTGTCAGGATCTCTCTGGCCACCACCTGCTTACAGAAACAAAGACCGAAAATAAAAAATAATAAGATTATTTGATTATTATTCAGAGACACCAAAAATAATTCAAAGGTAACTGAAATGAGCACTTACACTGAATGTTCTCTGTCTGTTTATGCTGCACATTTTGACCAGGTCTGTCGGAGGATTTTCAGGATGCATTTGGGTCGTCTAGAACACACACACACACACACAAAACTGAGTCAGTATTCGATTCTGGTACATTCCCTAACAACATCCAGGCACTGTTCAAAAGTTTTGTCACTTGAATGATGTTTCAAAGCCTGCTCATGAGTCGTGACTGAGGAAAACTCAGAGAAATCGGAATTATCGATCATAAAACATGCTTTTGTGCCTTGAGGAGGATGGACCAGGCAGGAGGCTGAGGCAAATAATAGGATAAAAAACATTTTTTTTTTTTATTTCTATTCACTTGAAGGTCAGTCACTTGGTGAGACTTGGTGAGGAGAAAAACTCACAGATAAATGACAGACTGCGGGAATCTAATGAATGGAGTCTAGAAAGTCTGAAGTGCATTAGTGTCTCCTGCTGTTGCTGCAGTGCAAAGCGCAGAATATTACAACCTGATTCACTCTGCTTTCCTTGTTCAGTGAAAGGAGAATCTCCAGTGAGCTTAAAAACACTGCACACGTTGAGCCATTAAATGTGGATAAAACAAAAACATCTTTTCTCAAATAGCTGTGAAAAGAGTATCACTGTAAAAACACCAAGGTCAAATATCACCCAAAAGAACAAGTATATTCATTTGCCTGTATTCAAATATTCAAATATTTTAGGATACATGATCTTGACTTAACCATGTTTGTGGAGATTCTGCAGCAGATTTTAGGTAGAAGAATGTTAGCCTCATCTCAATTAAGCTTCATCTTAAACTAAAATGGGCTGCCTCTTAATTCCTCAGCATTACCATCCTAATGGGTGCAAACAGACTTCAGCAGTTTGCTGTTCAGCCAAGTTCCTTTTAATCAGTTTACTTGCAGTTTAATTCCACAAAACACACCATTGGTGCTTAATGGAGTTAGCTAGGGCTGCACGATAACAACTACATTACAGACCTGATCAGTTATTGTACTCTTTGTTGAAATCCTGCTTTTTATCACAGTTATTCAGCCAATTTAGGAGCAAAATAGCTTTATTACAATTTATTAGATTCTCATTTAAATCAACAAAAAAAAAAGTTTCATAATGTACAATATAATCTTATATTCCTTCACATCTCTAAATTCAAAAAAAAGACTGTTCTTTTAATCACAGTAATCAAGTGCTTCTTTTTTTAATGCAAAGCAGAATTCTTGCTTACACAATCAGCCTCAAAATAAATGGATACATAAATAGGCCTTCACAGCATGCAACCAAACAGGCATTTAAAACACATTATCTTTAAAAAGAAAAAAAAAAAAACCCTGATATTTAATTAACTAATGTTAACCAATGAGATCATTTTAATCTAAGCTCACCAGTTGATTATATTTTATTGAAAAAGCCAAAAATGGTGGTCATATTAATTGTGCAGCCCTAGATTTAGCTCTGTGCTCCATCTTGAGAATTATATGAAAACCCACCTCAAAAAAAAAAAAAGAAAAGAAAAGAAAAAAACATTACATGAACAGTTAAAAGGGAACTGATCCACTTTCTGCTGTACGGTATCAGGAACACAACATAGTTCATCATGATATTCACTCTGCAGATTCCCATGCAACCTGGCAGATGATTATTATTAATATTAATAATATTATTATCTTCTGAGAGCACTTGTGAACACCCTGAGCTCTAATCTGCCTCTGATTTATGTCTTTGCAGGAGTCCTGCGTCTGTGGGTGTAATTAGCCATGATTCTCTCGGCTCTTCCTACATCTAGCGCACATTTGTTTCTGTTCACTTGGTGAAAACCTATATCGCAGCATTTCTATCACTGTCAGCTCCTCTAAAAGCTTTATTCTGGACTGTTAAAAGCATCTTCCAACAGAATAGAGGTCAATGGTTAGAATAATTTCACACTTGATACAGTCTTAAAAATAAAGGTGTTGGGAAAGGCTCTTTAGAGTGATGCCATTGAAGAACCATTTGGGTTGGTGCTATGGAAAACTAAAAATAAAAAATAAAAATAAAAATCCCATCTGAAATGCTAGCATTATGAAGAATGAAATTTGTGGAGGAAAAATGATTATTCAGTTTACAAAAATGTCTATAGACTCATGGACCAAAAGGGTCTTTAAGGAAATAAAATGGTTCTTTTATGGTCCATTACTCTAAAGCCATGGTTTTCAAGGTGGGGTCTGTGGAAAGTCCAGTGGTCTGGGAAGTACATTCAGGGGGTCCACGACTTTTTACATTTGGTTACTGCTGTGAAAAATCACAACCTACCATTATAAAAGTAATCGCATTCTTATAGCTATTAGTCTGTTTGACTGGTCACTTGAATTCAGTGGGTTTAATAACTCAAAAGCCAGTAGGGTGGAAATAAAAATGTGTTGTAGTGGAAAGTTCACAAATTAAAAGCTTTATAGTTCCAATAGAGTCAAATATTATTGCACACAGTGGGTAACGTTGCCATCTTACAGATCCAGGGTCCTCGGTTGAAGTAGCTCAGGTTTACTGTCTGTGTGGAGTCTCACATGTTCACCCCGTGTCCGTCTGGGTTTCCTCCGGTTTCTTCTCACCTCCCAAAAACATGCCAGCAGGTGGACTGGCAACTCTAAATTGCCACTAGGTGTGAAAGTGTGTGTGCATGGTGTCCTGTGATGGATTGGTGTCCCATCCAGGGTGTATTCCTGCCTCATGCCCAGTGTTTTCAGGTCAGGCTTTGGATCTGAAGATTACTGAAGATGAATGAGTTAATTATTGTACACATTTAAAATCTGTGTCGAGGGATTTTTCCCTGGTTGCAAAAAAAAAAGTTAAAGAAACACTTCTGGCCCCTCTAATTTTCAGAGTGTACTTTCATGGTGAAAGTCCCTGCTCACAGAACAAACCAGGTGTTCTCAAAGTGAAATTCTTCAGAACACAAATAACATCAGGCTTTTCATGTGATTACACTTAGCGCTTTTAATTCCTAAACGTGAAACTATTTTTATTTATAATTTTTAAGCATTCAGAAAGGAAGTTTTAAAGCATCGTCTTTTTGAATTACATCAGAATTCTGCACCTACTCTGTGTTTGTGTAATTGCTCGTTTTGAGACATTAAACTGAAGCGTGGGTAAGCTCAGACACAAAGACTGAAGGGATTGTTCAGGTCATGCATTCTGAGATCTGTGGACTGGAACGTGCAATTCAGTTCATTTCCGTTCCATGCACTTTCAGCAGATGGCCCTTCAGCTGCTTGAGGCACACAAACGTCTTCCCGCACTGACGGCAAGGACAACTCTTCCCCACTCGGCTGTGTCTCCTGAGGTGGATTCTCAAGTGAGTGGATCTTTTGAACCTCATGCCGCAGTGGGTGCAGTTGAACAGTTTCTCGCGCGTGTGGATGTTCTGATGCTGCTTGAAGTTGCTGAAGCGGGTGAAGCCTTTGCCACAGTCTGGGCAGACGTGAGGCCTTTCTTTGGAGTGCTGCTTCTGGTGGTCCTTCAGCTCAAAATCACGAGCAAATGTTTTGGCACACTGGGGACACTTCAGGGGTTTGCTCGCTTGGTGTGTGAGCATGTGAACCTTCAGCTGAGCCACTTGAGCAAATGATTTTCCACAGTGTGGCTTTTCAGTGGGAATTGGAAGGTGTTCGCTTTGGGGGAAAGGGAGGAAAAGTTTCTCACCTAGACAAAGCTCTGGATGACTCAAAAGACTTTCTGGACCAAACAAGTGTCCATTTTCATTATGGTCAAATGAACTGGATCCCTCAGGCATGGGAGCCAAAGCAAGGTGAACCAGCTCTGTGGTGATTGATTCACTAGGCTCAGCCTTGATGCCTTGCGAAACCTCTGTGTTACAATTCACTGAATAGGACATTAAATGTGATGATGGATCTGGCATGTTGAGAGCAGTTAGATTTGGAAATTTATCTACCTGTGTTTCATCTCGATTCCAGGATCCGGCGTGATTCTGGTCTGTTTCTGCAGGAGCGCAGTCATCTCCGCAATCCCACACTGGGAGCATCTCCTCCTCTTCTTTAATAGCAACCGGATCAGGATGGTGCTCAGATTTCACAGTGGGATAGGATGGAGACAGTGCCAACTCACCGACCACGTCTTCCTCTGTAGCACTTTGTATGGTTCGAGACTGGGCCAAGTCTATGTCTTTACTGGGAGTGAAGTCCATGACAGGTGTCTTGCAGTGACTTTCTCTGGGTTTGGGGTTGCTACAGGCCTCGTGGGTCCTTGTGACTGCTGCATTGACGCACTGAGGATGTTGCACTTCGGTATTAGATGTAGACTCCTGCTTCCCTCTTTTTTCAAGCGCATTTATGTTCTTCTCTTTGTCACTGTGTGTTTCTGTAGTTCTGTATGAGCCCAGACTCTCTGTAGACCTCCAGACTTCACTGAACTGAGGCCTTTTCTCAGACTGCTCCCTCAGGCTAAGCCTGAAGCACAGAGCATCTTCACCTATAAGAGGGGAAAAAAAAGACAAAAAAATCAATCACTGTCATAGAGCCGCATAAATGTTTTATGAAGCTTTGATCGTAAATAGATAATCAGTGATAAATATTTTACGCCTGTATTCAGAGGTGAGAGGATACTACTGAAATTGGTATTACAACCTCAGAATTATCTACAGGCTTCATCACTGCTCAGACAATCCTGCTACTGCTATTTCACACTTTGAGGTTAAGTGTTCTTCCTGTCTGTGATGTTAACTCAGTGTTTGACAATTTGTTGTATGCACAATATTTCAGCCGGAAAGGCATGTTTTAAGCAATGTAAACACACAAATAAATTATTTAATGCTATTTCAGGATGACAAACAAACAAACAAATAAATAAATGTCACTATGAATCATGTTATCCTTCTCTTTCCCGAAATGGAATTGCAAATATTACACAATTTCAATAAGAAGAATGGACCGCCCAGAAAATTTTGTTTGAATACAGAGAACTTTCCCATATTCTACTGATATATCTTCTAAACTTTTGACGATAACCTAATTCTTGAACTTGTAACCTGACCCTATATTAAACAGAAGCATTACAACTCTCCTAACCTGTGAGTGTCTCTGCTGGTTTCTCTGTAGTCCTCTCTCCACCTGCTGTGGCTCTCCCACAGTCTGTACATCGTACTCTCTTCTCTCTCTCCTTCAGTTTGCTCTCAGAAAACTGCAGCCTGCGCAGAAGCAGTTCCACCTCCTGCTTGCCACGAGCCACTTCCTCCATGAAGCTGTCCTCCACCAGCCTGGTGATCTCAATCATGGCTGACTTGAGAATCGTCTCCATGACGATAGAGAGCTGGGACTGGAAGGTGACGATGAGGGTGTCGGACATTTTTCCGTCTCGTTGATGTGCTACACCTTCAGAGTAAACTGGCTGGAGATTTTGCATTTAATTCTCAAGACCTGAGAAAAACCATAGGAGTGTTTAGTTACTATTTAAACAGGTGAGTAAACACATTAGCCTCAATATTGTCAGCAGGAACAGTTTATTAACAAATTATTTAATTTTACAAGAAAAAAAAAGAATAAATCCATAGCTTGTTAGTTTATGATGTATCTTTTATTCAAAAGATAACTAACATGATATTTCTGAACAATAATGTACGACACCTATTTGAGTCTGCAGAGTTTGCAGTTTAAATCAAATCTACAGTTCATCAGTATCAGTATCTTTCCTGACGAAATACATTCCTGTCAAACCCGGTAATCAAAGTCTCCAAAGATGGGTCATTATCTAATTATATGTAATGTGTGATTAAATACGTATGCGTAGGTGGATACACTTCTATAAATTGCCCCAAGGAGTGCATGTGTGTGTCAATGTCTGCACATTACTCTGCACATATACAAAGTGACAAGGCTAAAGCAGCTTACTCCCTACAAAGACTACACACTCCACAGTGAGAACTCAGTGACGTGTCCATCTGTAGGGGCTGAAAGCAACAGTCACAGCTGAGAGAGGAGGTTTGGTTGACTGACCACTACCGTGTAAAGCCTTTCTGAGTCTTGCTTGTACAAGCCTATGTTCCCAATGACCAACCACTCATCACCATTGTTCCCATTGAACAATTACTGATCATAGTTCTTCTCACTGACCAATCAGTGCTCCCAAGAACCAATTACTGACCACAAACATTCCCAACAACCAATGACTATTGTTCCCACTGACCAGTTACTGATCACAGCTGTTCCCAATGACCTATTATTGATCATGACTGTTTCCAACAACCAAATGTTATTGTTTCCATTGACCAATTACTGATCACAGCTGTTCCCACCGACCAATTACTGCTCACCATTGTTCCCAATGACCAATCACTGATCACGAATGTTCCCAGTGACCAATCAATAATCACAACTGTTCCCACAGACCAATCAATAATCACGAATGTCCCCAAAGACTAATCACTGATTACCATTGGTCCCAATGACCAATCATGTTGTTTGTCCCACCCACACTGCTTTTTTCTTCACTTAAACTCTCTTCTTCGTTATATTTACAAGTAATAAAAGTGAGTTATTCTATCCGTAACTGTTTCCTTCGTGTCTATTTCCAAACTATTCATTACCGCAGCTTCATTTGCAGCATTTTTTCATTGAAATTATTTTGTAAAGTGTCAGTTTGTAAGCACATAAATAACTATTCTATTCTGTCTTAAGATATTTTTCATATAACAGAGATATGCAAATGACTAGAACGATTCAGTGAATATGCAAATTAGTCTATGACATCATCTGGGTACTTTTTGAGGTTGCTGTAGCTACTTTCCCCTGAAAAGAACTGTCATTCAGAGTGCAATTTAATGCTTTTTATCACTGAAAAGAACAAGTCTCGGAGGTTAATTATGAACAGGATGAAGCAGCACATTGCCACCGGTTGTATCTAGTAGTTTCTATTCACTTCGACTTATTTTGTAAAGTAGGCTAATTTACAAATGCAAACTAACACAAACGCACAAGCTATTGGATGTTACCAGAGGTAGACATTAAACCAGGAAACCTGTATCAAAGACAGTTGTTTGTTTGTTTGTTTGTTTGTTTAATTGTTTTTGTCAGGACTTATTATTTATAAAATGTAATTTTAACGTGCTTTGTACTTGAACTTGACCTATACTGAGGGGTAAACTCAACCGCAGCCGCCGCCATTTTCCCCCCTTTCAGCTTAACATCAACAGCGCAAAGCATCTCGGGAGTTAAGTGTCACTGTGTTGGTCTCATCACTAATGGCTATTAAAAAGGTGGCTATATGAAAAATATTTCTCAACATTTCAGTTTAACTCTTCACTCATAAGAGTTTTTCCTTCTAAGTACCCTGTGCAGGGTTTAATTATTTCTTTTATGGACCTCAGCGTGTAAAACACTGAGCTAAATAACTACCTGAACCTGTACGTTAGTGAGACATTAATGCGGCTCTCAAAACAAAAACAAAAACAAAACAAAACAGCGCGCCATTTTGAATAACTACTTAATCCAGACTTCTGTGGTGTTGGCCGTTGGCGTGGTCCAACACAGTGTTAATGTATTATCATAACACTGCTATAACATCGAGCCGTGCTAGTAACCTATTGTGCTCTATCTACAAACACAGCGGATTCAAGAATGCTAACGTTAGCCAACAAGGTAGCAGCTTAGCTTCGACCATTCGCTCTCCCTATCCGCGCTACGAGTCGTTTACTTTCATGCTAATCAAAGCAGCGTGTGTTAAGCTCACGGAAACAAACAGAAACGGTAAATGAATTACTCAACCATTAATTTAACTTACAACATACATAGAGAGATGATCCAGCACTCAGACTGCAGGTTTTTTATTGAAGGTGCTGAATATCGTCCTTGTACTGACATCTGCTGGTGTGGAGAATCATTAAGCGACATCTTACATCAGGGGTGTCCAAACTTTTCTCAAAGGGGGCCAGATTACACACTAAATAAATAAAGTAGTAAATATTTGCACACACATACTATATGTACAGTCAGGTCCATAAATATGTCTAACACAGTATATTGGAGGTGAAATTAAATAATGAATATGACCTAAAAGTGCAGACTTTCAGCTTTGATTTGAGGGTATTTACATCCTTACATTAGATTAGGTTCCTGGAGGACTGGTGGTTAGGCCACAGTGCTCTCACCACTGCAGCCCGGGTTCGATTCCCAGCCAGGGAACAGACCCCAGCCACTGGGGTTGTGTACAACAGTGTGCTCTCAGTGCTGGTCCCAAGCCAGGATAAAATTGGGGAGGGTTGGTCAGGAAGAGCATTCGGCGTAAAAACTGTGCCAAATCGAATACGCGGACCAATGATCCCTGACCCTTAACGGGAGCAGCCAAAAAAGGAGCAACAACATCCTTAGATTAGATTAGCCTTTATTGTCTCCTTTAGGAGAAATTTGTCTTGGGCAATCGAGAGATCACAGTTGATGTTACGATATACATATACAATCAAACTACATTGACATGCAATTGCACCCAGATCTGTATAAACAGCAAAACATCCTAATTGTGAATACCCTCAAATTACCCCTGCTTCCCCCCCCAACACCATATTTAAGATACCAATAGTAATTGAGGGTGGTGGCTCAAAGGTTAAGTCTTTGGGTTATTGATCAGAAGGTGTTGTGCCCTCTCTTCCCCAGGGGTGCAGTATCGTGGCTGACCTTGCGCTCTGACCCCATCTTCCTAACAAGCTGGGATATGCAAAGAAAAGAATTTCACTGTGCTATAATGTATATGTGACAAATAAAGGCTTCTTCTAATTGGACAAACAAACATGATCATAAATTAAATAGTCAATTTTAATACTTGGCTGCAAATTCATTTTAGTTAAGGCCTCTTTCAAGAATTCATGAAAGGTTTTCCATGCTTAGTGGTTGTAATCATCCCCATTTATTAGCTCTAGTAATGTTCTGTGCCCCAGTTTGCCCTGATAAAAAAATTGCTTCTGCAAAGATAGCTTCCAGCTCCTTGAGTTTCTCTGCCCTCTCATCCTCTGAATATTTCCTTCAATGCCCATAATTCATTTCATAACGCCTCATGATATAAAATTCCTTAATTACTGCAACAGTCTCTTGACATGAGGCACACGCATTAGCTATGGCTCTTGACGAAAAAGTATTCTTGTTTCCAGCTCTTTTGGAATCACCTCTTCTCACTGTTAACTTTGTGCATTTTGTCTGTAGCCATAACTACATGTCTTTCAATTAATTTGCAGGTGTAGGCAGTGAAAAAAGGCTCTTGCAACTTAGCTAACTGTGTTAACACAGTCTGCTGCCACTGTCAGGTGAAAGGAAAAACTGCAACATGTTGGCTGGTGGGAGAATTACCTGGATACCTTCCTGCGCACATGGTGAAACCTTCAACAAAGTCACAAAGAGACAGTATGATGTAGCATTTCATATAAATACTGTTCTATACAGCCACTGTAACCTTTCCTCTTCTCACCTCACACAAGATAGACCTTGTGTGCACTTGTAACTACGGTCGGAGCTACAGATAACCTGTCCTACAAAGCTGCTGATAGACTCCTACCATCTCCTTTCATCTATTCATGGCCACAGTGACAAGCCTGAGTTGTGTTCTCTTGTTTTCTTGCTAGCCATGTTATGTATCACTCCAACACTGAGTTAGCTACAAATTGTTCTGTTGTTCATCATGACACTTACCTCTCACTTACCTGCATCTTCTCTCAACAATCTGAGTTATTCCACATTGCATGGTGTCTATGAAGCAGTTCAGGTCTTGACATCCCCTTTGCTGACTGAGAAATAGGGCACAAAAAGCTAGCAGATTTAGACCCTTATTTGGAGTTGCATCTGGCCCAAATGCCAGAGCCTAAACAACCTGCTAATCAAAAAAGTAGTAAACATCCTTGCAGAATAAAAAAACGTCCATACCGAACAATGACTGACGAGCACCCAAGAAAGCAATTGGAGTCTCGCTGTAGGTGTGTAGATGACCTGTCTTCAGATGTGGCTCCACTGAATTTGTTCCTCCTGGAATTGAAGCCACACACAGTGGAGGCTCGTGCTCTTTATCAGAGTATTCCTTATAGCCCAAAAGCTGATTCTCCCTCCAGCTAACCTTTCTTCAGGAACTACTCTGACAGGGGTAAGTTCCCATTCACAGCCATTGTGGTGCATCACAACACCATCGATGGCATCTTTCTTGAGATTCATTAAATTATTATAACCTTTCTGAAAGGGGTGAGGTGTCTCCATCTGCCACAGATCCTCAAGAGCCCAGCGTGTGAGCACTGCCTTTGTGCTGGAGTGCCTTAAGGCCCCTCCTTATGTGGTAAAACTGCATGCCTTGGTAATTAGTTCATCATGTGACCTTGAACCTTGTGTTTCTGCCCAATGTCATATCACCCACTTTTGTTAATCAATCTACTCTGCATGGCCAAAGGTTTGTGGACATCTGACCATCATACCCATATGTGGGTCTTCCCAAAATCTGCTGCCACAAAATGTTCAGCACACAATATAGGATGTCTTTGTATGCTGTAGCATTAAGATTTCCCTTCACTGGAACTAAGGGGCCCAAACATATTACAGCTAATGCTCTTGTGGTTAAATGAGCAAATCCCCACAGCCACACTCCAAAATCTAGTGGAAGCCCTACCCAGAAGAGTGGGAGTTATATAAAAGCAGAAGGGAGGGGATAAATCTGGCATGGAATGTTCAAAAAACACATATGAGTGTGATGGTCAGGTGTCCACAAACTTTTGGCCATATAGTGTATTTCCATTCCATGAAGCAGAACCTGCTGAGCATTCCTTGCTATGCCCAGTACAAGCCTGATGGTAGGATTTGGAAAGGACAATGGTGACTTGATCATCAGACCAAATGTCCATCTGTCATGGGGTAAAGACACAAGAAAATGTGTGAACAGACACTGGCCACCTGGGTGGTAAACATCATCATCTTGGGCTACAGTGGGGCTGGATGTCTGGCCCCAGCCCTCCACATGCCACTCTATGAGGAGCATGACCTGCTCAGGGGCAGTACTTAGAGGCTTTCAGCTCCAGAAGGTCTGCACTGATGCTATCTGAGCCTCACACTGCAATCCAAGCTTAAAGCTCAGCAGTTTAGGGTTAAACCATAACCCTATGGCAGTCTCAGTCTTACGAACTCACAACCTTCTAGTCACTAGTGAACAATACATGGTTGGTTGACATTGCAGGTTTCTGATTACAGGAGTGCTGTTGGTTGGATATTTTTGGTTGTCTGACTGTTTCTCAAACCAGTAGTGAGTAAAATATTCTCCTGGGAAAGTACAGAATGTAAATCACAAGAAAATTTGTAATTTGAATAAATGCAAAACAAGATTTGAGCATTTAAAGAATACTTTTTGTGTCCACTTATTAAACCTGCTTGCTGTAGTTCCTGGTTTCTAATACTGAATCTCAAAACTCGCAAAGATAAATAAACTATGAAAAGAGGTCCTTTATTCATAATTCATAGTGGTGCCACTTCATGACATTGTATGACTATGGAAAAAGACTACACTATGCATGGTCTTGAGCACAATATTGCTTACATACTGTATCTGGAAAAGAGATGGAGAAGTTATCCACACACCCATATACAAAACAAGAGACAGCTGCACAACAGAATAGTTACACATTGTAAACACAAAACCTCTTTACGCTTTAGCAAGCACAGTCAGGCTGATGATATTCTCTAAACCAGTTGTCATAGGTGAGCGGAGTGAATCCTCTGGTGTCTTTTTAAGTTACATTTCTGTGTGAACCGTTTTCCACAGTCCATGCAGATGTAGGGTCTTTCTCCCGTGTGGACCCTGCGATGTGCCTTCAGGTTGCTGAGTTTGGTGAAGCTCCGGCCGCACAGTCCGCAGCAGAACTGCCTCTCTCCTGTGTGGATCTGTTGGTGAGCTCTCAAGTGGCAGAGATGCGAGAAGCCCTTACCACACTGCGAGCAGATGTGCGGTGTCCGCACCACATGGTGCCCAACGTGGCCGTGAGTCCTAATGCCGACCGCCTGTGGCACATTTCTTCCGGACTGCAAGGCACTGAAGGCTCTCTCGTCTGTGTAGGTGCGCTGGAGTTGTGGAAGTGCCTGAGAGGGTTTTGGCAGAGGAGGACTCTTGTGGAGCGAATGTCCCCTAGACACGTTCACAGTGGTAGAACTTGATGCCAACACATTGGCATGTTGAGTGGGTTTGGGCTGTTTTTTAACCAGCATCCTGAGTTGCTGCGTGACCTGAGACGACAGGCTTTCCTTACCACAAGGTCCTGGATAGACCACACGTCTTTCCTCAGAGGTTCCGGTGGGTAGAGGATCTCTGTGCTGGAGCTCTTCCCGTACCTGACTTACCCTGCTTACTGTGGACGTGGTCCCTGCCCTCGCCCTGTCCAACTCTTCCCATTCTGGGGGAAGCACCACTACGACTTCCTGTTTAATGGCCACTGATTCTGGAGTGCCTGCCTGCTGGTTCACAGTGGGGGACACTGAAGATGGTGCAGGCCCCATAAGCTCGGACTGCGAATGAGATGTATGCATTAGGTGCTCTGGTTTAGAGTCTGGCTTTTTTGATTGTGCTCTCTGTTTCACCGAATCTTGATTCCCAGCACTGGTGCTGGGTAACTTGTCTCTCTGAGGGAGCCAGTGCTCAGGCTGAGATGTGTGGATGCCTGATGTCTCCCCTGCATTGTGGCTCTGGGATACTCTGTGATCTGCCGTGGTGTGACAGTGTGCTGTTGAGTAGCTCTGCATGCCTGAGGCCTCTGCGACCTCCTCTTTCACCGCCCCGCCAACTTTCGCTCCATCCACTTGAGTCTGAAAAACAAGAGAGATGCTGTCTTTCAAATTCACACTGTTACAACTGTATAACCCATTATCATATTCAGTATAGTACAAAATCTGCTGACAACATTACATTTTCTAAGAGAATATTATATGACACAACACTGCAGCAGCACAAACATTAAATGATCAAGCTATGGAAACTTAAAAAAACCTGTAGCACATATTCCAAGTTATGTGAAGCATGGTGGCGTGTGTACACATACTATCATCTGTCTTGTGTCAATGATTATAACATCCTTACAAACTCATTTTTTAAAAGGTCAAAGAGGAGACAGTTTTTGCATTAAAAAATGAATAAAGTATACAATAGTATATAATATAGGTCCTTCATAATAACAGCCCACCTAATAAAATTAATACATTTTTTAAAAAACATTTCAATAAAAGTGTGAATGAATTTCTGTTTTGTTTTGGAAACTCCAGTTATCTCTTCCATCTAACCCACTGCTGCATGTTTTGCAATATCACAATATCTGCTGACGGCTTCACATTTTAAGAGAGGATGATATTAAATGACATAACATTACAACAGTTTAGGGCAAGTATTAAATGATTTGGATTTTCATTAGGACTTATTAACTGTATTGCTTAAAGTAGTATACAAAAGGATCAATGACATGTACTTCTTGCAAAGAAAATTATTAATATGCATAAAATACTGTATACAGTTTTGATCTGTTGTCTCATAAAGATGTTAAGGTGGGTTTTTTTTTGGAACTTTGAAAAAATGTTTTCGTATTTTACCTGGTAAGTTTGTACGTATACATTATAAAAAGTAATCTACACGTCTTTAATTTGTGGCACAAGAGACACGGGTCACCTAGAATTATGTTTTGTCATACGATTATCAGCACCAATATCAGATTTCTACTGTATATTGCAGTATATAATCACTGCAGTATCACATAACACTCCTTATTATGACCTGTTATGTCAGTGATTATTAATACGACCAGCAATAATGGAAGTAGCAGCGTGTGCAGTTACTCTATAGTAGAGTCACCCCCACCTTAAGCTCAGGGTCAGGGATGGTCGACGTTGCTTCTTGACCTGGTGTTACGCTTCCCTTCTCACAGATTCTCCTGCCTGCTTCTGACACACCCTCCTGCTTTGTAACACAAATCAACTCCGCACCTGCGACAATACAGAGCTGTATATCACTCAGCTGTACATTCGACAAGTAGAATAATTACTAACGGTGTCATATGTGAGGAACAAAACACAACAAGATGTGCGGTTATAGGAAAATAATCCACGGCTGGGTGATGTAACGCAGCCTGACGTGAAGCAGACGTTGATTATTTTCCTATTACAGCCTTCCTGAAGTGTTGTATTCCTTCCTAATACCACAGCAATTTGCCAAAGATGACAAATTCTAATTTATTAATGAACATGTTGTGATTTTTTAACAATTTATAGTTACATTCAATTTTGTTAAGTCAGTTCCTGTTATCTCTTACTGTCATAGCGGCTATAAACAACAAAGTGCGTTCCCTCACCAGCCTCTCTTGAAGATAATAAGACAGGAAAAAAAAAAAAAAAAAAACCCATGCAGGTCATCATGTTAACGAGAAACTGGAAAGCGTAAAATCCTGAAGACTTTCCCGTGGTGGAAAACTGACTGACTGACTGACACTGGAGACTCCTTCCATAAATGTTAAATAAACATCGCCTTACAGAAAATTTCATCTACACCATGTAGATGATTATATTTTTCTTTGCTAAATAACAAGTTTTTAATCTGTTTATAGTTCAAATTAGAATATGTAGATCATCAACATACAAGTTCCTGTGAATTAGCTACCGAAGTAAGAACGAGTGCAGTAATATAAACCTGTGATCAGCCAGAACTACTGTAAGAGATGCTGTTATAGAAAATTAATCAACACCTTGTGACCAATCAGATGCAAGAATTCAACACATCTGCTGTATAATAACTGGAGAGAACATGCAGATCAGGTGGTTGACTGACCTTCGCTTTGCCTCCTGGGCTCTCTCCCACCCGTGTCCTTCTTCGAGAGTCCAGTTCTGCCGCAGTCTGTACACCTTACTCTCTTAACTCTTTCTCTCTCGCCCAGTTTAGTTTCCAGGATTTGCAATCTTCGTCTCAAAACTTCTGCCTCTTGTTTCCCACGACCGATCTCCTCTAAGAAGCTTCCCTCCACCAGCCTGGTGATCTCACATATAGCTGATCTCAGGATGGTCTCCATCAACCCGGAGAGCTGGGTCTGAAACGTCAGGAGGAGAGAATCCGACATCCTGCTGCGTCCCATACACCTCCACCAACCCAGCAAGACTCAATCCCAACCGCCAACACGAGGCAGGATGCAACACACACACCACACACACACACACACACACACACACACACTCCTCGTATTGCTCAGTGACGGCTCTTACTGATCTGATCTGATGCACTGGATCTCACACTGTTGATCACTGCATCCTCTGCTGAGATCTTTCGCTTTGACACCTTGCGTGTTTCATCAGCTCCTAGCATAACTAGCTTTCCCAGCTAACTCAGTGCTCATGCTAACTGTGCTGCTAGGCTAAGCTACGCACGCTTCCTGAACAACAGCGTCGATTCTGCGTGGGCTTTTCCTAATAAAGCTCACAGAACCAGAAATGCGCTTGAATTTACGCGGACTAATTAGCTAACACACATGCCTGGATGCAACGGTG
The DNA here is from genome assembly GCA_022758105.1 of Pangasianodon gigas. Classification (NCBI taxonomy): domain Eukaryota; kingdom Metazoa; phylum Chordata; class Actinopteri; order Siluriformes; family Pangasiidae; genus Pangasianodon; species Pangasianodon gigas. The sequence continues at coordinate 8,859,681 of CM040456.1, read as the reverse complement.
TGAAAAGGAAACCTTGTTATCCTCCGTGACGTCACGCATTGTACAGTGGCCCGCGTGGACATTACTGATGCGAAACGCGTTGCGGGAAATACTAAATATTACTATACATTAAGTGCCAACTTTGGGATTTTTTTTTTAAGGTTACACTGACTGGGAGCACGGTGGCTTTGTGGTTAGCACTGTTGCCCCCCCCCCCCCCCCCCCCCCCCCACCTCCAGGGTTGGGGGTTCGATTCCCACCTCCGCCCTGTTTGCTCCCAATGCATGTTCTTCGGGGGGCCCTCTGGGTACTCTGGTTTCCTCCCCCAGTCCAAAGACATGCGTTGTTGGCATTTCCAAATTGTCCGTTCCAAAGACATGTGTTGTCTTGGCTGATTGGCATTTCCAAACTGTCCGGATTGTGCCCTGTGCTGGGTTGGCATCCTGTCCAGGGTGTCCCCCACCTTGTGCCCTGAGTCCCCTGGGATAGGCTCCGGGCTCCCCACGACCCTGTGTAGGATAAGTGGTACAGAAAATGGATGGATGGAGGTTACACTTACATATATAAAATTACAGATGCTAGGCCATTTATTGCTCTGCAGTCAAGGCTGTGGGTTACCAGTCAGAAGGTTGTGAGCTCAAATCCCAACACTGCCAAACTGTCACTGTTGGACCCTTGAGCAACACCCTTAGTCTTCATTTGAGCAGCTCAATTGTAAGTTGCTTAGGATAAGCAAAAAGCATCTTCCAAATAAATGTAAATATTAAGGTATGCACAATTTTATCAATGTTAAGCAGTGACGCTGAGACTGAACTGAAATGGTACTGGATGTTAGACTGGTGTGAGTGGCCTTATGATGGACAGTAATTGATGGAGAGAGTAATGCAATGCCACTATCTATATCTTTTTTTAGTGCTCCATATATCCATATCTGTATTCAGATTTAAATTCGGAGTGGGCGTGGCCTCAATGGCAGCACCACCATCAGGGCGTGTGAATTCTGGCTCTGACAGTTCCTCATCCTCAGCTACATCACTTGAGTTTGTAATTAGGCTCAACTAGAGATATACGTGGGAATGTTTTATTAATCCTGCTCATGCGGTTATTAATTTTGTTTGTATCTGCCCACAATATTTTCTAACAAATTTAGCTAGTTCGATTTCCGAAAATATAAACAAACCAGTAGCCTAAAACCATCATGACCAGGCAGTTACTAAGGATGAATGAATGATTGCTGTAAATGCATCTCATTTTAATGAACATAGTCTTTTTCTGCGAGCTTCATGTTTGACTGCTCTCTCACATTCGTGTGACAGGAAGAAACTCCTGCTCACGTGACATTTTTGTTATATCACATTCCTGATGCACACGTCATCCATCTCCTGCAATGGATCCAGAATGTAGCTGCATGACTTGTTTTCCACCTCCCCAAGTTCTCCCATACCACCCCATTGCTACGCTCTCTCCACTGGCTTCCTGTAGCACTTAAACCACTGATGCCTACCTACCTTAAGGCACCCATCACACCCAGCTGCGTACCAGGATCCCTCTCAAGGTAGAAGAAAGACCTGCATCAAGACTCTTCTCTGTCCTGGCACACTGGTGGTAGTATGAACTTCCCCTGGCTGTCTTCAAATGAAGAATAAAGACCTATCTCTTCACCAAGCCCTTGTTTTAGCACTTTGTTAATCTGTAATTTTTTTAAAATATCTTGTCTGGTTTGTTTTCTTTTCATACTGTATTAACCTCCCCAACATGGTTTTTCTTTCTGTCATTCTTAGTCCCTGACCTAGTGAACTAGCATGATTGTGTGTTTTTGATGGAGACTACGAAGCACTTCTGAAAGTCGCTCTAGATAAGGGCGTCTGCCAAACGCTGTTCATGTAAATGTACGCTCTAATCTCAACCAGTTACTCTGTGAACATTTCTGGCATACTTTCTTTAAAAATGATCTGCTAAGTCCAAAATGATCTGTTAAGTGTATCTGTACTAGATTATATCCGCAGTAGAAAAGGGTGAGATGTTATGTATAGTAACAAATGGGCTACAGCCCCATAGACTGTATGTAGTCACAAGGTAGGTGTACCTAATAAACTGGCAAGTTATAACACATTATTACAACACCTTATACAATTGCTTGTATTTTCATTAACATGGATCAACTTGTAATTTTCAGATAAATCATCATTAAAGATGTGTATTATGTTTAAATATTCATTCGTACATTCACTTTTTTTCGACACACATATTGAACATCAACATCAGAGCCCTGTGCATCTCTAGTGTCTGTGGGCTTCCTCTCCATTGCTTGAAAAGTTTTAGTCCAGAGTGCTTACACACACTTTTCCCCCACAGTGACTCCCCTGTCGATCAGCTTCACATAACTTAAAGGCATATCTTTTTAAGTTTGTAAAAATGTACCAGTGAGTTGCTGCCCCACAGATATCCGTGGGAGACCAATACAAACACCATCCTAACAAACCAAAAATCTGCATATATTTGATAGAAATAATAATAGACCTCAGATAAAAGTAACTAACTATGTAAATATGACTCAGTAAAACATTCATTATTAAAATAGTATTAAATAAGAGACTAGTTCTCAGTTTGCAAAACAAAGTAATTACAGAGGCACTGCAGTATTAAACAGTACATATTGAAATTACTAACACTCACTTCCTTAAACCATGACACAAACTACCTTGGCAAAATATTCGAGAGGGCATTGAAGGAAAATTACAATTATTTTAGTGGGCATTTTGTGCTTCTAAAGTTGAATAACACAAGAAATGATCTTCCACAGGCTTCTACAGGGCAAAGGACTATATTCATTTTCAAGCTCAAACTGTCTTGTACAAGTGCAAGCATAAAAATTACATGTCCTCACGTTGCTGAATGAGTCGTGTATGAATATTTAAGCATATTTCACAAAACCTAGTTAGAACATTGATTTGCCTTTTAGCTTGATTTCTAGGATTCTCGCTAATATTTTCAAAGATTACAAAGATTACATTTCAATTACAAATTAGTCCTCAATCCATTTTCGTGTGATTCGATACACTTTGGGAGTACAATATTGCTGAACAAATATGCATAGCTTACGCATGATCACTGATTTACAGAAGATGTCCAACATCCAAAAGGCAAATGGTGTGTTTAGCCTTTTGGAAGTTCTTATAAGAATCAAAGAAAACTCCTTAGGTATATCGTATGTTTTAGGGTAAGAAATGTAAGAAACACATCACTATGTACAACGTTCAGACAAACACCAATAAATGAAACAGCTCTAGACAAGCTATGCGAACATTGTGTTTTATACCACATCTTACTATACAGTTAAAAAATAGCAGGCGTGGACAAATCAAAAGTTGAACGGCCGCCTGGGACAAAAGATTTTATGTCTGGGCTTTTCGTTTAGGTTTTCATTTGAAGTGTATGTTTATTAAACTTACTGTGCTTCACAGAGGTGTTATGTACCTTGATGCTGTCACTATAGCACAAGCTACGTCTTCCCACTTCACTACACACATCAGCCGAGGCACAACCTGGTTGATGGTGGGACGATTTTTATTAGGTGGATTAAGTTCATAGCTGGCCAACAACATGTTGCAAACATGAAGTGTTACCTCAGAACCTTTGTTAGAAGAAGATAACGATCATATAGCCTAATCATTCGTTTTCCTTAGTCTGTATTAATGTACTTAAATACCTAACTAGGTAGTCATACATTATTACATGCAGGTAGCTACCACTTTCGGTTAGTTGGTTAGGTTTCCAGGCAATTGGCCAGTGAGTGAGCTAATAAATTTGAGATTTGGCCACCACTAGTAGTTTCTAAAGCCAATCTTGCTGTCTTGTTCTATGCCCTGTAAAAGCCTACTGGAAACTATTACTTTAGGAGTCACAAAAAACACCACAATAATTTTAAAAACACTGTGAAACCTGCAGTAAATATTTTTGGAGCAAATAAAATTATGAAAATTGCAATATCAACTATAATAAATAAGACTATCTAAAGAAACCACTGGAGAGCTGTGTGTAGTCCATAGTGCATCATATCTGCTTTATAACAGTCTGCTCAATTAATACACTAACCTGCTCTTTTAATACACTAATCTGCTCCTTCCTCCATTACAAACTTCACTGAGATGCAGTGTTTGGACTAAATGTACTACAATTCTGTAAATTAGTCACCTGTTGCAAAATAAAAGTAATGTTGTATAGACTTCATTATTGAACAGACGACTAGTTCTGGTGGTTATTCAGATTGGCTCCGTGTTTGCGCTGGTGTGATCTGAGATGGTCGAGGCGTTTAAAGGTGAGTCCACAGACCCTGCAGGAGTACGGTCTCTCTCCGGTGTGGGTGCGCTGGTGGACCTTCAGGATGTCCGCCCGGGTGAAGCTCTTGTCACACATGCTGCACCGGTGCGGTTTCTCCTGCGTGTGGATGCGCCGGTGCAGCTTGAGGTTCCACAGGCGGCTGAACTTGTTCCCACACAGCGAGCAGCTGTAGGGTTTGTCTCCAGCCTGGCTGCAACGGTGTCGCCGCAGGTCACTGAAGGACGTGTAGCCTTTCCCGCAGTGGCTGCACAGGTGCAGACCCTCCCTCTGGTGTACACGTTGGTGGACCTTCAGGTTGCAGGCTTGAGGGAACTTCTTCCCACACTGGTTGCAGACGTAGGAAGTGGTGACGTTGCGATGACGGTGACCATTCAAGTGCGCTTTAAGGGAAACCTGGTCTGGGAAACTGATCATACACTGAGTGCAAGCATAATCCCTGTCCTCTCTGTCTCCCAACATTCCTGCAGATCCATTATTCAGGTCTAGTTGCTGGCTGAATGCATCTCCACTGTAAAAACAATCAGTACTATCATTAACTGTATCTCTATTGTATATCGGGTGTCCTTGTGAGTCTCCGGCATGTGAACCTGGAGCCTGGGAGAGACCACTTACATCCTGCAAGTAGCCCTCCTCATTAATAAGCAAACAGTCCATGTCACCTGTATCTGAAGTGTTGTGTAACGATGGTGAGCCTTTGTTCGCTCGTTTATTTTTGAGCTGTCTTCTGCATTCCTCAGATGTACCCAGGTCAGTCTGCAAAGAACCCGCCAGCACCCCGAATCCCAAAACCTCTCCAGCTCTCTGAGGAGGGTCTGTCAGGCCATTCATCCCTCCCATATCCAGCTCCTGGTTGCTATAGCTTCCCAAGTCCTCCATGTTGTAGCGAGTTCTATAGAGCAGACCCTGGATATGGTCCATGTCTTGCTCAGGCTCAGGGGCTTGGTCCAACCCAGAGCTCCAGTCGTTCTGAATCTGCTGCAGCTCCTGCTCACTGTAGGTCTTACTATGAGCAGAGTTGTCAGAGCCTTCTGTTACTGGAAAAAAAACCACACATACATAAAAATAAATGAGTATACGTATCTACAATGAACATAGTGAAAATATTGAGGTTATTCATTGATGAGGCCCCAGAAGTGCTGAAATTATAGTGGCCCAATGAGACAACCAACAGTCACTGCATGTGTGTGATTGCTATCATTGAATATCATGAATCATTTGAATGCATGACCACCAAGAAAGAAAAGTTTATGTTTAATGATGAAATATTTAATATTGTAAGCGTTTAACCAGCAAACAGCATTGCTCTATGTATACTCAGACAACATAACCTCTATTAAGAAGGTAGTGTTTATAATAATACACACAAAAGTCCTGAGCACTGATCAGAACTGAATTTTTCAGAAACACAACACTCTCACTGCTATTACAGCAAGGGTTATTTATTGTCACAGCTAAACTTTCACTTATGTTAACCCCTAATTCTTCCATCTTATTATTCAGTTATTCATTTTAGAGCACATTATTCAGTGACCACTACAAATTATTCAGTACTTACAATGAATTGTTCAGTGACCACAGCGAAACCATTAGGAAAGGTATGTAGTTCATAAGTGTTAGGAATTTTCACACAATATTTTTCTTGCATAAGGTTAAGCATATCTTAATCTATACCTTCAGTACTCAGTTTCCACTCATCTTGTAGCTCAGTAGCAGTGGCAGTCTGAACAGACTCAGATTTAAGCATGCAGTCCAGCTTTCCTTCCTCTTGAACCGCATGCTGTACAGGGCACAAACACAGAGAGTAAAAAATCGCCCAGAACCATGACTACACACATATATTTTAAAAATATACACAAAAGCTGACTCTCAGTTAATGTTTGGCCCAAATGAACAATCATGTACACTGCTCACCTCTGCGGCGTGAACCGGACTGGATACGGGTTCTGTTTCCACCATTCCAGAAAGTTCAACTGCCTTCTCAACTCCACAGCTTCTCCAGCTCTCCTCCGTACTTCTCTCCTGTTTAAGAATCCGAGCGTTTTCCACACCTAAGGGATGATGGTTGAAATGCAAAGAGTTCACAACAATCGTAGTAAATCTGGTCATGAAGACAAAAAAGGGGTTAGGGTTCTATGGATATGCAGCTTCTAAAAAAACTTGTAATTATTTCTGATAGGCAAATGCTCTGTTATATCGGTCCCTGGAGGACTAGTGGTTAGGCCACTGCGCTCTCACTGCTGTGGCCCGGGTTCGATTCCCAGCCACTGGAGTTGCATGCAACAGTGCGCTCTCAGTGCCAGTCCCAAGCCCAGATAAAATTGGGGAGGGTTGCGTCAGGAAGGGCATCTGGCGTAAAAACTGTGCCAAATCAAATACACGGACCAATGATCTGTGGTGGCGACCCCTAATGGGAGCAGCCGAAAGAGAAACAACAACAAATACTCTGTGAAAGATTTCTCATTAATGACATTGAACATTGCTGGAGGAAGCTTTTGCTCTTTTTTATTTATTTTATTTTTTTAGAGCTAACAGTGATGCCTGACCGTTATCCCTTATGTTTGTAATTGTTGAAAATTTTCTCCTATTAAATGCCATGGCCACTGTGTTGCAGTGGGTAGCTTTGCTTTCTCACAGCTCCAGGATCCCTGGTTCGCTCCTGAGCTCTGATTACTCTCTGTGTGGAGTTTCACATGTTCTCTCTGTGTCTGTGTCCCTTTAGCTTCTCTAGTTTCCTCCCACATCCCAAAAGCATGGATTGGATTAGCTGCTCTAAATTGTCCCTAGGTCTCATCGACATCTCAATCACCATGGTACAACATTTCGTTCCAGTGTGCACAGGCTGTATTCCCAGCTCGCGCTCAGTATTCCTGGGACAGGCTGTGGATCCACAACCACTAACTTCTCACAGGAATAATGCAAAAACAGCACCAACTACCAAAGTAGCACCAGAATCACTGAGCACATCACTAAACATCTCAATAGAGATGTGTTCAATGTGGATTTATCCACCTTCAGATCACTAGAGCAGAACCATAACCATGATCTAACTCCTGCTCCCTGAAGATATTCCCTGAAGATATGTAGATGTACCTGGTTGTGCTGGAGATGATTTCTCTCGTCTTTCTTCACTGGCCACTTTGGTGTTGCCACACTCAGCACATCTTCTCCTGCCTTTGCTCTCAGACCACTGCAGTTTCTTCTTCAGAGACTCCACCTGCTCACGGCTCCGAGACACTTCCTCCAGGAAACTGTCCTCCACCAGCCTGGTGATCTCAAATATAGCAGCCTTAAAGACTGTCTCCATGACTCCAGACAGCTGGGTCTGAAACGTCAGGATGATTTCAGACATCTTCGGGGTGAATGAGTAGCTGGAGCTGAAGTAGATAGCTAAACAAGACAACGCCGTGCTCCTGGTTCTTTACGTTTTATCCCTCAAGCATACACCTGAATAGCAGGTTAAAACTCCTGGATCTGAATTTTTGCCTCGTTCATATGTCTTCAAGTTTTGTTTCCGAAATGTTTCTAATTTCGCTAATCTTATTACACGTTATTAAGCAGCAGCTGCTAGTAGCATATGTAGCTAATTTAGCTAACCTTAACATCGAGAAACCAGATAGCTAGCCAAAATAATATGCCCTATAATGTATTGACTGCCTGAATAGGTAAATTTATAAATAATAAATAATTTCTACAGCCTTTTCTCTATGTTATAGTGTACAAATAAGCAGAAAGAGATCTCGAAATGCAGCGAGAAGAAAGAAAATTAATGCTAATGCAGTGTTTGCGACGCTAGGCTGTGTGAACGGGGGACTGAAATAGTGTAACACCGAAATGTTCGGGGTGTGTTCACATTCAACACAAGCATGTGTACTACCTAGGGCCCTATTCCAAGTCAACTAATATCAGTAGTCTAATCCGTATTAAACCTCCAAACATAGTTCAATTTTAAAAGGCATGGTTAATACTAACACTTTTTGCTATGGCCTAAGCTTGAAGAATTGAAGATGTGGTGTGGAACAGCCACACACCAAGTGGAATTTATTAATGAACACATCACACTTTTAACCATTTATAGGTACATTTAATGTTGTGGAACATCCGGGGGACAAGATAGTTAGTTATAGCTTACATTATACCAGCTATAAACAGTCGTTCCCTTACTAGCCTCTCTCTGGAAGACAAAAAAAACCTCCAGCATGTCAGGTAACTGAGAAGCCATAAACCTGAAGATTCTCCTGACACAGGAGACTCCTTCCCTTAATGTTAATTAAACATCTGCACACAGAAAATGTTTCCTTGGGGGGCACGGTGGCTTAGCTGTTAGCACATTTGCCTTGCACCTCCAGCGTTGGGGGTTGATTCCTGCCTCCACCCTGTGTACATGGAGCTTGCATGCTCTTCCCATGCTTTGGGGGCTTCCTCCAGGTACCCTGGCTTCCTCCCCCAGTCCAAAGACATGCATTGTAGGCTGATTGGCATTTCCAAATTGTGTGTAAGTGTGTATATGATTGTGTCCTGTGATGGGCTGGCACCCTGTCCAAGGTGTCCCTCACCTTGTGCCCCAAGTCCCCTGGGATAGTCTCCAGGCTCCCATCAACCCTGTGCAGGATAAGTGGTACAAATGGATGGATGTTTTTCCTTGTTAAATAACAACACATTTTCATCTTAGATTATGTAGTGCATCAACCATACAAGTCCCTGTGAATTAGATTAGATTAGATTAGACTCAACTTTATTGTCATTGTGCAGGGTATGAGTACAGAGCCAACGAAATGCAGTTTAGCATCTAACCTGAAGTGTAAATAGCAATATGTCTACATATATATATATATATATATATATATATATATATACATGTATAGACATATTGCTATTCATACTTTGCACATGTACATATACATATACATGTGCAAGGTATGAGGCAGAGAAAGTAGAGACCAGCTCAGTGCAAATGACAACGTGTACAAATATACAGGGTACATTGTACAGAGATATGAGGTGTATATATATCTGGTAGAGAAAGTAAAGGTGCATGTAGTAATTAGTCATTAATGTGCAAGGAGGCAAGTTCTGAATGAGGTGTAAGGGCAAGTTACCATGGAATTAGCTGTTACTATAGAATTAATAATAGTAACACTTTTGGGCTGGGCATGGGGGGCCGGTTAGCGGCACGCCGCTTGCACGTTGTGTCACATCACACAGCAAGGTCTGGAGTGTGTTGTTCTGCTTATACCACAGTGATTTCCCAACAATTACAACATTTAATCTATTAATGAACGACACATCACGCTTTTTAACGGTTTATAGTTAGATTTAATGTTGTGGACCATCCGCAAGGCAAGTTAGTTCCTGTTTTCAGTTCAATATATACTAAATAAAATAAATATTTAAAACAATTAAGTTAATTATGCAAGGACTTATTAGTGTTATGGGCATTTTATTTGCTTGAAACAAATGTCAAAACAAACAACACTCTTAATCTGGTGTTGTTTCCACACATTTGGTTATTGATCCCTGTTAATCTGCCCCTGCCCACCAATTAAATTACATAATTATATCTATAGAAGTTCAACCTACCAAAGACAATGATTGTGCACTTCTACACCTCCGTTATCGAGTCCATACTCACCTCCTCCATCACCATTTGGTACGCTGCTGCCACTGCCATGGAAAAAAGCAGACTGTAGCATGTCATTCGCTCTGCTGAGAAGGTGATTGGCTGCAATCTGCCACCTCTTCAGGACCTGTACACTTCCAGGACCTTGAAGCGGGCAGTTAAGATTGCGGCTGACCCCTCTCACCCTGGACACAAACTTTTCGAGGCACTCCCCTCAAGACTAAAACCTCACACCACAAAAACAGTTTCTTTCCATCTGCAACTGGCCTTATCGACAATTCCCAGGATCCACCATGGTCTCTTATCCGCCTCCATGGACATTACACATTACATTAATGAAAAACCCCACTTTTCTGTTTCATATGCGTTACATTAACACACATAACTCAGACTGCTATACTGCACCTTCTCACCTCAAACTGTGAGCACTTGCACTGGCCCACTTTTGCGCATCCTTCACCAATGTACAGTTAATGTCTCTATTTTTATTTTATTTTCCTCAATTTTTATATTTCTATATTTATACTTACAGTTGTTTACCTTATTAATATGATTTTTATTTCTTGTATTACTCTGTTATTACTAAGCACAAGTACACCAAGACCAATTCCTTGTACATGTAAACCTACAGTACTCGGCAATAAAGGTGATTCTGATCTATATTAGCTACCTAGATTATCTGTACATCTCCAAATATCTATCAGTCAATCTATCTATCTAATTGCTATGACACTACTTATACTACTATACTACTTCACCAGCCACTTTTTAGGAACACATGTACACCTGCTCATTCATGCAATTATCCAATCAGCCAAGTATGTGGTAGCAGTGTTGATGATACGGGTCAAGAGCTTCAGTTCATGTTAAAATAGAACACTAGAATGGGGAAATGTGATCTTGGTCATTATAACTGTCGCATGGCTGATGGTGCCAGACAGGCTGGTTTGGGTATTTCAGAAACTGCTGATCTCCTGAGAGTTTCACGCTCAACATTCTCTAGAGTTTACACAGAAATTTGCGAAAAACAGAAAACACTGAGTTAGCTGCAGTTCTGCAGATGGAAATGCTTTGCTGATTAGAGAGGTCAGAGAATAATGGCCAGCCTGCTTCTAACTAACAGGAAGGCTACAGTAGTGCAAATAACCACTATTTACAAACGTGATGAACCAAGAAGCATCTCACAGCAAACAACACGTCACACACTGATACATTTGGACTACAACTGCAAACACATGGACAAGAATAACCTGAGATTATAAAGAACACTACGCATGCGCCACACGTCAAACTATAACACCCGTTAAAATAAAACGAAAACAAAACCAGCTTTGGTAACAAATCCCACAGGTCTTCAGCCGGACGGTGAACAATACAAATGCAAAATAATGTGCAGATATAACGCATACGGGCACAGACAAACGTGTAACACATTCAAACACTAACAACAAATACTTCATCTAGCAAAACAAAGACATTAAACACCAAAATAACGAGCCCACCGCGGGGGCTCACGGGTATGCAAATTAGCGCGCGTTCACAGCAGCGCCGAGACGCTACAGTTCATTCACACTTCATCATGTCTTTTATATAGGTTACTTTCAGGTTCCAACGTTTCCTGTTTACGTTTTGTTATCAGCATTTAACAGTTCTCTTCCCTGTTTTGTGTATATTAAAAAAGTATGTTCCTTTCGCTATTAAAGGCTCAAGTTCCTCTTTAAGACCACAGGGAGAACAATGTAGCCAGTGTCTGAGGAACTGCAACACAGCCGCACTTCACAGATTAAACGATAAAGCCGCTGCTTCCACCTGCAGGAAAGAAACTATCCCCATATTCCTCCAGCAGATAATTAAACATAACATTACATAACATAAAAATGTCAAGGCGTTTGTTACAAATGGGTTCTGAGTTCATACTGTACAAGTTTGCGCTACAAACCAGTTTTATTTAAACACTTGTCTCTGTGCGGAAGTGATATTTTATCGCGCGTTACCGCTGGTGCTTCTCGCAGATGCCTGTGCGCAGCTTCGCAGATCTCCATATCATGACTTCCGGAAGTGCATCTGGATGTATGCGTTAGAGATCAGAGGAGCTGCTTGACGTCTGCGTAACTTGAACGCACCCCTCCTGCTGTCAGACTCTGATGTGTCAGTTGTAAACTTCGTCCTGTGTGTAAAAGAGAAACCAATTCGTTAGTGTTAAAAGTTAGTTCTAAATGCACCGGGTGCTATAATGGATGAGTGTGGTGGGTTTGAAACCCAGTTCACGTCTGTTATGCAAAACGTGCTGAGGACAGCAGTTGGTGAGGCGACGAAACTTTTCGAGCAGACTTTGCACCAGCTCAGAGCTGAGTTAGTGCACCTGAGGCAGGAGAACGTCGAGTTAAAGAGCGGCATTTTCACTCCTCACTACAAGACAAAAGAAGCAGGAGATGGATGTCCAAGAGCAGAGCATGCCAAACGCGATATTGGTGTACAATGTGGTGAGTTTTACAGCATAAACTCGCTTATGAACTAACGCATTACACACTTCCTGTAACAATATAAAGTGACTCAGAAAGGCACACAAATAGCCAGTCCATTACAAACAGCATGCATGCATGGTTGCAGTGGGGATTTCCTGACTCTGTATAGCTGTCGTTTCTTAGACAAAATGACCACCACAGGAATAACATCTAGTAACTTCATTTCCCCCAAGTTACATTTTCAAGTTTAGTCACTGAAAAGACACTCTTACTTCCATGTTGTTCCTCAAGACTTCACAAAACAATGCAGACTTTATTCACAGCCCAGAGACATCCAACATTCCACCACAAGAGACACCACATTTTCATAAAGCATCCAAACAAGATATATACTGTAATAAAAAGTGTCAGAGTTAAAAAAAAAAAAAAAAAAAAAAAAGCATGTGCAATGTAGAAAGTGGTGTATGCATGATGCATTTATTTATAAGACTCCATTATTTGAGTGCATTGTCTCTATCAGAACATATCCTCATGCTAGTACAAATAGTTCCTGCTCTAAAAATAAAACCCGGCTAGTGAGAATCTTTTTAACTTATTGCTCAGTTAAGTGGTTACTGAGGAGAAAGGTCTTAAATCTTTGTTTGAGGACAGCCAGGGGAAAGTCATACCACCACCTGGGTCTTGATCCATGTCTTCCTTGTACACTGAGGGATGTCCAAGGATTTTCCATCCAATTCCCACCAACTAGTGAACTGTCTCCTATCGCATGACAGCTTTGAACCAGGGAGGGTGGGGCAGACATGTTCAGAGGAAAGCACTGTCTGCCCTCTTCTGCATACATGAGCCCACAGATGCCCATGATTGTCTAGTGATCATATCATCCCTCCCTGCCCAGAGAACAAGGCTAATTTTGCTTTCTTGATATGTGATCTCCTTATGATAGGGTGAATGCTTTTCTGTTGTGTCACTCTTAGGAAATAAAAGGTTATCTAGAACCGTAAAGCGGTCTTTGAAAATTTTCTCTGCAGGAGCCCTCAAAACTTTTATATAGAACTTTACAACAGAGGTTTCCCATTCATATAGTGTTCCAAGGAGAACAACTTTAAGCAGTGAACCCTTAGTTATCCAAAGAACCCTTAAAGAACTGAATTGTTCAGAGATTTATCTCTCTGAATGAATCCTAAACATTTTAAGGTAGAACGGTACCCAAACAAGCCCCTGTTCTGCTTTTTTGTTGCGGTTCCAAGTAGAGCTTTAGGAAGCTATGGACCCTTAAGATTCCAAAGAAACAATGAAAAACTCTTTGTTCTATACATTCTTAGAAATGAAAGGTTAAATCAAGAACCAACTTGTTTCTGGAGGAACCCTTAAAGGTTTTATGCAGAGCACCACTACAGAGGGTTTCCTTTTCAGGAATAGCAAAACCGTTTAAAAAAAAAAAAAGCACCTCTTAAATATCCACAAACCCTTGAAGAAGAGGGGTTTTTTTTTTCTAAAAATGAAGTGTAATTATGTAAAAATTCATCACACCTGCATGTAAAAACCCATCACACCTAACCCCCATGTAGCAGCACCATTATTCAGCTGAAAATGTTAACCAATGTTAATGTTAACATTTGTCTCCCAGAAAAGCCCACCATGGTTGAAAGATGCTGCAGCCCAGCACCAATTGGTGACCGTCTAAACTTGCGACACATCACGAGTGAACGTCTTGAAGATCTCTGTTCCAGCAGTTCAGAAGATGGAAACAGGCAGCTTGCTTTGCTTCTCATAAAAAAAGAGGTCAGCAATGAGATAAAATTTAAAAAAATAATAATTTGTGATGTTATTTGATAAATGTACATTTACATTGTATTCCATTCTGTGTCAAGATCTATTCAACGGTGTAATTTCTGATTTGTAACTGTGTAATTAAATGCACTCAGTGGCCACTTCATTAGATATATCTACCTTGTAGCTGCACTCACGGACATTATCAGGTTCACCTACCACATAGGTTCCCTCCTCTTTTTTCCCTATGTTTACCCAATTCAACTCAGGAAGGGCTGTTATTTAGCTGATTAGTGGAACCAGGTGTGTTAAAGCAAGGAAGACACTACATGATAGGGGGTACTCCAGGACCAAGGTTAGGAACCTGTGACCTACCAAATAGGAGCAGTTTTTTCAGTATGCACTTACTGACTGCCCTACAGTGACTGTCAGCTTCTCTACTCCATCATTCAAAGAAAAGGGACCACCATAAGACCCACCACTGGCCAGATATTATTTAGGTAAAGCACATTTTTAGTGCAGCAGTGAATTTGACATGGAAGAATTTGTGGTTTTTGTAGGAGTGTTCTTACTGGCCCCTTTATTAGATTTACCAATCTTGTGGTTACACCATGTAGGTTTAGAGTTAGATGTGATAGGTCAGCTTTTTCCAATGCACAATTAGTGTGAAAAGTCCCCTAGCTCTTTCAAATCACATGAACAATGTTGACTAAATATTTTTTTGGTTGGTGGCCCTATTTCTCAAAGCAGCAATCACATTGAGGTGTTTAAAATGGTCTAATTGTCTAAAAATACAGCAGGCCTATAGTCAGTAATTATATAACTACAAAGTGCATTTGTCATGTAGGTTTACCTGTTTTTTATTCCTCAGCCTCAGGAGACCGACTGTGATGAATATGCACCAGGATACTTCTTACTGAAGCAAGAGGGTGCTGAGCCAATATTGGTTCGTAAAGAGCCCTTTAAAAACACCATGGAAAAAGGTGGGGTAGTTCCTATAAAACTGGACAGCGTTTCACAAAACCTTTTCTATGCCATTACCACTTCTGCTTCTGTCCTTTCCATTTCTTCCACCTAACCCTGCTTTGCATTTATCTTTCTGCATGTCCACAGTTTTGATCCCCTCAGCAATCCAAACAGTGAGCAGAAGCTATGGAAACCAAAAACAAATATCAACCACTAATGCATCATCACCCAAGACCGCTGTTTCCTGTAATTATACAATGGCCTCATCAAGTAACGGTGTCACCCAGACTGAAAGTATGTCTAGAGTTAGTGGATGTTCATCTTTGCAGAGTGATACAGAAAGACAAAAAAAATCTGCATCAGCTAAAAAGTCAGCTTTGTCAGGGCTACCCGCTAATTCAACCCAGTCCCTTCCTCCATTTAGTGTATCTGCCCCGACAGTCCTGCCTAACAGGCTAGGTCAGATGTCGACACCTAGAGCCCAGCAACCAGCGCCATCTGTTCAAATGGATGAGTCTCTTCAGGCAAGCATCCAACTTAGTGTACCTCCATCCCAACAAGTTGTTCAAAATATCCAGCATTCAGCTACAGTGCCACAGTTTGGCCCTAAACTGGTTACGCCCCCTCTCCCTCAAAACCAGAGCCCAATTACGGAATCTTGCCCCTCTGGTCAGTTATTACAAACCCTGGTTACAATTGCAGACAAAAGATTCTCAGTCAACAAATCAGTGACATCATTAACTGAGTCTTCTACTCAGGCCTCAAAGCCTTCAGTTTCTCACCCTCAAACTGTGATAACTCCTGTCCAGAACATGACACAGCTAGGCCATTTTCAAAGTCCTCGGGTCCAGGCTCCTTTTGCTCCAGACCAGCATTCTGTTGCACAAGGACAGGTTCCTACTTCAGTATCTCAGCTTCCACCTCCACCAAACCAGGTCCCAATGCCACCCACCCAAGTCCCTGTTCCATCCATCCACCTTTCAATTCCTGCAACCCATGCACCATCTCAAGTACTTGTTCAATCAAATGACATACTTCCACCAAACTCGCAAAGTTTAAATCTACAAGGTCACCTTCCTTCTGTGCCTCATCATGATCTGACCCCATCAACCCAGCCATTTTATCCTTTGACTCATGCATCATTTGCTCCACCTTTCATCCCACTTCAGTCAATGAAGCCTTCTGTTCCTCCAAGTTCAATTTCCCAGACCAATGTTCCATCTCCACTGGAGCATGCCACATCCCACTATGACATTCTGTCTGATCCACTTTGTTCATCTTCAGACCAGTTTTTTTCAACACCTGATAACACATCGGATTTGCTTCAGCCCTTGCCTCCCATGCCTTTCCACTCACCTGTTGTATTAAACCAGCAAGAAACCACATCTATGATCCATTCCCAATCATCTGGACAAACTTTGCAGCTTGCACCTCTTCTTACTTTGAAGGAACAGCAAGCAGCAGCCTCCAATCATGGACATGTATCCAAGAGAGGACCTAACATGCCTGTGGAGATCCCTATGTCTACAGTTAATAACTTTGAGGAACATATACAGAGATATCCCCCTCTTGCTAGTCATGAATCCACAAACTGTGAAAGTGAATCCATCACGGTAGAAATGCAGAATGAAGACCCCACAGAGAATAATGAAGGTAGTAGGCCTGCAGTTATTCCTGGACCAATACAACATTATACAGTTCTTTCCAAGCCTGGGCCAAACTTTATAGTACCAGATTCTACAAAAGAACAACAGACCTACAGAATGAACATGGTCAAGGATTTACAGATGGACAATGACATTAATAAGCAGAAAGAGGGATGTGACACAACCTGCCAAGTGTGGGAACCATCTGATTTGTCCAGTGTATTACCCCAGTCAGCATTAAGTGCTCCTGCACAAAACATAATACAGAAACCTGCACGGAAAGTGCTGGAAAAGAAGACTGAGTGCTCTGAATGTGGCAGGATTCTCAGCAATGCGTCTTCACTGGAGAATCACATGAGGCTTCATAGAGGTGAGAGGCCATATACCTGCTCCCAGTGTGGAAAGGCCTTCCCTAGTGTCCGAGGCCTCAACCGCCATGTAAAAGTCCATGCAGAGGAGAAAGGCTACAAGTGTGAGGAGTGCGGCAGGAGTTTCGTTTACCAGTTTACCCTGACCAAACACAAACTCATCCACTCTGGAGATAGGCCCTTCCCCTGTAAGGTTTGTGGCAAGAAGTTCTTGGCAAAGGCAGACCGGGCTACTCACATGCGCATGCATACAGGGGAGAAACCATTTTTTTGTAATCAATGTGGAAAAACGTTCAAGCATAGAGTTGCATTGAACATGCACATGCAGGGACACAGAGGGGAGAAACGCTATGTTTGCCCCCATTGTGAGAAAGGCTTTGTGGATTTGGGTAATTTTAAGAGACATAAGCGTATCCACACTGGGGAGAAGCCATTTGAATGCAAAGAGTGTGGTAAGCGTTTCACTCAGTCAGCCCACCTCAAGAAACACATCAACACACAACATGCGGTAGTGAAACCAAAATAGAAAGTTCATAATATGTTCATAATAATTAATTAAAGTTCATAATAACTCATGAGAAGAAACTATCACCAAATAGTTTTGTGAAAAAACTTATCTTGTTTTATTAGTCAAAAGTCATAGTTTTAGCATCAACTGCTGTATAATAATTCATTTAACTTTTTACTGTAGTACTTTCTTTTTTTTTTTTATCTTTTTAGTAAGTATGTGTAACTCTGTGATGATCTTTGTGAAAAAGTATCAGGTAGCATTGTCATTTATAATTCCAGGAAATTAAAAGACTAATGTTGTTTCTGTGCTATTTATTATTCCTTTTTTTATAATACCCATGGGTTAAACCCTTAAGGAACTCAGGTTAAACAATTCACTGTGAAAATGAAAATAGTGCTGATACACTGATTGTGAACTTGATTTGAACATAATATGCCAACAAAACCAAATAAAATGTGAAATGTTTGATGAAGAGTGTTAAGGTGTTTTATTTTTTAAAGGGGCTTCCCATAAGGTCTAAGCTTTTAATTATGGCTTTCCAAAAAATACTGTGACCTAATAAGTCCCCTTCTGTGCTTTCTGCATACAGCACTTAATTTCAGATTTAACTCAAATACACATTATGGCTTTTGTCTAAATTGCTACGAAGGATGTTCTTAAACATCCACACATCATAACAGTAGAAAAACAGTAAATCTCTTATATAAATGTATTTAGCTTCTTTATATGTATTTGTCTGCTGCTGACACATTCATGTTTTTACATTAGTCCATTTGGCAGGTACCTTTATTCAAAGTGGCTTGTAAATGAGGTGGTATGCAACAACTGTCTGAGAACCCAATATCCACCAACTGGCCAGAAGCAAGTAAGAGGTGATTATAGGAAAATTAGAGGAAGTAGCAACTGTGTATTGGTACACAGGAGGGCCACAAATAATGTTTGCAAAGTTATACCAATTAATAATTCTAACAAAACGTGTCATTTACATCAAAACAGAAAACACGCTATATGGCCAAAAGTTTGTGGACACCTGAGCATCACAAGCATATGTGTTTCTGCCCAAACTGTTGCTACAAAGTTGGAAGCACACAATTGTATAGAATGTCTTTGTGTGCTATAGCATTACAATTTCCCTTCCCTGGATGTTAGAGGCCCAAACCTATTCCAGCATGACAGTGCCCCTGTGCACAAAGCGAGATCCATGAAAACATGGTTTTCCAAGGTTGGAGTGGAAGAACTCGAGTGTCCTGCACAGAGCTCTGACCTCAACCCCACTGAACACCTTTGGAATGAGCTGGAACTCTGACTGCACCCCAGGCCTCCTCACCCAACATCAGTGCCTGACCTCACTAATGCTCTTGCGGCTGAATGAGCACAAATTCCCACAGCCATGCTCCAAAATCTAGTGGAAAGCCTTCAAAGAGTGGAGGTTATTATAACAGCAAAGGGAATGGGATGTTCAACAAGCAAAGAAGGATGTGATGGTCACGTGTCCTCAAACTTTTGGCCATATAGCGTATTTATGAGTATTTATACACACGCACTCATAAGAAGAAGCAGAGTATAGATACAACTTGCTAAGCAGATCCTCAGTTCAAATTCAATTAAGATTCTAGAAGATTTAAAGGTTTTAGTGTATTAAGTATCTTTGCCAGAAAAGAAGTAAAAGATATTTTGAAGCCAGAATTGACAAACAGGAAAAAGTAAAAACATGATCTGTGATGGATTGGCATCCCAGGGTTTATTCCTGCCTCATGCTACCAGTGTTCCCAGTATAGGCTCTGGATCCATCATGACCCTGACCAGGACAAAGCAGTTATGGAAGATGAATTATAATGAAAGAATGAACAATATTAATGTAAACAGACCCCTAAAGCTCCTTCCATTACTTTAGGATTACTTTTGCCCCTCCTGGTGGTTGATGTGTATACTGTTGGGAATGTAAGAAATTTAATAACCTTACAAAGAGGTAAGAGGGAATGGGACAGTGATAAAAATACCCCTGTACTTCAGATGAAACAATACCACACTTTTATTTCACCTTTGTCCTCTCAGGTGATAATGAACATAAGATCATAAAGAGTAAGAGCCTTAAATATTAACAAATGCATTGTGTGAGTGTGAGTTTAAGTTAAACATTTTCAGAAGGAACAGTTGAATACTTAAAATTTTAGTTTTCCACATAATACATAGATAACTCATTTAGCTGGATAATTTTACAGGTTCAATTTAAACATGGTTTAAATAGAAATGCACAGCATACCAATTTATTAAATGTAGCTTATTTAAAATAAAATTTTACAATAATATGATAGTATGTCACTCAGATTTGTCCCTAAACACTGTGGCGTTAGACATTCATTGCATCTGGGATTTTTTTCTATTTTGGTTTTTACGTGGTTGCACGGGGACTTTATTGGTTATTTATTTTTCATTACAATGGAAGCATATTATGCACGCATTATGCTCAGGGCTGAAACCAGCAGACAGGCCCAGAGAGGAAGAGAGAGACTGAGGGAAACCCCTCCGCTCCTCTGGACAGAGTAGGTGCATTTCCCTACATTTCCCTCCTTATCAACAGCAGCCACAATTACATCAGGTGAGCAGCAGGAGGCATTGTAGTAACCCATGACTACGGTTATACCCCCATCCACCACAGTCTCATAGGAGAATGTGCCACTGCCTTTCTGGGTGGAGATGTGTTCAATACCAGATCCACTGCCGTCAGTGATGTTGACAGACATGTTCCAATTTGACTGGGAGCAGTCAGATGGACAGACAGCACTAGCCTCAATAATCTGACACTTTGGAGGAGTAAAGTCAGTCACCTGTTCAGAGCAAAGGAAAAAAGATTAATAACCATAAATAATTAAGAATAGTGAATGCTGAACTGTGTATATTGTATATGTGTTCACTAGAAGAGAATGATGCAGTGTGAAAGTTTGTATCCCCTATGTTTTTTGGAATGGAAAATGAAAGATACCTCTATTTTAAAAGTAACTCTATACAATTTGTCTATAAAAATAATAGAATTGTAGCATTTAAGAAATGAAATACAGATATATCCCACCTCAAGACAACACTTTTCCATCAAAAAGTTGCCTTCAAAATATAGCCTACATTTTGTCTTTTTTATTTTTCACTGTTAAAGCAGTCAGTTGCCTATTACTAGATTCATAATTCAGAGTAGTTTTGCTAAGCTGCTATTATTCTTCTAATTTGCAGTTTAATTAAATATAATTTAAACATAAATAAAACATTTTGGTTATATTAGCCTATTTAACAACTTATTATGCCTCTCAGTTTTTTTGTTTGTTTGTTTTCTTTCACATAATAAGCAAGGATGTAGTCCTAAAAAATAGTTTGAAAAAGGGTTTTTTCTATGAATGTATAACATTTGGCAAAGTAATAACATACATGTCAAGAAAAGTTTGTTGTGTTGAGAACAGTTATGACAGGATGAATGTGTAGTGGGGTGGGATACAAGAAAATGCAAAAGGTTGGGGCAATTATAAAGACAACCGGTGGACTTGCAAGGTATTAGAGGATATTGAAAATTATTGAAGCAATATCATTCAAATTTTGTCCACTATTAATAATTTCACGTAGAACATTTGCCCCTTTTCTTAATTGTAACTTGTAATGGAGGAATGTCTGTGAAAGCTAACGTTAAATTTCTTGTTGCTATAAATGATATTTCTTTGTCTTCATTATTTTTTCATAAAGGCATGCAAACTTTTGCATTTGTCTCTACCTTGTTGGAAGATCGTTCTCTATCATTAGTAATGATTACCAATACTTTATAAGGTTCCTAAGATCTGCTTCAGGCCCCTCAAAAGTCTTAGTTACTATGGTAACAAATACAAGCAAGATACCTCGGCGAGGACAGACAATCGGAGAACGGCATAGTTAGAATCATCAGCTCCGGGCCCTTCAGCCAGAACGGTCAGTGTGACATCGGTTCCTGACGCGGTGCTTGCAGGAGGTTTGACAGTCACTGTACCTGAAGCATTACCTCCTGCGTTCACGGTAAGTCTGAGATAACACAGAAATATTATACATGTTTTTATGCAGATCTGTTAGCAATATTAGTCTTGCTTCTACATGTGTTAAGATAAGAACTATATGTCTTATAGCTATATGCTATATGTCTGCATGCTGCCTAAAATATCCAAGCATTTCAAAATAATTTCAGCTGTGAAGTGAAGGGTTACATTTAAATTTGGATTGACTTATTTGTTTCATCACAAATGAGGTACTATATTTACCTGGTGTTATATGTGAGAGGAAAATCTTTGTCATTCTTAGCACTGATTACGAAGTTTCCACCAGTTCCATTAGTATTTACAGTAAAAGATACGATAAAGTCTTTTCCTGGCACCATTGCGGTGCCTACTACAGCCTAGGGTGTAGGGAGGGAAAAAATTAAATACATTAGATGAGACAAAGGAGAAATGAGGGAATAGCCAATTCTGTGTGTATTTGAAGTACCTTGACAGTGACTTTAGACAGGGACATCTGTGTTGTGGTCTGCCTTTGGAAGTAGCTTGAGGTGGTCTTATCTTCTCCTTTCATCATAACCACAAATTCTTCTTCTGGAGCTTGATTCACAGTAACCAGAAAGTTTCCACCACCCAATTCTTTGACGGTTCCATTCGCCACATTGGCATTTGAAACTTCCACTAGAGCAACTTGCTGTAGCTTCAGAGCTTCAGCACCCTTCTGTCCAGTTATTGTCAGTAACAGCTTAGCAGGTAAGCCTAAGAAAGGACAGGCATAGTGATTAGAAAGATAAATATTATGTTTAGGGTTTTTTTTTTTTTTTTTAATTATTCTATACATTCATTAAATGGATGTATGTTTTCCACCAAGCACAATAAGAAACATGTATAAACCAGGGGTATTCAACTAAAATTTGGAAAGGTCCAGTTATTTAAATTTGTTTGCTTACAAAGGTCAGGATAAGCAACTAACACAATTGAATTCATGAATTCAACAGTTACCTTTCAGCATGTCACCATGACTGATTAGTTTATGGCTACAAATAAGACAATCTGAAGTTTTTAAGTTTTGTTTCAGCGGCATGGTGGTGCAGCGGCTAGCCCCCGGTTTGATCATGAGCTCAGGTTGTTGTATGTGTGGAGTTTTCCCCTTGTCTGCATGGGTTTCCTCCAGGTTCTCTGATTTCCTCCCACCTCCCAAAAAGTTGCCATCAGAATGACTGCCTGTGCTAAAGGTGTCCATGTGTGTGTGTGCCATTATATAATAAAAATTGTAATTCATACAATTATTGTGCATTTGCTTCTGGTCAGTTGGTGGAAGGTTCTGCAGTATTTAATTTTATGCTTGGCTAAGATGAAAGCTGAAAAAGAAATGTAACGAGCGCCCCAACCTTTCTGTGGGCGACCATCAATAATAGCAAATCCTGGGTGGGGTCCACTGAATTCCTCCACGAAGTTGTAAATGAAAGTTATTGCACTTTGACCTGAAATGAAAAAAACATCCCTTTAGCCAGTTTTGTTATCAGTTATTCTTATTACTACTCTTTTTTACATGATACTTGAAGACATTTCTGGATGACATGATATAGTATGTATGTATGTTAGCTTCCAATTACAGTTATTATATGTTGGAGTTGTTATTTACAAGCATTAAAAATTATTTTTAAAAAAGACATTCTAATGCCATATCTCAGAAAAGTGTGACACATTGTGACACAATTTATCATGATAATGTCATTATATTGTCATATTGCCCAGCCCTACCTCTGTTTTAGCATGATGAAGAAATTTTCAGATTGTTCACTCATTTACAATGAACTAGAAAGCTACATTATTACTTCATTTTGTATTCCATTTCCTGTAGCATCTACAGGATAAAGCTCACAGGAAGTCTCACAAGTCACACCTCCTAGCATTTTCTAGAGAGCTGGCCAAGAACCGCCTAATTTGATAAAAGAGGCAATCTGACTCACATTGGAGATGACCAACCACATGGCTGATTTTTTCCCACAGCCTGCTGGCAAACGCGCAGGATTATCTTGTGTACCTGCCACTAAGTGCTTCACAGAAAACTCTTAAATAATTCTTAAAGATGGGATTCTGTTGCAAGAAAAACTCACTGTCCCTGAGTTCAAAAATGTGTTTTCCTGCTGGAAACCAGCATACAGAATTGCAGAGAACCAATCAGATTGCACTTTTCAAGATCCTGAATGTTGTCACCAGAAAAGTGTACAAAAGTTACCAGACCAGCTCACCCGTCACTTTGATAGTGTAGGCCTCTGTGGATTCCATGCTGATGCGCCACAGGCCTGTTTCATTTGAACTGCTGAAGTCAAGCCGCTGCAGGTTCCCCACAGTATGAATCGTAGCAAGAGGCCCATTACTTGTGCTGTGAGGCTGAGACACACCTGATAAACACCGTTAGTTAATGTCAGGTCAGAGTTGTTCTTGGTGGAATATTTTAAACTGAAGCAAACCTGTTAGTACAAAAGTTGATGAGATGCATTTTATTATTTACAAAGCATTCCTGTGGTATATCATTGGTGTTGTTATAGTAAATTTGATTTTGTAGTACAATTCAAATGCTACGTTGGACTCACCTGATGGGCTATGCAGAGTGAACCTGAGGTTATTTCCTGTCAAATAGGCAGTAATATTGGACAACGATCCATCTAAAAGGAAAGGGAAATTCTCCACACGACCTAGGTTCCTGGCTCGCTGCAGGATTGTTACCTGAGACAGAAAAGTAACACACCACGGATAGAAAATTTTCTCATTATTCTTGCTCAGCCTGGCCCTGAGCTAGCAATACACATCTGCTGGCTAAACCAGACAGCTGAAACGCAGAAGGCAAGGAAACCTATTTCAGACCAGGCTAACAATACATGCACTATATATGGTTTTCAGATAACAATACACGATATATAAAATGATGCTATATGGTGAAGACACAAGGTAAGGATGCCAAAAGTGGTAATAGCAGTTTATAGGAGGAGAAGTTTTGTACCAGAGAACAAAAGAGTCTTTTACCCATGGTTGAACAAGTGAATTCTGATTTGATGGGAGGTACCAGGACTGGCTCAGATATTACCAAACAAATCGTAAAACATTTTTCTTTAATGTATTCCCTACTCCTGTGAGCTCACTAGGTTTGTTTCACACCTATGCCTGTACCGAATGCCCAGAATAAACGATCCCTTAAATACAAGGCGTCCCAGTTGTGCTTAGGTGGGATTACAAAGAAACCATATAGCCAGTATAATAGGAGAATTTCAACCAATACTGAGGAAAGAACTTCAGGAAATGGTGACCTTTCAGAGATGATAAGGTCAGGTATTTATCCATGTGTGAGCTTACTTATGAACCTTTCAGTATACCTGTTCTGTTACACTCTGCTTTTAAGGGAGTAGTATAATATTGACAAACACTTATTTGTGAAGTATGATGGAACATCTAACAGCCATAATGAAGAAATAAACTGGGATATTCTTCCAGCCACCACAGTTTGGCATTTGTATTCTGAAATAATTGGGGCTTTAATGCAAGTGTGGACAAGCAGTAGATGAGTACCACCTTTGTGGCTAGAACTTTATGAAAATCCTCAACCAAACTAGGAGCAGGGCTCTTATACATATAAACTGTTGTGTGAAGGTATACAACGTAAAATATGTTTATGTTCTGAATACGTTTATGCAATCCTGTTTCAACATAAATTAGATTTCTTACCAAAGCAGATGTGGAGGTGTCTAAGATGATTTCAGTAGCACTGGGCAGATTGGCTTTAGTGACCTCTATAGCTTGACCTCCAGAGGCCAAAGCCAAGTTATAATACACCTGGAAACCTGAGCGTTCCTGCGTGCTCAAAGATCTTGTTGATCTCGTCTTTTTTGTCATGAAGAATGAGACCTGATTGTAAGAGAGAAGGAGTAGAATAGCTCAGGTTATAAGAGCAGTAGTAGTTAAAAAGCTGCAACATCATATTGGTGGTACTAACAATAAACATGTTTACAATAAATACAAAATTTAATTAAAAACATTTTGTATAATCATCATATGGACTCTAAAGACTGAAGTGTTTACTGTGGACTTGGTGCTGCGGATGAGGGCGATGATGGTTCTTTCCAAGTGCATGTCTTTTGCAGTGGCGTCAGTAAAAACATAAAGGTGAGAGGAGGCAGGAGCTCCAGTCAGAGCCAGCTGAGAGAGACAGAAACACAAATGCATCATTTCAAAGCTATGTAAACTCAATTGTGATTCAGTCTATGGAGGATTCTCAGTATCTCAGTAAATGCCTGTAGGGAGGTTATACCTGCAGTCCTGACAAACACATTTCTGGTTCATCGCCACCACCCTTAGCATCGAGTTTAGAAATCTCAGTCTTCATCGTGTCTGGGTTTGTTGTCCTTATAAGTGGTCCAAAGTCTAAAAAAGAACACAAAGAGAAACAAAGCATGCACAATTAAAAACTGTAGGTCTATGCCTCAATTGTTATAATCACTGCTATGCACAGGTTTGAGTGTTCCCTTCTCTCAAAACACCTGACCCAGCCTGTGAGCTAACTGGAGAGGTAGCTGAGCAGCTAAGGCTCTGGGCTACTGTATGGAAGGTTGTAAGTTCAATTTCCACCACTAATAAGGTATCGTAGTTGGGGCCTGGTGCAACATTCTTAGTTTCTCAATTGTAAGGTGCTTTGGATAAATAACAGCAGCCAAATAAGCTAAGGTAATATAATTATGAAGACCATAAGTAAGTTCAGGGATGGTGGATGGTGCATGGTGCAGGGATGGTGTAGGGATGGTGTAGGGATGGTTCCTTCCCCCTCTCAAAAAGGTGGTGGTAAATGGACAGGCTAAATTGTCCCTTGTGTAAATACAGTATATGTGTATGTTGCGATGGTCTGGTGTAATCCTGCCTCACATTCAGTGCTCCCAGGATAGGCTCCGGATCCACCATGTCTGTGTTACTAAAGATGAATGAATGAATGAATGAATTAATAAGTTGGATCATGTGTGCTGGGAGTAAAGAAAACTGAGCTCTAGTACTAGAGTTGAGAAGCCCTGTGCTAGGATAATGATAGTCGTAGTGATGCCTTTGAGACAGGAAGAATATGCAAATGTGGAAAGGAGGAATTGGATATTCACTTACTCGGGTCATTAAATGGGACCAATATGTATTCTGAAGGTTCATCCTTTGTCCCCTTCTTAGTGTCAATGATTTTGTATGCAACTCTCTTAGCTTCAGCGATGTCATCAGCCATGCTGCCTGTTGTGTCAATTACAAAGCATAAGACAGCAGTACGAGCAATGCCCATCATCCTGAGACAGAAATGGGGGAGAGATAAAAAGAGAGGGAGAACATGTTAAAAATGACAAGTTATACATGTTGTTTACATCCTCTAGCTCTCAATCCTGTCTCCTACCGCAGATAATTTTTATTGCCAACGGCTCCACGAATATCCTCCAGGAGCTCAAGCGTAGCATCTGTTGCCAGTGCGACTGCGGTGTCGTGTAGGACTGCGTTATGGGGACGACGCTCATCTTTGCTGATCCCACCACGAGGATTTTGGGTACTGCTAAGATCAGCATTTCCACCATGACTGCATTTACCTAAATCAAACACAAAAAAAGGGTTTACAAATAACAATACCCTCACAGGTGGAAACAGAGCAGGGTTGGTTTGTCATTCTAATGATCATATGTATTTATATTTGTAGGCCTTGTCACTTTTTATATGTCTCTAGACCTATAACACATATCAAAGTCATCTAAAAAAACTGTGATTACTAGCATTGTCATGCAATGGATTTGGATAGTTTCATTGTTTCGGCCTTCTCCTGGCCCAGAGATTAGCTCTGCTTTTTTTCCTCTTAAACCATAATATATGTTGTTTTAAAAGAAGTGGTGGGGTCATGTGGGAGCAAAGGGAGACTTAGAGGTGCTGTAATTGTAATTGCAATTCAGTTCACAGGCAGCAGAGGGCTCTAAAAATTACAAACTGCTCCGCTAAGTGTAGCATACTGCATATGTTCACACCTTTAGGTTTGCTGGGAGAAAACAGGCCCATGTATCCTGATGTGAGTTTCCTCTCTTTTAAAATGGAGGGCAGCAGAGGGTTTGAACAAGTACCACTGGCACAGTCACTGCAGGTTGGGGTGTCCACATCTACACACACACACACGCGTGCACACACACAAATTAGTTCATTGAATGGAAAAGTAGTTCTCTGTGAGTGTAATCTTGGTCAGTGATCATAAAAAAGAAGTGGTAAAGACAGCCAATAAGTCAATAAAGAAAACAAAAAAGAAATTTTAATAAAAAGGATGAGGAAGTACAAAATCTAACAGCAGTTTTAAAACACAAAAATACAAATAAGATCAAATCAAATGAAATAAAATAAAATAAAACAAAAATATGTGAAAGAACAGATTAGATAAAACAACATATTACAAGGCTGAGTTAGCTAACCAAAGAGCTGAGTAAAAAGGAAGGTCTTAAGCTTATTTTTTAAAAGAGGACACAGTTGTGGCAGGTCTTAGGTCGATAGACAGTGTGTTCCACAAAGGAGGATGACTTAAAGCACTTTCACCTATTTTAGTTTTAATTCTGGAAATGACTAAAAGACCAGCCTTGGACAACCTGAGTGTTCTGCTTGCTTTATACACGGTGAGCAGGTCTGAAAATGTATTTGTGAGCAAAGCCATTAAAAACCTTGGAGGCAAGTAAAAGTACTTTAAAGTAAATTCCGTATTTGATTAGAAGTGGAGTGATCTGTGGGTAGGAGCAATATGAGGAATTAGTAACACAGAAATCCTTAAAAGTGTGACATAAATTAGACTTTAGAAGAATTTTTTTCTAGAGGAATCCAGACACTTGTTAAGCACTTGAACACTTGCACTGAGTAAAATGTAGATTATGCAGTAAAATGTTACAACTGTGTGACACCTACTGTATTTGCAATAAACAATGCAAAATTAAAAAAAGAAGTGTTTTTTTTACTCTTGAAACTTGTAGTATATTATAATATCTGATTGTTATTTATTTATTTATTTATTTATTTATTTATTTATTTGGTCATGCAATTGGGCAAATAATTTTAGTGCCAATTATTTCTCATTTAACTCATTTAATATAACTTATTTGCTACAAGCCATTGCAAAGGGGAATTTGAACGTGTCATCACACAACATTTACCTGCAACATTGTCTATGGTGAGATCTGGTTTAATGAGGTTGATATATGTGTTCTTG
The DNA here is from genome assembly GCA_022758105.1 of Pangasianodon gigas. NCBI lineage: Eukaryota > Metazoa > Chordata > Actinopteri > Siluriformes > Pangasiidae > Pangasianodon > Pangasianodon gigas. The sequence goes on along the minus strand of CM040456.1, from coordinate 8,830,771 downwards.
TTACCCAGCTCTACCCAGTTAGTGTGGCTGTAAAAATCCTGCAAGACATAGCTGTACATTAGTCTACAATTAGGTTGTAATATTACAGCATTTTTTTTTTTTACAGTGAAAGCAAATTTAAGTTACATGTTTACACTTAATTTAGTTTAAACTGTTTATCAGAGGGATTCTCTCACCTGCAGAGTGTGTAAGACTCTTCCCAGTGTTTCCCGAGCAGCCTGTAAGTTATCTTTACGAATGCTGGCTTTGACTGAGGCGACACCCTGGCTGATCAGAGAATGTCCCTCCTTAAAAGCCTCACTGCTGAAGTGATGCGGATTACTGGACGCATAGTCACGATCCACTAGTCCATTCTGCATGTAAATCTGATTCAGGGCTTCATGGAACTTGGCACCTGACACCTGACCAGTGTCTGTACCCAAACACGCACGCAGCAGTTCCTCCGCAGAGGAACCCTATGACAAAGATGACAAGAGAAAAGGAGATGAAAAAGTTGCTCACTCAGAGTTTAACTCATGAATGAATAATGAAAGAATGAAATTTTAATCAAAAGCATACTCACTGATGGTTTAAATGGTCTTCCTTCTGACTCAGCCACCGCCTCACATACTTCATGGATCTTTTTCATCACAGCTTTGCCGGTGATGGTCACATGCGTGTTGCCACTGCCTACTGGCACAAATGTCTGCACGCCAGGCAGAACCAGAACCAGCAGAGCAATAACGCACACCGATGATCTCATCTTCAGCTGAGCGATAAGAATGCATATCACTTTATGTTGTTGCTTTTGAATTTCATTAGCAAATCTATGCTTAGTTCTGGTACAATTTTCCAATATTCTTATTGGAATACAAAGAAAAATGATAAAATGCATCATGCCATACACTCAGTAACATGGGATTTTAAGGTACAAACGTTTAGTATACCTTTATTCCATAGCACTAATTCAATTCTGATTGATTAATGCACTCCTTCTAATGCGTAATTGTTTCTATAGTAACAACTTTTGCAGTGACTACACAAACTGATTTTAAAAATGTGTGTAAATGTTTTCAGTAAGAAGACAATCTTGAAAGTCTTTGTAACAGTCAGAGTTAAAACTTTAGGTTTTCTGCCAGTCCACAAGTCTTCTGTATGGAGGGTTTTGTGGTTTCTAGGTAACTTGACAAGCTGCATTTTTTGTTTTATTAACATGAAGAGAGAAAAAATAAAGAAGCTAGTGAGAGAATGACTTATACGTTTATAGCTGCTATATTGTAAGTGATAACAGGAACTAACTTGTTTCATGGACGTTCCACAACATTAAACGTGACTATAAAGGACAAATTGTATCACATAATAAAAAAATTGTAATCATTGTAATCACAGCAAATTGCTGTGGTATAAGAGGAATAAAACACTTAAAAATATATTATTGGAAAATAGTCAACTATGGGCCGGGGTAGTGTTATGCAGTCTGATACAAAGCGGAGGTTGAAGTTGACTATTTTCCTAATGCACCCTGTCATGTTATATTCCTTATATAATAAACATGACTTCAGTTTTTATTCTAAAAAAATTTTTTTTTAATAAATATAATATATTAAAAATATATACTGTATACACACACACACACACACACACATACATACATGCATACATACATACATACATACATACAGTGCATTAAAGCTTTAATTAAAGCTTTAAAATTTCACATCAATCTACACTCCATACCCCATAATGACAAAGCAAAAACCAGATTTGTTATAACTTTGCAAATTTATTAAAAAGAAAATACTGAAATATCACATTGATATAAGTATTCACACCCCTAACTCAGTACTTAGTTGAAGTGCCTTTAGCAGCGATTACAGCCTCAAGTCATTTTGGGTATGATGACCTGGCTGGACCACTCAAGGACATTCAAGGAGTTGTCCCTAAGCCACTCTTGCATCTTTTGCTGCATTCAGCTTTCCTCCTACCCTGACCAATGCCCCAGTCCCTGCCACTGAAAAACACCTCCAGAGCATGATGCTACCGCCACCATGCTCCACCATTGGGATGGTATTGTGCAGGTGATGAACGGTGCCTGGTTTCCTCCGGACATGACGCTTGGAATTGAGGCCAAACATTCTATCTTCATTTAATTAGACCAGAGAATCTTGTTTCTCACAGTCTGAGAGTCCTTTAGGTGCTTTTTTGCAAATTTCAAGTGGGGAGGCTTCCGTCTGGCCAGTCTGCCATAAAGCTAAGCTTGGTGTTGTGTTGCAGTGATGATTGACCTTCTGCAAGTTTCTCCCATCTCCACACATGATCTCTGGAGCTCAACCAGAGTGACCATTGGGTTCTTAGTCACCACTCTTACCAAGGCACTTCTCCCCTGATTGCTCAGTTTGACCACGCAGAAGAGTCCTGGTTGTTCCAAACTTTTTCCATTTAAGAATTATGGAGGCCATTGTGCTTTTGGGAACCAATGCAGCAGAAATTTTTTGCAGCCTTACCCAGATCTGTGCCTCAACACAAACCTACAGGCAGTTCCTTTAACCTCATGGCTTGGTTTTTGCTTGATATGCATTTTCACCTGTTAGACTTTATATAGTCAGGTTTGTGCCATTCCAAAACATGTCCAATCAATTGAATTTGCTACAGGTTAACTCCAATCAAAGTGTAGAAACATCTCAAAGATGATCCAGAAATGGGACGCACCTGAACTAAATTTCAAGTGTCATAGCAAAGGGTCTGAATATTTAAGTCAATGCGATATTTCAGGTTTTTTCTTTTTAATAAGTTTGCAAAGTTATAATAAATCTGGTTTTGCTGTGTCAGTATGGGGTATGGAGTGTAGATTGATGTAAAAA
>CM040456.1:8787559-8827831 GCA_022758105.1 Pangasianodon gigas | reverse complement strand
AGGAACTCTGTAAAAAATGGCTGTAATTCCTAAACGGTTAATGCAATATTTTTGTTAAACCCCTTGAATTAAAGCTGAAAGTCTACGCTTCAGTCACATCTTGACTGCTTCATTTCAAATCCACTGTGGTGGTGTACAGAGGCAAAATTACCAAAACTGTGTCACTGTCCCAATATTTATGGACCTGACTGTACATCCCGCCTGTGACTCATGCACATTCACACTGCAGTGGGGTTGTAGATTGTGGCACAGAATGTGATGGCATTCATAGTCATCATTCGCATAAGTTAATCCCACTTCCTCTGCTTACTTCTTCATGGAAGATGTGGAAGAGCGTTAAGCAATCATAATGGATAACTAAAGCGGGTGTGCCTAGGACATGCCATATTCTTTTCACTTCTTCATTATCAGCTGTCCTGAGTACAGACAAACTGTCATATGGCCTTGTTAAAGTTGTTGTTTCAGTCACTACAACTTTTGCCCTCTGTTGCTCACCAAGCCACATTTTCTGTCTGTTTAAGGTGGTGGCTCATTATTCCTCAGAGAAAACAGCAGTGGTAATGGTGGGATTGCCTGAGCCAATTGTCTTTGCCGTTCTTAACAGTATTTATGCCTTCTTCTGTCTGCACATCTGCCAGCACATCTGTCTGAGGATTAGGAAGTCTTAGAGTGCTTTTTTAAAGGGCTGGTGGAGAGACTCACACCTCTAGTCTTGAGCAATGGAAGAAGGAAGAGTTCTTCAACCTCCAAACAGTACACTCAGCCTCACAGCTACCAAATCTGAAAGAGCTATGTCAGCCTCTTCGGCTTTAAGAGATTCTTTAAGAGAGTCAAGTTAAACTGTAGAGTGATGAGAAACTCCAGTGTCTAGATCAGGAGCTTTCAATATATTCCCAAAAGAATAGTAGCATTGTCTTTTCATTAAACACAACTTATGTCAAAGAAGTTACAGTATAAGCATTGTGTTATTATATAATATAACCCCTTTGACAATTTTCTTCTTTCTAATCAGATGCAGCAGTCAGTCATATGAACTCCTAGGAATTATATGAGCTAAAACTAAAAGTAAGATTAGAATAAGAATATACTTAAACATCTGCACACCTAAATTAATTGGAAACCCTAGTGTTCATTAGCAGGATGTTGGTAGGAATATGCTTTTTGATTTTCCCCAACACCAACATTATAATATTTTGATAAATAACTGGAACAGGCATGGCTATTATGCACTAGAAAATCTCTGATAATAATTCCCTTCACAAGTGTGTTCTATGAAGCTTTATTTTGTAACCAGAAAAATCTGTTGGTTTGTAGTGTGTAGCACATGGTTGCAGTATAGTATTAGCAGTAGCATTCTGAGTAAAGTGGAGAGGCTATTGCTCACAAATACCCTTAATAATCCAGTTTATGTCATGCTATTTTTAAGGCATTTAAATATATTTGTGAATGAGGTTGTAATATTATCATGCTAATATGTGAATTACATTGTACAGATCATGCAATAGATATCTACACATTCTGATAATGGTTTTAAAGTCAGATCCTAATTCAGCACAGTGCTGCTCTTCAATGCTTTGTATATAAAAAAAATCACGGTGATATAAAAGTGCGTGATGAGAAGGGTCAGCACTCCGCTCTTCATATATGACAGATGCTCTTAGTGGTATTAAAGCTGCATACATGTGTCACTGGAACAACATAGAGACATCCAGAGAAGAAAAAATTAAGCCTTAGCTTTACTCACAATCCTCAAATGGATATTTCTATGCTCCTTATTTAAAAGAGAATTCATCCTTTTTTCAACAAAAAGGTGTTTGTTATATTTTATGCTGCAGTGGTTGAGCAGTAGTGATGATTAGCATGGAATTAGACTGAATCAGATAAGGAAAGTTGTAGGTTTTGTGAATTTTGAGAGTTCCAGTACATTTCTGCTTTTGGACTGCTCTCAAACAGAACAACAGAAAAAAAAAAATAGATTAACTCAAACAGGAACTGTTTAAATAGGACAACCAGACAACCTTAAAGCACCTACTACCACAGAAAACACTCAAACTAGGTGCACTCAAATCAGAGCACACTTAACTGGGTCAGTTGAAACAAAACACACTCAAACATATTCAGATTTTTTTTTAACTATGAAGCTATTAAAAAGGAGGGATGTGATCATTTACTTAATTTACTGGGATTTTGAATAAAGTTAAAGGGATTAACTATCCAGTGGCAAAGTTACTTCTCAGATTTCCATCCATCCATTTTCCATACTGCTTATCTTACACAGGGTCATGAGAAACCATAGTAAACCCCCAAAGCAAACTCATGCAAGCTCCACACACACACACACACACACACACACACACAGAGGGCAGAGGTGGGACTCAAACCCCCGACCCTGGAGGTATGAGCCAGACATGTTAACCATTAAGCCACCATGTCACGTCAGGGATATTTACACACTTGTCCTTCTGACCTATAGCCTTACACAGGTTCACCTTCCCTATATATAATTAGAGGTGTTCCTTGGATTCAAATCACAGTCAGCTTTATCTTATGAGACATTATTACAAGCTGGACCTTAACAGAAATGTTCTGGACTGCCATTAAACCTACTTGTGCCAACACTTTAGCTACACTACCTAACTTCGAGCCTTCACTGGAAGGTCAGTGCACATTACATGTAGTGCACGTTAAAGTAAATCAGGCACAGGATATTGGACATAAGGTTTTTTTTTTTTAATTGAGTTTATACCCTGAAGGGTCTCTGTAAGTGAATGTGTTTTGATCAGTGCAGGTGCTGCCTGAACAGAGAAATTCTGTTGCCATAGGTTACTAGGTATGTTATCTCCTGTACACTATATGTGACCTTAGGCATCCAGGCATGGGTGGTTGACAGGAGAGTTTTTGCAATGGGAGGTTACATACAGTTGGTTATCTGTATGCATGAAACTTCAATAAAATCCATCTACATTCTCCTAAGTTTTGTGCCTACCTACATTTCTTTTCCAAATATATAAAAGGGAGAAAAGTCTACAATCTAAGAATTAGGTCTCAGGGTTTGAGATGCTGTGAATGTTGTTTTTGTGTTGAATGTTGTGAATGTTGAATGCTTGTTTTTTTTTTTTTTTACCTGAAAACTTCATAGAAAGGACAAAAGCAAGTATAGCACTATTTAGTGAAATTTCACTTAGTATGTTCACTTAGTATGTAGTGAGGCCATACTATTGAACTTTAAGATTTAATATAGGTAGAGGTGAGGAGGAAGATATACAAGATGAATTAAATCATTTGTAGGTTATATAGGACAGGAACTGCTCAGAGATCAACTCTAGACACTCATTTGATCATTGTGGATGCTGTGGATATTACATGTCATGGGAATGTCCTGGCCACTATAAGTTGGAGAGGTAGTACAACAAAATTGGTGCTTGATGAGAATGAAGGTGCCATGTTTCTGTTTTGGTATTTTGATAATTGTGGAAATGTTACATTATTACTCCAGGGAAATCATTTGATTATTTGGTGATTCCACCACCAAGCACAAACTGTGTATGCTGGAAATGTGAAAAGAGATGAAGAGAGAAAGAGGAGGGGTAAGTGATTAAGAGACAGAGATGCTTTCCAAAGCTGCTTTCTAAAGCAGAATGTGGAAAAAAAAAGGGACAACGAGAAACAGGGACAGAAAGACAGCTGGATTGAGGGTTGGATATTAATGCTAATGTAAGTAATAATCTCAATGGAAGCAGGAAGCATGGATACAATCGATGTCCCACAGGATAAGATTGTAAAAAAGGTGAGCATTTTGTTTATATTACTTGTACTTGTAGCTTTTCTGTAGAGCATACTGTTAAATTTTCACTCTGTGATTATGAAATAGTAAAGTTACTTCTCCACTTGATTAAAATGCACAACAAAGGTTTGAGGAAAAGGAAATTTGTTGCCCTCAAACTATTCAATTAAATTTAGTCTCAAATGAATAACTATAATGAACATTTATTATCTGAAGCTTTTTAAGAAAGATTTTTTTAAGGTTTTGAGGCATCTGAAATACTAAAACTGAGATTATGTTTGTGGCCTTAAATTGCTATGTATTATGTCAGTAATACATAATACAAGTGGTTCATTCTTTAGTCAGTGCTCTTAAATAAAAAGAGTGCAAGTTCCTGGGCATTTTTACACTTTATTTAAATTTATTACAAACTGGGAAATCCATGTTGTTGACAGCTGCATTCCTACTAATTCCTTTTTCATTTTTATTTTTAAATCATATAATTTTACAAGGCTTCCCCAGTTCAATTTGTACTTGTCATATCAACATGTGTGTTTTAGTTGAGTATAGCAGAGTGAGATTAAATGTTTTTCATTCCGGATCCATTAATTTCTTACTTTACTTAATAATTTTGAATATTAGCACCATTATTTCCAGATGATTTTGCTTCCCTGGTTTGTCTCCATGCAGGGATCCATTAAAAACAAGATCGAGAAGCTGAGGAGATGGAGCACCTCCCCAGGTGGGAGCTTCAAACACTCATCCAAAATGAAGACCCTCAGCTTGAGGTCACCCACCGAGGCAGAAGAAGACCTATGTAATGACGAGAATGAGCGCAGGGAACTCAGACCTATGGTGGCGTCTGTTTTTGGTCAGGTATGAAAGAAACAGCAGGGTCATGGCATTTTCTAAGACAATTTTTGTGCAGGAGATACTTTAGTAGCCTTCCTCTGACATTTTAATTACATTTTGTCCTTGTGATTCTTGGTGATTTTGGGTGTTTTTGGTCATTTTCACCCAGTTTAATCCCAGATTTATCTTCTTGTAATCTGAGAGTGTAAAGGCTGCAAAAACTCAGCATTTTGCATGGACAGCACATGACCCAACGGTATTAAATGGCTATATCTTTTCTGTAACTTTTGCCTTGGTTGTCATCGGTGCTTTTCTGCGCCTCATGGTGACCTGTAGCAGCATGAATAGAGAAATGGCTTAAGCAAATCGGAAACATTTTCAGAATATGGTATGTAGTATACCATTTAAAAGTCTCAGATGTCCCAGGTTTAGCTGGCTTGTTTCCTGCAGGGATGTCTGCACTGGATACAGCTTCTGTGTTTAACTGAGTGGCGTGTAGCCTGTATGGCTCAAAATGACATAACTGTGCAATAATATTATTAATATTATACCACAGCTCTGCTGAATTCTCGAATTTGTTTGATCGGAACGTGCTGACTAATTTTCTACAACAGCACAGCTAATGTTTTGCTGTTAAACAAAGAAAAACATAATTGTTGATATTATGAAGGTTTCGTTTTTATGAAGATGTTTATTTAATATTTAGGGAAGGAGTCTCCAGTATCAGTGCTCCATGAGAGGACTTTACTTTTCAGCCTTCTCAGTTAGATGATAGACTGTGGGTTTTTTGTCTTATTAACTTCAAGAAAGAGAAAAAAGAGAGGCAGAGAGGCTGGTGAGGGAATGACTGTTTATAGTTGCTATTATGTAAGTGATGTGTGAACTAACTTGTCTCACAGACATCCCCCAACATTAAATGTAAATATAAATGATTAAATATAAATGAAAAGGCATGTGAAGTTAGCTAATAAATTAAAGGATGTAATTGTTGACAAATTGTTGTGGTATAAAAAGGATTAAAACATAGCGGGGCATGCTGTTATTGAAAAAGAATTAATTTTGGGGTGGAAATGACATCACACCACCATGTTTATTATATTCCTATAACAGCATGGCCTGTTGTGTTTTATTCCTGATGAAATGTAATGATGCCAAGACAAAAATTACACTGAAAAATACTATTCATTATGTATTTGTTCTTATGCCTCAATGCCACCTCAGTGTTGTGGTGAATCCATGTTATATTATCTCCTAGAAATTGAAGCTAGATTGTCTTTATTAGATTATGGGTAGAAACAGTAAAAGCTTAAAGGGCATTTGCTCTGAGGTCACAATGGTGAAATGAATGTTATTTATTGACTCAGTGCAGAGAAAAAGGCTGAAATAGAGAGGGATTGTGTATTTGCTGGTCCACTGGTAAGGTCTGTGTGCTTGTGAACATGAACAGTGAGGTTGGAGCTTCCCTTCTTGGCTGAATCTCTGTCATGGACAATGAGGGAGAGAAGTCCTAATGCCGGGCTGAGCATATGGACAGAGCATTTGTTGTATCTGGCTTCATACCCAGTGTGCAGCTTTCTTATGCTTGCTCTGTATGTGCTGCCAGTCTGGAATATTTGCTGTAATCATCACCTTTCTGCTGTGAATGGCTTCCCAGTACCTGTAGAGAGTAATGACTCCCACTGAAATAGCTGCACTAGAACTTCTACAAATAAAACAATATGTGTAATTCACTCAATTCATTTTAGCATAAAAGACACTTAGCATTGCTGCCAATCCTGAGCTCGGTTACTGTCACTGCTGAGATCCCCACGTTCTCCTCGTGTCTGCGTGGGTTTCTCCGGTTTCCTCCCACTGGGATAGGCTTCAGATCCACTGTAACCTTGAACAGGATAAAAAGGTTACTAAAGATGAATGAATAAATGACTAAAGGACTTGTATGTAGACTGGCTATTCTAAATTGCCCATAGCGCTCTGTGTGCGTGCGTGTGTGTGTGTGTGTGTGTGTGTGTGTGTGTGTGATGCCCTGCAATAGACAGCATACCTTCCATGGTGTACTCCAGCTTTGTGCCCAGTGTTTCTGGAATAGACTTCAGCCCTGAATTGCTGAATTGCATCATGCATGAAGCTGAAGGCGAAGCTTTGATCTGAGGAACTGACATCAATATATTTACTACAATCTAAAATAATTTACAGGCTGCTTACCTCTAAGATTAAATTTCTGGCAAGCAATCTTATGTGTGTGTACAGAGCCAACTACTGTTTTGTGCCTTAATCAATCCTCTCCACCTACACTGGAAATAAGACGCGTGTTCATTTTGGTTTGTCTGTGACAGATTTAAATGCACAGATGATTTGTTGCTCGATTGGCACCTCTAAATTGTCCATAGTGTGTGAATGGGTGTGTGAGTGTTTGCGTGATTGTGCCCTGCGATGGGTTGGCATCGGCTTGTGCCTCGAGTCCCCTGGGATAGGCTCCAGGCTCCCCGCGACCCTGTGTAGGATAAGTGGTACAGAAAATGGATGGATGCATGGATGGATTTTGTTGCCCTTAAAGGCAAATAAACTTTAATGATGGGTCAGGATTACAGCATAACTCACCACACTTGCTGGATTTTACACATGTAACCAACTGATAAGAAAGATTAGAAGGCTGGCTATCATGTTGTATCTGCAATTTCACTCCCTGGCTGTATCTCTCCATAATATCTATTATTACATAATGGCATGATGTAACATATGCAATGTAAAAAAAAGTGCAATGCATTCCAATCAACAGTGACAAGCCAACGGTGTAACCGTTTTACTAAGACTCAGAAGAGGTCATGACTTTACAGCACTGGTCAGTTTCTAACTGACACCCAATCAACTCATAGATTTCTCCCACTGAGTATTGCTCCTCCCTTTTTCACTCTTTTTTTCTCCCAATCACCCTTCAGCCATTTGGTCTTCTCTGTAATCCACTGGCAAACCACCTGTGTATGGACTATGACCCAAATCCCAGATAATAATCACACACACACACACACACAGAGAGAGAGAGAGAGAGAGAGAGAGAGAGATTTACACAAGGCATTAGTAACAAAATGAGATGAACTAAATCTTGTTGTTTGTAGGATGGGAGCCAGAATTGTCTGGCATATCCCTCATTCACTGAGCAGATTTTTGCTTGTAACCCTAATCAGTTTGGCAGAATAAATCATTATTTACACCATTTACAGTTTCTCTCATTTGCTTACACACATTTCAGCTCTCAAATGTACTAAAATTTCTAAAAACTATGAAAACATTTTGCAAAACATCCAATATTGTGAACAAAATAAGACTACTTGATATTTTAAACAGACACTACCTTCAAAAACATGAGCACGCTCCTCAAATAAAGGTATATCACATTCTTTTTCACACTGCAATGATCAACTGAGAACAAATCTGTCACTGTGTGACAGCAGGTGCTTCATATGTCAACTACAGAAAAATGTATAGAAATGTTGAATAGAAATTGATTATTAGGAAAGAAGATTACTAATTTACATACAGTTGGATACATTGTGTGTGTGTGTGTGTGTGTTGGGTGTGTACTGTAGGTGATTTACAAATTGTCTATTAATCATATTGTCCAGTATCCTGTTTGGAGTGTCCAATTGTCCCATTTGGACTATCCAGTGTCCCATCTTGACCAATAGTCCTGTTTGTAATATCCAATAATCCTGTTTGGAATGTCTAGTGGCCCTTTTTGAAATGTTTAGTAGTCCTGTTTGGAAAGTTCAGTAGTCCTGTTTGGAAAGTTCAGTAGTCCTGTCGGGAATGTTTATTAGTGCTCTTTGGAATGTCCAGTAGTCCTGTTTGGAATGTCCAGTAGTGCTGTTTGGAATGCTCAGGAGTCCTGTTTGGAATGCTCAGTAGTCCTGTTTGGAATGTTTATTAGTGCTCTTTGGAATGTCCAGTAGTCCTGTTTGGAAAGTTCAGTAGCCCTGTTTGGAATGCTCAGTAGTCCTGTTTGGAATGTTCAGTAGTCCTGTTTGGAATGCTCAGTAGTCCTGTTTGGAGTGTTCAGTAGCCCTGTTTGGAGTGTTCAGTAGTCCTGTTTGAAATGTCCAGAATGTTCAGTAGTCTTGTTTGAAATGTCCAGAATGTTCAGTAGTCCTGTTTGGAGTGTTCAGTAGCCCTGTTTGGAAAGTTCAGTAGTCCTGTTTGGAATGTTCAGTAGTCCTGTTTGGAGTGTTCAGTAGCCCTGTTTGGAGTGTTCAGTAGTCCTGTTTGAAATGTCCAGAATGTTCAGTAGTCCTGTATGTAATGTTCAGTATTCCCACTTGAAAGCACTTTAGCATTGTCTGGCAGGTGTTGTCAAGAAATATTTCATGAAATAAATGATCGTGTGGTTTTTCTGCATAAAAACTGCATACACAAAAAACATGTATTTATGTTGTAGTGTTCCAGAAATATGGCACTTATGTCTGATGTAAGAAGTGTGTTAGGAGTTTTAAATGAGAATGAGAGTGTTACATCTTCAGCTGAGCTTTAGTTTTTAACACTACCTTATGTGGTGCAAATGTGGCTGGGCTGTTTGTGGTCTGGTCTTAATCTGCCGGCTGGTGGTGAAATAAGTGCACTACAGTGAATGTGTATCACTTATTACAGCATACATAATGACAGGAGCCCTCTAGCCGTTCATGTTATATTCATGCCAAAATAAAATGTGCACTCCACTAAAACAAATCAGTTGTGTTCCATAAATGTTTGTTCAGTGGGAAATTTTACTCCCCATCTAAATATGGGATTAAGATAGTGTGTGAGCATTTGTCATCAGTTAGCATCTAAAATTGTGTGTATGTATGATTTAAAAATTACCTTACATTTAAGATTTTCTGGTGACCTGTTTTTAATAAAAGCTTGCAGATGTGTCACAGAATAGAAGGAAATAGTAGAACTGACTACATAGGGTCCTTAGTGAGATGCAACCTTCATGGGGCCTGGACTAAATGAGAGATTACAGAAGAGAGTGCATTTACACACAGCCTTGAAATATTTGGAACACTCCTGTCCACTTACATTCTTCTAATGGTTTAGAGATATACAGTGTAATAGAGTCTCAATACATCTTTGTCACTGCGTCAGACTAAACACCCACACACCCACACACACACTGAGTAGTTTATTTTGGATTGATTTTACATATTGTTTTTTATCTAATGTGTAGCCTATATTTAACAGTCATAAGACTTTGGAGAAAAAATATTGCAAAGTGGAGCCTTTTTAACAGCAACAATATAAGTACAATTAAGTACAGTTTAAGTACAACACATTTTGTAATAGTATGTGATTTTCTATAGTACAGAAATGTGGATGAACAGAGGTTTATAATTTTGAAATGTATAGTCTAGTTCCAAAAAAAGTGTCCAGCAATTTTAAAAATAAATCATTTTTGCAGTAATCCGTCTATGTAGTTCTTGTAAGGATAAAATGCAACAATGCTCAATGCTCTTTGCAAAATCTGAGGGGTTCAAATTGTATTATTGCAGGCTGTGGTTCTGTAATGTGCTAATATTTTATCTGGACAAGGGAACTCATCTTCCTGCTTCATATGGGTGGAAGTAGGGCAAATGCTGCCATCTTTTAGATATATTCCTTTCAGCCCTTTTTAAACAGTGGTCAGGCTAAACATAATGACAAGTGTTAGATTTTGGAGCAGTGTTTATGTCTTGTGGCGTAAGATGGTGCTAGAACACTTCTGGATCAAACACAAAGCATTAAATGTACTAGACAAAGTAGTGGCGAGAGGTTGTACTAACTCTTGGCTGTCTATTCAAATCTTCCTGCAGTTCTCATTCTTTTTTGCCTTTCATTTATTTCAGCCACAAACCTTCCACTATATTTCCTAATCTGATCTGATGTATATAACTGCAAAGACCTTGATGTTTTCCAAAACCAGAACCTAGCTTGCCTTATCTTGTACTTCATGTACTTCATCTGTTGCTCTTTCTCTTTCTATGTCCCTTATCTTCATTTTCTGTCAGTGGAATTTGTCTCTATCTCTGTTGTTTGGTCCTCTGCAGTCCTGCTGGTGCATGTCCAGCTTCTCTCTCTCTCTCTCTGTTTACTTCATCGGCACTCAGCTCCTTTCATCAGCACCAATGTGATTTCACTCGCTGTGTAATCTCAAATGTTCCAGATTAAAAAAACCTCCAGTGCCCCCTAATTTCCTCATCCCCCACCTTCCTCCATCCCTCCCTCCCATTTCCCTCTCTATCTCTCTCTTTCTCTCTCCCTTCATCGCCTTCATGCTGATGTTGAATCAGTAGCTTGTAGTCCTATATAGTAGAAGGTATGATTTTTGGAAAGAAAAATAGCCTAAAGGGACAAAGTAAGGCAGAAAGCTATATGGTGAAAGGATGAGAAGTGATAGAAAGAAAATGGACAACAAATCCAAGACAAAGGTAAAGAGATTAGAACAGGTTAGATAACTGGATAGCTGTACTCATCATCTGATGTATATAACTGCAAAGACCTAAAGTTTGCCTAATATCTGATCACAGGAAGTAAGAGTGAGTGAAGGGGAACAAAGGGGGGAGCAAAGGAAGGGTCAAGGGAGTGAGAAAACAAGTGAAGGCAGGGGGAAGTAGAGCAAACAACAGGGAATGGGAGCCAAACCATCCAAAAGAGATAAAGGTATGATAAAGGTAAGACATGTCCATTTTTTTAAAAAATATCTGACCATATTGAAGAAGAGAAAAAAGCTTTAACATTTCATGTGTTCTAGTGGTAGAATTTTAAGGCTAATCATGCAACTTATGTGAATGCCTTTTAGAATGCATTGTATAGTCAGTTGTTTGAATTCGAAAGCTGTGCACTACACCTTTAAGATTCGCACGGCTGGCTAATCTCATTAAACTCTTTATTACTATTGTGGGGATAATAAAGCTTTGAGCTTGGAGGTTTGATTGCTGGATAAATGGCACCTGGCTTAGTGCTGACTGTGTGGTTCCTGCTAAAGGGTGTTGTGCCCCTGGACACTGGCACAGCGGCAATGCTCGGAGTCCTGCAGGGTACAAGGGGCAAAAACGATGAGGATGAGGATGAGGACTCAGAGAGTGAGCGAGAGTTTGACGAGCCCCTGTGTGCTCTGGTCCAGAACTGTAACATGCTGCACAACATCGTAGGTCCTGCCTGCATCTTTCTCCGACAGGGCTTTGCTCAGGCCCAGCTTGTATGTACACACACACACACACACACACACACACACACACACACAGACATGCTCACAGACTTTCACACATTTCCGCCACCTTCCAACATCATGACTGCCAAAACTGAAAAGGACACAGGAAGTTCTTAGCCAAGTGTTTTGCATGTTAAAGTTTGATTCAGGATTTCAGTTTGGCTAACCAGAGACTCATTTGGCTACAAGTATAATTACATATGATTAAAATCTTATTGCAGTACAATTCAGATTGGGGCTGAAAGCCACTGCTATGAAGTATCTGGCATGACTGGGATGATGTATTTGCATATCATACTCCTGACCCACACATTCTCACAGTTATTTATCCCCTAAATGCTAATATATGTTGACATCCCTGACCATATACCTGTTCATCGATTTTTTCTCCTTCTCAATCTCTAGTCATCCCTTCATAACCACCACATTCCAGAGTTTTCCTCCCCTTCAGCCCAACATCATGTCCTCCCTCCTGATGAACCCTGAGATTGGAGACTTGTCTACCGACAAGCACCTTTTTATGTGAGTTTGTTTTTATATATGTCTTAATTTTCCCCAGCTCTGAAGGACTATAAAGACCATTGTTTTAATCCTGCAATTACGATCATGGTAATTCAGAGTGCAAGTTTTCCTTCTTGTCCCAGGTTCAGCATTATCCTCACACTGCATAAAATATGTCTAGTTTCCATTGACTTTATACACATAATCAAGTGCTAAAATGAAAATGCATTTAAAATGTTTGAGTTTTGCTTCAGACAGCTCAGCTTTATTATGTTGAAGTTTTGCTATAAAACTAGTTTCATTAAAAAAAAAAAAGAGTTGTTCTCCATGTTTCCCTCATAAATATTAATTGCCTGATAAGGGTGTTAAAACAGTATGGACACAATCTGCACACAACTGATTAATGTGAGTTTCTTATCATTCTTCTAATCTTCACATCCAAAGCTGGCAATGCAGAGAATTCAGAGTTAATGTATGTGAGCAACGTGAAGAGTTAAGACTGAATTTGCCTTGACCTTGAACTTAAGCCCATTTTTTTTGTAAAATATTGGCTTGAGCAAGGAGCAGTATTAGGTCCAACCTCACATTTTTGTACAAAATATTACACTGGTTTTAGTTCATCATACAAAACATTGTTGTGCTGTATCAAGTGCTATTTTATAGACTGGTAGCCAATCACTGTGGCTGGAGCACATATTGTTAAATTTGAAAAATTTGCAGTAATCATGTGGTTAACTTGATTATCAGGATTATTATTAGGATCCTTTCCGCCTCCTGATCATGACGATTATACTTTGGATATATTTGCAGTATATTACACTACTATTAGGTGTTTATTTCAATCTTTGCTTGCTTCACAATTGCATACTATCATATCATTCTCCCTATGTGTCAAAGTGTGTGATAAGTATATTATAAACAGAGAGCACAATTTTGGCCAGAATTTGGTTTTGGCAACTTGACAGAATTCTGCCTCTTTTTCCCCATGCCACCACATATATGATAAAATAAATAACAGCCTGTGCTATCTGATAGTCTTTTAAGTTGATTATGTGTTATTGAACATTTGAATGTGATTACTAACGACAGTGACTTATGTAATGCCAGCTGTTCCCAGACTGACTGTGCACTTACTAAATTAAACATTTAGCAGAAACAAAAGATCTGAGCTTTAATATTTAATATTAGATCAATATACACAACTGCATGACAATCCCGCTGTCCTTTTTAGTGTGGTTGTTGCACTACACCCACTCATTCTCCTAAAATTACAGCAGATATTATACTGCTATCTCTCTCTCTCTCTCTCTCTCTCTCTCTCTATTACCGAGTACCTCTTTGTCTTTTTTAGTGTTAAATTTCATTAAAATTGCATTAAGAAGTGTGTGTTCTTTCAAATACTCATGTTTCTGTGCATTATGTAAGCATGCTGGCTTGTATTTGAACATGTTAGGCTTCACTAGAGCTCCATTAGTTGCCTGGTTGTAATCTGCCAGCTGCAACCTTGCCAATTCACAATAGTAATAATCCTGAATACGCAGAGGTTCAGCCAGGAGGTTATACTCAGTCACTGCCAAAACAGGGTCTCAGTCCATCATATTACAGCTTACCTACAGCTGTGAGAGAAAAAAAAAAGTCTGAGCTCTTTTTGGATTATTTGATTTATGAAAAAAAATTTGATCTGATAATAAATAATAACAGACACAATAATAAATAAAGTATTACAGTTGGATTTCTTGGACAAGTAAGACAGTGAATTAGATTTGGAACAATTAAAAAAAGACGAGTAGAATATTAACAAAAGATGAATAAAGAAACAATTTATGTATTAAAGATTAGACAGAGTCTTATTTAACAAACAAAACACAGAACATAATATAGTGCCATATACATTTGATAATTGGTTATATCAGAAACATGATTTTCTCCTGGTAAACACCTGGTACTCATGGTTGAATCTTTTCATTTTAAATTCTTTATGGATGGTTGTTACTGTTTGGGAAATGCTATATATGAGCTCAGTTTGTGATCTCATGAAATACCTGAACTAACGAGTAATTTCGCTCCAATCATTTTGATTAGTATCGTGTATATGTATATATATATATATATATATATATATATATATATATATATATATATATATATATATATTTTTTTTTTCAATTTAGCACTAGTTATGACTTGCTGTGTTTCCACAGTTGATTAACAGAGTTGATTAGACACCAATGTTGAAAACAGACAGAAACATTAAACAATGATTAAACAAATGAATGAATGAATGGGGATATAGATTTTTTTTTATCCAGTGGGAGCTAACACCATACTTTTAAACTTTGACACTGGTTAATATATTTATTATACTATGGACCTTTTTCATACTGTGCCTATACTATTCCCAAAATAGCCCTGTACATCTTACTCCATGCTTCACAGATGGGATGCTGGGGGGTTGGTGTTGATATCCAGGTTTGCCTGAGCATAATATCCAAGAAATCCTTTTCAACCTTTTCCAATTATATGAGCTTCAGCAACTGTCCCAATGAAGTCCTTTGAAAGATCTTATGGAAGAGCCATTTAGCCACAATGTATTCTGTATTCTGAATAGCAGGAAGTGTTTTTGTATATGGAAGGGTACATTGAAATAAGGTCATTATTTTACAGGCTCCTACACTAAATCTAAAGCGATAACAAACGAATTGTAAGCAAAACCAGAGAGTAAACTATTAATTTCAATTCAATTCACCAGCGCTTTATTTGAATGTTACTTATTATTTGTTAATGTCACATTATTGCCAAAGCAAGTAGTTCAAGTAAACAAATGAACAGATTTTTACACTGTCTGTGTACATACAGCACACACATATCACTACATTAGTACTTACAAACATATTAAAGTAAATAGTTTTTTATGATCTTGTTGCAACATACATAAGAAGGGATAAAACAGCAATTTTATTCCCAAACCTAGCACCCCTCCATCTCAGTCATAGAAAATGAATGCATAATGATCCACTATGTTTCCCAAAATAAGTAGTTTTAAGTTTAATTTTTCACAGATTGAGCATGAATGGGTATACTCCTGTAAGTTTTGGGTGTGGTTCTGTCTGTCCTAAATTACTGTTTGTCTCTGTGTGTTTGCTTGTAATTGGTTATCACTACAGGACAGAGATCTGAGGCCAGAAGAAATTGAAGGTACAATAATTTGTTATATTTCACCTTTCTCCTGTAACCCAGATCATAACAGATAAAGGCTTAATAACCAGCATCATTTGTCCATTAACCAACCTGACCGAAGCTCCCTATTCGGCCCTTTTTTCTAACCATCTCTCCATCCTCTCTCCGCTTTCACTATCTCTCTAAACTAATTTTAGCCTAAACTGTAATCTTCAGCATCCTCCAGCTGCACACTGCTTGACCAATTCCTTTAAACATTCTCAAACTGATTAAACAAAGCTCTTTTTCTCTCAGAACTGAAGGAAGCCTTCAAGGAGTTTGACAGGGATAAGGACGGCTTCATCAGCTGTAAAGATCTGGGCGAGTGCATGAGGACAATGGGCTACATGCCTACAGAGATGGAGCTGATTGAGCTCAGTCAGCAGATCTGTAAGTACAAGTTCATGTATGATGTAGCACAGAGACAGATCTTCAGGTTTACATAAGGAATAACAGGAAAACATAGTTATAGGAAAATACTCAACACCGAGGTGGTGTGATGGCACTCAAGGGTGGATTATTTTCTTAAAACAGCACATAAGCGTTTTCTCCCTCTTATACCACAGCAATTTGCCAACAATTGCATTTTTTATTTTGATTAATGAGTTACATTTAATGTTGTGGAATGTCCACGAAACAAGTTAATTCATGTTATCACTTGCATTATAGCATCTATATGCAATGTCCTGAAGACCTTCCTCTGGTGGCAGATTAATGATTTCTACAAAGTGCTATTGTACTGGAGACTCCTTCCATAATTATTACATAATCATCTTGTTACAGAAAGATTCACCATATAAACACTTATACATTTCTTTCTTAAAAAAGAAAAGTATGTTTTTTTGTCTGTTTATTATCAGCCCTAGCTTATTTAGATCATCTGCTATACAAGTCCCTGTGAATGAGTTGTTACTACAAAAAAAAGTATAAAAACCAACCCATTAATATAAACCAGTGACTTAAATCACAGACAGAACTACTGTCAAAGCTGCTGTTATAGATTCAAGAATTGAACAGCGCTGTGGGATAATACTGTTGAATGCACTGCTGGCCTTTCCTGATAAAAAACAGGAAAGTGACATGAACAGTGTTATGCATAATAAATGTCCGTAAACATTTACATTTACAGTTATGGCATTTGGCAGACACACTTATCCAGAGTGACTTACAGAAGTGCTTTAGAGTCTCTATCAATAAATACATCCTGATACTGGTTCATTAGGTCATGGACTAAGAATATTATCAGTCGAAAAACTCTGTTGGGGAGGTAGTATATTAAGAAAAGCACACAGACAACACAATTTTTTTATTAAAGTGCTAATGTAAGTACTTCCAGAAGAGCTAGTTCTTTAGACGTTGTTTGAAGACTGCTAGTGACTCAGCTGTTTGGACATCTAGGGGAAGTTTGTTCTACCACCCAGGTGCCAGAACAGGGAAGAGTCTTGATGCGTGCCTTCCTTGTACCCTGAGATAAACAGGAATCTCCTTTCATGCTTTTATGCACTAAACCACACAGACAGTCTACATACTCAGAATGTACATGCACATGAACTGTTTCATGAATATTGAAAGGTAGAAAATCCTGTGCTGCTGTGCTGACGTTGTTTAGGTGGAGGCCGAGTGGACTTTGATGACTTTGTGGAACTAATGGGGCCTAAAATGTTGGCTGAGACAGCAGATATGATTGGAGTCAAGGAACTGAGAGATGCTTTTAGAGAGGTTGGTCAACTGGTGTGCTACATGTCAATAAAACAAGGCTGATGCATAGAAAACACACTCAAATTGGTATATTGGTGCTTTTAATTTGTTAATTCTCTCTCCATGCCTCAGTTTGACTCTAATGGTGATGGTCAGATCAGTCTGGCGGAGTTGAGGGAGGCCATGAAGAAACTGATGGGGCAGCAGCTGAACCAAAGAGAGATTGATGAGATCCTGAGAGACGTGGACCTGAATGGAGATGGCTTAGTCGATTTTGAGGGTGAGAGCAAAAATCAAATAGCTTGTGAAAAGGATGTATCACAAATATACAACCTTCTTACTCACTATATTATTCTCCTGTTAATGAGACATTAGGGAGCATTTATTTCCTGGTTCTGATTCATGACCTTGCCAAAATGTATAGTGTGCATTTGCAAAAAAAAAAAAAAAAAAGTATGTCTTTTAATCATTGAACGATTCATTTAACAGAATTAATTTACGATTCCATGTTGTGTAGAGTTGCATGGTTAGGAAAATTATAAGAGAGGTGGGAGTAGAATGATAGATGGTAAATCTGCACAGCAAAATCCCCAGTGTTGAATTCACCCTTAGAGGTCATTTATAATCAGTTAAAATTAAGCATTTAATCATTACTGCAGGTGATACTTGTTACTGAATACAGTAAACATCTTGAGACCTTGGAATTATAAGGTCATCTCTGAAAATTCTGTCATTTCAAGATGTCCAGCCATAGTTCTGACCCTCAATAAAGTCAGAGCAGGTACTTTTATCTGCTTTTTTAATGAATAATTTACTGTAAAACTTACCACACATATTCAGTAGTGTGTAAATAACAAAGTCAAATGAATTGTCAAACTCAGATAGAACTTTACAGTTTTAAGATTTTAATTTCTTAAAAACATTCTTTAAAGCTTTTCATGTGGTGAATGCTTAACTGTTATTCTTCTCTGCAGAGTTTGTGCGGATGATGTCTCGCTAAACCCACAAGTAAACAAGAAAGACCAATAAGTCTATTAAATCCTGCTATGAAGAGAGAGAAATACTACCCGTCTAAAAGAAAATAACCTAATGTAGTATATCTCATAATGCCCTCATTTTCTATGTTTTTGTTTGACGTTTAATGCAATGAACCTGAAAGATCTAATATCTAATATCTAATTTAAGAGTCAGTAGTGGCAATTTATAAGATTATGTGGTTATAAACACACAATTCTCTGGCAGTGTCAAAGAATGTAGGAAACTTACTGGCACTTCACACATTTCATCTTTAATATATTTATTATGGTGTTATTGTATTCATATCAGTGATTGTAAATATTATAGAGTTTTTTTCCCATTTAATTAGCACTACATATTTATATACATTATATATTTGGGCTTTAAATGCCGCAAAATATACTGCATATGTGGATCTTTTAACTTTCAGATGAAGTGACTGATTTCACACAAAGGTCATATGGCCGTAATGAGAGTTACATGTATTGTATGCTCTTTATCAGAATTTACCTTCTCTCTTCTCTGTGATCTTTCTTGTTCTGGTACAGACCAGGTAATATGATTCAAACTACTCTTTCTGTTTATTTATTTTCTCAGGTTCTTTTTTCTGTAGAAGTCCAGGTTAACACCATCCTATCTGATGATGACTGTAAAATAGACTATTTCTGTGCCCTTAGCCTCATCCATGACAGATTATGTTCAGATTAAATATGAATGAGAATAGATTCAAGAGAAGTGCTGTTTACATAGAACTTCTAATGGGAGTTCAAATGCATATTTTATTTAGAAAACATAAATACGGGTATTGATTAATATAAAACGTGACAATGCTGATGTTGGCAAACTGGCCCTGCTCTGTTAGTCTGTATGGTCCACTGTGTCATGGCTGAGCTGTTGTTGCTCCTGGATGCTTCCATTTCACAATAACAGCGCTTACAGTTGACCGGGGCAGATCTAGCAGGGCAGAAATGTCATGAAATGACTTGTGGCAAAAGTGGCATCCTATGACAGTGCCACGTTTAAAGTCAATGAGGTGTTCAGTATGTTTGTTGCAGTATATTTGTCTATGGTGATTGCATGGCTATGTACTTGATTTTATGCACTTATTAGCAAAGGGTGCGGCTGAAACTCGGACACCTGATCTGATCCAGCTCATGAAGCGCTCATTAGTTCATTATCAAGATGTTGAATGTTGGAAGCAGAGGAAGCCTGAAACTGTGTAGAGCAGCAGGTCCATCAGATCAGGCTTGAAGTATGCTCATCTAAGAAGTCATTTACTAATAAATTATAAATGTCATGAAATGGAGGCAGGTGGATGTACTCACTAGCTTAATTTTATTAAAAGTCACAGTCAGCAGGCAGAACCATGGTCAAAAACAGGGGATGGTCAAATGATGAGACAAAAAGTACAATACAGGGCAAAAGCAGATCAGAACACAGAGAAAGCAAAATGTCTAAATGAGAGAAGCAATGGGAAATGACACTCAGTGCTGCACTGAAAAGATGCAAAACCTCATAATGAGCATGCATGACTGAGCTGATTAAGCAAACAAGAAAACAGTTGTGTTAGAAATCAAGTGAGTGAGAGTGCTGTAATGTCCTGACTGCATTCAGATCAGGATGAAGAGAAGTGGATCGGAATGTGACATTAAAAAAAAATAATAATAATTTTTTTTTAAAAAAGCATTAAATGAGGAATTTTTTTTAATTTAAAGTGTTTTAAACTGATACCTAAATACTTTATATAAAATGTATCTTAAACTTCATGTAATATTTATTTACAAAATCATTAATTAGTGAACTACCTACTGCTTGCTTATAAATAATTTGTTACCAAACCTTAAAGTGTTATCTTCGTTATATAATGACTGGTGTGCTTAAATCCATTTCATAATTCACAGTGTTCTAGTTAAGAGTTGCTTGCAGCAAGAGCTGTGTGTCTCCTCTATCAGTGAAATATATAATAACACCAATAACTGTTCTGTACCCAATATTCATATTCTCTTCTACTGTACTCATTCTGTTCTGCTCTACTGTGCTCTGTTTAGAGATGGCACGATACTACTTCTTTTCCGATACCGATTCTGAAACCTTGAGTATCAGCCAAAACCAATTCCCATCCGATATTGCTTTCTTAAAAACTACTAAACTTTAAAAAGTTTTTTCAAATTGAAGTATTTCAGAGTTAAACTCTTTCACATAAAAATCACTAACATTGTAAATATAATAATAATGTATAAAATAAAATAAAATCAATCCTTACAAAAGAAAAAAGTAAAGTCTCTTTATATGTAAACATTTCCAGTTCCAAAATATAGTTTCATTTTTTCAAATCCAGTTCCAGTCTTTGCCATTTGTTACAGGATCATATATCCGATATGTTTTCTCTGATATCTGATCCACAGTTTTTTGCTGGTGTGCTGTTTTTTTTTTTTGTTTTTTTTTGCCCAGTGCCAATACTGGTATTGGATCAGTGTCATCTCTAACTCTGTTCTATTCTATTTGTTGGTTGTTTTTTTTTGTTTTTTTTTTATTGCATAATATAAGTTGTCAGTTTTGGAACTGTAGATATACATGATCAGCTGAAAATATCATTGAAAATATCATCATCATGCGGCACAGAATTCCATAAATTTCTGGTCTTATATTTACATGAGCATCACCAGTGGGGATGCTTAATAATACAGGAGAGAACTACAGCATGTTTATATAACTATTTCCTTTTTTGTGTGTCTATGTTTATTCGTCATTTGACATGTCATGTCAATGGCACGTCTTCTTTGTTCTATATCAACAACTAAAATAAAACATTCACAAAAGGCTACTGTATTGTGGCATTTTAATACAGATAGTATCCATGAAAAGAATAAAAAATGGCATTATTTTGATTTTTAAAAATAACCCTTAACCCATGGATCGGCTTGATGTAAACTGCATAATATGACATTGACTGCATTATAGAAAAAAATCTTTCAATCCATTATTTTGTAGAAATAGCCTTATGAAATGTAATTTTTGATCATGACAACTATCTGGTACTATAGTATAGATTCCCTTCCTGAAGTATCAGCATGTAGCATGTGCTGTGTTTTTTCTCTCTGCGTGGCCAGGCTTCTACAGTGGCGGAAAACGTTCAGAGGATGGATGAAAGCCAGTAGTGTCAGAATGGTCAAAATAAGATTCACCTAGAATAAGAAGTATAGAAGTACACACTGAATGTGGATGTTCATGTAAATGATCATGACTATGACTATATCTATAACTATGTTCTGGCATGTTTATCACATTTTGGTGGCTGGTGTAGGCACAATATGAGCCAATAAGACTTACGTAGAAGGGATCCCCTCCGAATGTTTTGACCAAGGCAAGGCAAGGATACTGCAGCAATGACACCACAGCTGAGAGGGACATCACGAGACCGTACAGCTTTCCAAAGTGTTGGGCAGGAAATCTGTTACAATTCAAAACTAATTCACTATTCAAAATTTCACCTAGATTTTCTTCATTTCATACCGGTTCACTCACGCAATGCTGATGAAGGCAGCGTTCCCGCCATACAGGAAGGAACGATTGAGGACCTGCAGGACGAATGTGGCATACTGCAGAGGAAGAACAGGAATGGTTGTACACACAGAGAAGAGAAGGCACTGGAGAGAGGTGAGGAAGAGAGACAGGATGGACGAGCGCAAGTCAGCTTCTTTCTCTGTCTCTCCTTCAAAGCATGGGTGAAAAGAGGAAGAGAGATATTTTAGGGATTCTCCTGTATCTGAGTATAATTAATAATATAATTTGAACAAATTCTGCTTCTGACCTGGCTTCAATGCCTTCCCCTTGTGTCTGTCCATTAACAAGCCATTCCAAGGAGCACAGAGAATCCCAGTCAGCTGAGTGACGGCAAACGCATTGGTGTACCGGCTAACTGTCGGGGGGAAAAATAGACGTTTAAGGGAAAATGTATGTTTAATTCCATACTGAGAATACTAATCAGTAGCAGTCACCTGTATTCAATTAAAAATAAACCCAGTATAAAAAAAAAAAAACTTGAAATGTCCCAAAATATTATATAAAATAGTATGCCAAAATATTATACCAGATAATGGTACCCCCTATTTAGTGTTGTAGTACACTAAAAAAAATGGAATATGTGGTCGGTCATATTTAAGAAAAAAATATTACATATAGCTTACATAAAAATATTAATTCTCATCAAAACATGATTTCATTGCTTATACTAAACCTAATTTAAACAAGTTTCTACTTACTAGATTGAATTATGTAGAGTGAGCATGATTAATTCATGTAGTATTAACATAAACCAACTACATTATAAAGTCTCGCAAGGATGCTAGCACTGACGGGAATAAATAACTATAGTATTAAATTAACACAATTAAACCAAGTATAGTAGAACAGTTCAATGCTAATGTGGCTGTTGCAGAACATCAATGACCTGGGTTCAATCCTCAGTTCAGGTGAGAGTGTGGATTTCGATTTTATTCAGGG
Source organism: Pangasianodon gigas (assembly GCA_022758105.1). Classification (NCBI taxonomy): domain Eukaryota; kingdom Metazoa; phylum Chordata; class Actinopteri; order Siluriformes; family Pangasiidae; genus Pangasianodon; species Pangasianodon gigas. The sequence goes on along the minus strand of CM040456.1, from coordinate 8,805,065 downwards.
CTTGAAAATACATGATCAAATCATGTTGGATGTACGAAAACAAACTGTGTTAATGTAAATCATTAATGGAACTGATGTACACATTTGAATTAAGTAAATTCATTGAGGTTGTTTTTTTTTCTGTGTAGGTGTAGTAAAAAGAAAATAGCCTGGCTACCACTGGATATCATCAAGCCATTGTAAATCTGTGTACATGATTTGCTCAAAATGTATAAACTCTGAAAGCAATTTAGTTGCAAAATAAATAGCTAGTTATGGCAGATGACCAGAAGTTGAGCATTAAAAGTGCAGGTGTACCATTTTAGCATTAGTTTGGCATTGAGCTCTTTTATGGTGATTTTTTTTTTCCAATTGCCCATGAGAGTAGAGCATAACTCAACAGAAATCCATTTAAATCACACACTCTCGTTCTCTATACGCTTTGAACTACATTTATATTCATGATCTACTACAATGTTCTAATTGTGCAGCATGATTGTAGAGTACTTATTACAGCAACAAGGGAAATTAGAATAAACAGAATAATGTCACGTTTTTAAGTATACTGTTGGCTCATCACTGACTGTCCCTCATGTACCACTGACACTGTCATCCGTATGAACATTAGTTTTACTGAAGAAAGGAAAGCACTGGGTTGCAATGCTAGCGCTTATGGAACATAAATGGTGTGGATTAGACAAGGCGTCATTTATGCAATGCAGGCATGTTGCATGTGTGTCGTGTCTAGTACGAAGTAAGGATGAGCAAGATCTATACAAAATATTCACATTACATTGTAAAGTAAGATCATGGAGTAAACGATAAGACTAGGCAGGAAAGTAAAGTGTTTTTTGGGTTTATTTACCAGTGTCTGGGTCTTGGTTTGCCAGTCGGTTCAGCATTGGGTTCAGCGTTCCAATGAAGAGATAGTGGCGCAGCTGCATGACTGAAAGCCATATCAGATGCCACAGAAAGAACCAGGACAGAACACAGCTCTTAAAGCTGCTGTCTGGAGAAAGAGGGAGTGCAAGAGTGAGATTTATGATGATAAAGAGTAAGAGAAAGAGCACAAGAAAATAGCAGGTAAGTAGGTAGACTCAGAAAAGATGTCTTGTGATAAGCATCTTCCATTTTTAAAACAAAAAAAGAATGTGAGTGAAATAGTGAGCAGTACCTTTGCTTGAGATGTCCTCCATTTGAGACGAGTCATCTATCTTTAGTGGTTCACTGTCTCTGCTTCTGTCTTGACCTGCTCTGTCTGGTATGTACTTCAACTCCTGCTTGCTCTCATACTCTTCAACATTGTAGCTCTTTGATTTACGACAACTTACCCTGTACCATGAGCAGAAATAAAAAGCAGGTGGTAGGCATAAAGGAACAAAAAGTTGCTCAGAGGTGATCTGAAAACTGAGTTATAGATTTTTACCCGTAAGTGTAGCTCTCTGGGATTGGATAAGGGATGTGTGATTTGGGTAAAAGGAAGAGAGTTCGCAGTAGATGAACAATATCACAGGCAGACAGGAAGAGGAAAGAGGTCTGAAGAGAAATCCCTTTCTCATACAGGACCTTAATGAAATGAAATTGTGGATGTTTATGAAATTCACTTGGATTTAACACATCATTAAATGGTAAAGTAAAAAAGCAATGCAAACAGACGAATGACAAGCAATGAGAAGCTGATAATTGTGTTTTTTTAAGTTGATCTGTGAAGTGTTTTGCAATTAGGTCTGTTACTTACTTTGATGATGAGGAAAATTGCAGATGAGGAGTCAAAAGCACCATTATAGAGAGTAATGATAGTCGAGCGATGAGTGCCACAAAGATTTCCTACCTGGTGAATTAAATTCAAAGTAATAAAGCACTTTATTTTTTTATAATAAGGCCATACAGTGTAAAATATGAGTTTGAATATGAGGCTAATTGCTCAGTCGTTAATCTGACAGTAATGACAACTTCAGTACAAATCACAGGGTTATATTAATGCACTCGTTCTGATATGTTATATTTACTAGTAACGTCTAATTTACAGGGACTTGTATGGCAGACACTGCGTATAATCTAAACCTAATAATAAACAGGTTTTAAAATATGCTGCTATTTAACAAAAGAAACATCTCATTGATATCGCGAAGCGTTCCGTAAGGAGAGGGTTAAGTTTTCTACCACAGGAAAGTCGTCAGAAAAGAAGACTTTTTGCACTTTCCAGTTTCTCTGAGTTTCTCTTTTTTTTTTTATTAACGTCAAAAGAGAGAAAATAAACAAAGGTTGGTGAGGGAGTAACTGTTTATAGCTGCCAGAACATACGTCATAACAGGAACTAACTTGTTTTGTGGATTTTCCACAAAATTAAACGTAACTAACAAAAAAACCCGCAGCTTTTTAATAAAAAATATGATGTGCTGCTCTTTAAATAATTAATAAATGTAATCACTGGCAAATTGCTGCAGTATAAGAGGAATAAAATACTTTAGGGTGTGCCGTTATTGGAAAATAATCAGCTTCAGGGTTATAATGGCTCTCCACTATGTTGATTATTTTCCTACGACAGGATGCCCCATGTTTTATTGTTAGTGTTTGTTTTATTAATGTTCTATTTGTATTAGTGACATTTAAAGAATGAGTTTATCTAAAATTTGTGCACAGTGTCCCCCCACCCTAAAATGTAGTCCATCAACCAATCAGGTTTGATATCCAAATTTTGAATCTTTAGTTTTGCTCTCAAGCCATTAAGCTAATGCTGCTAATAAGTAAGGTAAGCTTTTAACTAACAGTTCAGCACTGTGCAACCTCCATGCCTAAATCATATTGCACATTTGCCTTAAACTAATCTCAAACAGACGTACTGTATGTGGTTTCTGATACTGTATGACATATCCATAAAAAAGGAACCTAAGAACATCACCTAGCTAAAGACAGTAGTAGTGGCCATCTTGAAGTCGGAATAACTTTTTCTTCCTCAGCACAGTTTGGTATCACTCAATACGAATGTGCTGACATGTACAGTATCTATTACATTTAATACCTGCATGTTTGTGAGAAGTAACAAAATGCCTCCCACAGCAATGAAAGAAAGAGCAGGGAAGAGCAAGAGGGAGAGAGCTGGAGAGAGAAAAAAAAGAAATTAAAAAAGTGAAATTATAAAAGTGAAATAAAAGTGAAACTATCTTATCAGCTTAGCTGGTTATTTGAGTATAATAAGTTTAGTGTCCCATTTTTGTTTTTTTACCTTTACTTGAAAATGCCACAACCAATGTTCCTGTGGTATAGAGGAATCTGTGAGAAAAAAAAATGAGAATAAATGTAGGTTTTTCCTACTATTAAAGTCTGTAATATACTGTATTTGGGGTGGTATTTTGGGCAATATCGCAATTTTCATAACCTCTACCCAGACAGATTTCGCCACAGAAGGGGGTCACCACATTTGTGTAGCCCCATGCCCTCGAACCCTCTAAACACACGCACACACACTGCACCATGTATCATGATCCAGAAAGAACCAGTGTGACTGCATGTTTTTATTCCATGCAAGCAGTTACACACTTAATCCCAGATCCAGAAACAGTAACGCTTCAATTACATTTGTAGGAGTAACTAGTTATGTAACTGCTTAGTCTGCATCCACAGCAGCACTTTTGCCAGCTACAGTCACGCAAGTATTATTCACAGTTAAACACCGGCAGACATCCAAGTGCTGAGTTTTATCTAGTTAACTATGATGTGTTACACTTTGAGTGTATAACAAATTAAACCAAAATCTACCGAGCGAAATAATCTCTCAATTATTATCAGAGGAGAATGCAACTGGCCTCAGTTTTCAAAGCCCTTTCAAACCGCAGCAGATATTTGCAGCACTTTTTATTTACTTATTATAAGGCATATATGCTGTGATAAACTGGAGTCCCAATCGAAGTGTTTTCCCGCCTCGCCCCCAGTGTTCCCAGGATAGGCTCCAAATCCACTGCGACCCTGGCCAGGATAAGCGCTTACTGAAGATGAATGAATGAATGAATGAATAAGGCATATTTGGCAACAGTGGAACCAGACCTTTTTCCTTTCAGTTTATTTACCCTATCCTATCCTTTTTATTGATAGGCAGGGAGGACCATTTAAATTGCAAAGTAGTTTCTTGATTGGTTAATACAGCTAACTGAACTTTTGGTTGTTGATTAAAGAGCACAGGCCAATCCCAGAGACATTTACTTCACATCATCAAAATGTAAAGTGGACAGCAGGGTGGTGCAGCAGGTAGTGCTGCCACCTCACAGCTCCAGGGTTCGATCCTGAGTTACTGTCTACAGTACTGTGCAGAAGTCTTAGGCACCCTATTTTTTAGTACAAACTTTGTTATAGATTTTTATTTTATGACTTCTACATTATTGATTCAGTACAAAAACATTTTAGACAAAAAAACATAATGAAGGCTGCTGGGTTTTGCTGCAAAAAATAAGAAGCAAGTGTGACAGTCAAAGTCTCCAGAAGAACTGTGGCTGGTTCTGCAAGATGCTCAGTAAAACTTAAATAATAACAATAAAACAATAAATAAAAACAGCTAATTTCCTTATAAAACTGCACAAACTTTTTTTTTTAAAGTGAAGGATCGTCACACCAAATATTGACTTTGTTTCATTTATTACTGTTTCCTGCTCTTTATAGTATTTTTTTTAAATGTAGAAACATTTAATTTCATTATTTTTAAAGGCATCTTTGCACTACAGCATTTCTTTGCATGTGCCTAAGACATTTGCACAGCACTTTATGTGGTGTTTCACGTGTTCTCCCCATGTCCGAATGAGTTTCCTCTGAGTTCTCCGCTGTCCTTCCACTTCCCAAATATATGCTGGTAGGTGGACTAGCTAAAGTAAATTGCCTATAGGTGTGAATGATTGTGTGCATCATGTTCTATGATGGACTGGCATGCAACCCAGGGTGTATTTCCACCTTGTGAGTGTTACGAGGATAGACTCCAGATCCAGACCAGGATGAAGCAGTTACTTAATGAATGAATAAAATATGAATCCAAATTTGCTGTTATTTAAAAGTTGCTTACAGCAACTTTAATTAAATTGTGGTTTCACATTATGTTGGGTCTCATTTGTTGGTTTGTTATTTACTTTATAATTAATTACGTATTGATTAATTAATTAATTACATAATTACTTTTAATGTCTGTAGCACAGTGTGTGGCACATGTGATCTTGGTAGGTTTAAGCGATGCACCCAATTAATGTTGCAGCCCAATTAACATTTTATGCATTTATTTATGGAAGCTCAAGTAGAAAACACCAAGACCTTTGAGTACAATGCTGTTTTTTCTTTTTTAAATTTTCCCCCAATTTAGTTGTTGCCAGTTCCCAGTTTCAACATTATCAACATCTCTCACCATCAGACAACATCTACCACTTTCAGTAGACCCAAGGCTAAGCTGCTTCCTCCTCTTAAGGCAGTCACCACTTCTCTATTTATCACCCGACATCATAACTGAATGTGCTTAGAGGAGTGCACTAACTGGCCTATTCTGTATATCCTGTGAGTGGCAAGCACTGGACTAATCGAACATGCAAACAAGACAATCTTCACACCCAGACAGCAAAGTATGGATTATGCTTTCTTGGACTCCTGGCCATGGATGATTGTGGCATCGTTATGATTTGACTGTTTGAACACTCCACATTTAATGTGTTATTTTACATACTGAATTATCTATACCACTATTTCTCAATATGTTTTCCTGTCACTGGTGGGTGTCATTTCCCATTGTGTAATTTTACTGAACTCACATTGCCAGAAGTCTTGTAGCCATCGTTCCATACAGGTCAAAAAAGAAGCCGTTGGGGAAAGTGAGAAAGTTGTTCATGAAGGAAGCAACAGTGAAGATAAGAGAGAACTGCTCATCCTGAGCACTGCAGTCTAGGGGAGTAACAGTGTGTGTGTGTGTGTGTGTGTGTGAGAGAGAGAGAGAAACAAATAAATAATAAAAATGCATTGTCAAATGTATATATAGTTATTATATAGCGAAACATTATGTGACAGTCACATCACTACATTTCTCTATAAATATGTTTGTAGTCTTAAGGTGAGTTTTTAGCTTTAGACAATCTACATTCCTAACAAAACTAAATTTTAACAGATGTGACGACAACACCAAGACCTGATACCCAGCATTATAAGCTAAGCTTGAAAATACCAGAAACATATTTTCCATTCTCACCTTTATCCGTTGTGCCATTTGCTTCAGTCACATTGACACACAGATCATTAAAGTATCCATCTGTCTTCAGAACGAATACAAGAGAAGCCCAACCAAACACAACCCCAGCAAAGCACAGGCACTCCAGCAGTCCTGTAAAAAGGGTCAGTTTGTATCGAACCCTTGTTCCTGATTCCCCATCACATCCCAGCATCGTGCTCTGCTGCAACACTGAGTCTTCAGAAACTGTTTACAGCCTGCTATGAGCTTCACACAGCCGTTTTCATACCACAGTCACAGTTGCTGGTGTTTCACCGGATGCTCCAGGGTGATAGTACAGAGAGATCTGAGTTATCAGGGAGAGACACAGCAAGGAGAAACAAGATAAAACAGATCACACTTTTGAACCAGCAGTCTGTACAGTGAGTTTGGTTCGGCCTCTTCATGGCTACTAAAAGAGGCACTTCTGAAAAGTTGCACAAGAGAAGGTAAGGAAATAAAAGCAAATTGAACATAAATAGCCTTTGAAATAAAATAAAAAATTGAAATAAAAGCCTGATCTTTGATACAATTTTAGGTCAGTCAAGCAGCCTTTTTCCTACAACTTCGGCTGCAACTTTTGACTAAAGTCATGTTCCTCTTTCCAGCTGTTACTGAGTTCCCCAAAATGTCACACTTCATCACAACTGAGGCTGTTTTTGCTTTCTCACCCCTGTTAGTTATAGAAAGAGACAACAATGATATGAAGTTTTGATTCTTCTTCTTTCGGCTGCGCCCGTTAGGGGTCGCAACAGTTTATCATTGGTCCGCATATTTGATTTGGCACATCTTATTTTACGCCGGAAGCCCTTCCTCATGCAACCCTCCCAAATTTTATCAGGGCTTGGGACCAGCATTGGGAGTGCACTGTCTTGTGCAATCCCAGTGGCTGGGTTTGGTTCCCTGGCTGGGAATCAAACCCTCGCTACAACAGTGAGAGCACCGAGGCCTAACCACTAGCCCTCCAGGGACCCAGACAACGATATGATAGTATACACAAATGATAGAGACAAAAATAGTCTACATGGACTATTTTCCTTGCATTCCACCAAGTGGTCTGTAAATAAAATGATCATTACATATACATTTTATATATATATATATATATATATATATATATATATATATATGTATATCACAGCTCCAGGGTCCCTGGTTTGATCCTGAGCTCGGGTACTGTCTGTGTGGAGATTGTGTGCATGTTCTCCCATGTCCTCATGCGTTTCCTCAGGGCTATCCAGTTTCCTCCTTCCTCCCAAAAAACATATTAGACTTGGTGACTCTAAATTATCTGTGTGTTGTATGTAAATTAACTGCCTTCCCATCCAAGGTGTATTCCTGCCCAGTGTTCCCAGGACAGGCCCTGGATCCACCATGGCCCTGACCAGGAAAAAGCAGTTACTGGAAATGTATGAAAAAAAAAAAGTAATTCTCCAAAAATTTTGGTATCAAAGGTGCAGTTGCATAATTGCAGTTCATTGAGTTTAGATTTTTTTTTTTGATAAACAGCAGTTCATGCAGGCTTTGGGGAGTCTGCTGTCTGTCTCCACACCTGCTGCACACATGTCCAATCTAGATCTAATCAACTGGAATCTTCCTGATCAACTGGTTTTCTTCAAGAAAGGTGATTAATAATATAATGCACCTAATATCTATAATACTGTCCAGGTAATCACACGGCGTGACTCAGAAGATTAACTAACTATCACTTCCTCTATAATGGACTAACAGCATGTGGCAAAGTGGGAGCTGTTACACTGCTGCAGCGTTTGGTGCTGTTTGATATCAACTCATTTAAAATGTACTTGCATTTTCTACTTACACGATATATTTACCACACATACTGCTGTATATATCAAATGGAACAGAAAAGCTTACCGTCGTTATCCGGTAAAACCGCACTGACAGTTTCCTGCAAGCCTGTGCTCTGGTCATGGTACAGCTGCCAAGCGAGTCGTTCAATGTGGCTGACTCATTCGTGTGATTCGTGGGCAGATTCACTAGTGAATCGATTCACTAGCAGTCGAGTTCAGATTTCACCACACACACGATTCTTGATAAGATTGTATGTCTAGCTTCCATATTGTAATATTTCTGCTTGCTACTCTTACTACTTAAACAGAGTAGCAAGCAGAAATATTACAATATGGAAGCACGTGTCTGCTGGTCAAAAGAATCGAATCAGTAAAATGATTCATGTGTCCCTATGGCGTTCACAGTCTGCATTGCTTGTTGCCTGATAAACGTGCTTTACAGCTGGTGTATATGTCTGAACAAGCACAGACATGACCATTCTGGTCTTGTTAAATCACAGTCCCAATAAGGTGAATAAGAAATACAGTGCTTCCAGGTCACTGGCTAAAAATAGCTTTATTATCTGGAAACCCTGTCATCTCTGCACTCACACACATCACTCAACATATGACTTCCAACAGGCAAATTCAGTCAAACTTTGGTAACTGTAATGCTCAAGAAATCAACACTCGCCCAGTCACAAGCAGAATTACAGACCGGTTTCCCTTGTACTAATTATATATTGGAAAAAATATCCTCTTTAGAACACAATGTTTTAAATCAAGTTCATTTGTAAGCTGCCAGACACCAAACAATCTGTACTCAAGGGCAATCACACCACAGTGACTGCAATAGATATCCTGTGACCAGAAAGAGTTTTCTTCTATCTAAAGCTTTTTTTCCCTTTATGGGCTATTCATAGATTATAATGACAGGATTCAAAACCATGACTATAAAGACAGATTATCCTTTAACAAAAAGAAGAAGAACTTTCCTATATTTTCCCATAATCTTCCATATCCATAGAGGGAAGAGTGAGTGAAAGACAAAAAAATAACTTTAAAGGGGGGGGGTACATGATGTCCATCTTATGCATTTCAGATACAACGTAGTTAGATCCACATTTTTTTGTATTTTTTTGTTCCACATAAGGCTTCTCAGCACAGCAGGCTAAATATGTGCACAATAGCAGGATGAGATCATTAATCAATCATCCAAGTCAACATTCTCCATTTTTTTTTCCTAAAAGGATTAGGAAGGTAGCCTCTATTTCTCTAAATCCATTTAATGACCTTAACAAAATATGTTATTTTCTAATGCAAGGAATGATGTCATTTCCTTTAACCACTGTGATACACTAGGATGTTCCTCCTTTTTCCAGGAGTGAGCTATTTCCCTCTTGGCTTCAAAGACAGGAAAATCAGGAAGGATTCTTTTTTAGTAGATTTGCCTCCATCTGATAAGATATAGAGAATCTAAGTATGGAGAATGCATCATTTCTGACTAGGAGGGATATTCTTCTCAATAATCAGTGAGACTAAATGAATCACCCATTTCCAGAAACCCAGGATCACTGGGCATTACCACACACTATGGAATAATGTAGCTTTGTCCTGTTTACACTTAATGCAAGTATCCTGAATATTTGGGCTAAAACTAACTGAAGCTTTTAATAGTGTGAACTATCAGTTTCTTTTTTTGTGATCAACTTTTTATTGTCTTTTACATATAACATAACATCATAACATCCATTCAAAGCAAAACAAAACAAAACAAAACAAAAAAACAACAGACATATAATCAATAATTTAAAGAGTCCAGTCAAAAAGGAGAGAGAAAGGGAGGGAAAAAAAGAAAAAAACAAATCAAATCATTCCTTTATATAATCGAGTATGTTAATGGAAAAAACATTACCAAGCATCAATAGTACTAGGTTTGGCCTTATTAATTCGTGCTGTTGTACATTCACGAGTCACTAATTTCAGGAGGCTATGGATCCAATATGTTTTTCCACACATGTGCGGTGTAAACCAGTTCTGTATTATTGTCTTCTTCGCAGCCGTAAAACCAGCAAACAACATTCTCTTTTGTATTAAGCTTATACAGAGACCAGAATCATCATTAAGAAGACATAAACTTGGGTTAGCAAAGTATGAACTATCAGTTTCTCATTGCCTGTCATTACTGCTGGTTTTGTAGGGTGCCATGAAGGAGTGAGGAGTCCAGGAAATTACAGGTGACTGGAATACTTCAAAAAATTTGTGCTTGGTCCTCTCCTTGTCTCACTGTATACCACCTCATTGGGAAGAGTCATCCAATCTCATAGCTTCTTATACCTCTGCTTGTCCTTTCTTATTCTACCCAGGCAAAGTTTTAGATTAGTTTATATCCTATTTAAATGGTCAGGAATACTATGTTGTGATGGGTACTCTTGTTTTCAAGCACCACCAAAAGGTTCTGTTCTTGCTCCTTGACTTTTCAATCAATATATACTTCCACTAGCTGGTATAATTAACAAAATAAATATTTGTTTACGTCTACATACAGATCACAGTATAAATATACTTAATGCCGGATGTCGAGTGGTCTGCCAGCTCCCTGCTTAGACTTGTGGATGTGCAATAATTTTATGTAGCTAGATAAGGATAAGGGAGCCTCTTATTACTGGGAGGAAAGATATACCGACCTATCTTGACTCCCTGCCTCTGAAGGCCAAAAACTACGTCAATAACCTAGAAAGAATTATTCACAGTGACCTCAACTTTGACAAAAAAAAAAAAAAAAAAACCAACTCTTATGTCTGCAAAACACTATATTATCACCACTATAATATCTCTAAGGACAGAGAGAAAAACACGTGCCTTTGTGAATAGATTAGAACTCAGATTACTGTAACAGCCTCTAATCTGTGTGGCATTACCACACACTATACAATAGTCTGTGTTACAGCATATAAGAGCTGTAACACGAAGTTACAAAGAGTTTAAAATGCTGCTGCCAGAATAGAGATGCACACCAGGAAAATGGAGCACATCACTTGTTCATAAATCCCTCCACTGATAATGTGTATCTTTTAGAATTGATATTAATCTAATTTTATTTATTTATTTATTATTTCTGCCTTGTCTTCCAAGAAATGATTGTTAGATACTTCCCTGAAAGGCCTTCAATATAATCAAACAGCAATCTACACTGGGATTCTTTACCTGAATACCCTGTAATCCACAGACACTTAAAATAATCTGAAACTGTATTCAACACTTATGCATTCAGTTTGTTTATAATTCTATTTTGGTTGTTGTTATGTTTCTATTTAACTGTCATGAAATAAAAGAAAAATATACACAAAATTTTGCTTTTCACATATCCAACCTTGGAAGGAAGTTGTGGTCAGATCACTAGGTCAGCATTATGGGACAACAATCGTGGAGCAGTTGAGGGAAGGTGGTACTTTGCCAGTGCTGGGATTTGAACTTTCACCTTTTCAATCAGTAATCCAGAATCTGCTGAGCTACCACTGCTGAGCTGCCACTGCCCATCAATGAGACATCACTGACCTGCTTTTTACCATTTTTTTAAAATTATTATTTTATTCAAAAAAAGTTTTCCTTTCTTTTTTTTTTTATTATACTTAAATACTACTACTACTACTACTACTAATAATAATAATAATAATAAGAAGAAGAAGAACAACAACAACAAAAATAACATGATGCACTCATTCATTCATCTTCAGTAATGCTTTATCCTGGTCAGAGTTGCAATGGATCCTGGGTCTATCCTGGTAACTCTGGACCTAGATGGGATGCCAGTCAATCGCAGGGCAACATGCACACACTCATTCACAGCTATGGGCAATTTAGTGTAACTGATCCATGGCATGTATTTTGGGAGATGTGAGGAAACTGCAGAACCTGGAGAAAACCCACACAGACATGGGGAGAACATGCACAGAAACTCCACATAACCCAGTAAGTTCAGGATTGAACCCTGGAGCTGTGAGGCGGCGACACTACCCGCTGATCCTCTGCACCACCCTAACAACAACAACAATACCACTACTACTACTACTACTACTACTAATAATAATAAAAAGAAGAAGAAGAACAACAACAACAACAAGAATGAAGAACAAGAAGAAGAAGAACAACAAGAGGAAGAAGAAGAAGAAGAAGAACAAGAAGAAGAAGAAGGAGAAGAAGAAGAACAAGAAGAGGAGGAGGAAGAAGAAGAACATATTTATTGCAGCCATTAGTCTTTTTATTCATTGATTATTACAATTTCAGTTTTACATTATTTATACGTGGTTTTAGTATATCGAGCTTCCAGTGACCATACAATTAGAGCTACAAGGAAATAGTAAATATAATCACTATATTAAAAAAAAACAGTAGCTGTTAGTGGTTTCCATCTGCACCGTCATTAAAATATAAAATCACGGATCCCTGATTGTTAATGTGACCTGTGTGCTAGGTGTGTCTGTTTCTTGTACCTATTGTCGAGCACGCGCACACACACTACACACACGTACACACACTTGAGAAACTGCTGCTTTATTCGCGCTGCCTGTTTTCAGTCACAAGATGGCGTCTTATCACTAAAGCGCTGTGAGTTCCGTGTGACGAAACTGAACAGGAAGTGTGACACTGCGTTTCTGCCCCTCCTACCAAACTTAACTAGGACACGACACAACAAATGACATTAAAATTAATAGTGTGTTTTTTTTAAATTCTTGTGTAGGTGTAAAGCACACGGTGTGTTTTCTTTCTGTTTGTATTTGTATCGTCTTATCTGTTCTATCTCGGCTGCAGTAGCCTGATGAGCGCTGTGCGGCCCGCGGCCCGCGCCCCGCCCTGGGCTCATTTGTATGCGGTCACCCGAAGCCCCGCCCCTCGTCGTCGGGAGCGCGCAGAGAGGGAGGGGTTGGTTCATCACTTCTGCTCCGCTCCCGAGAAAAAAACTGGCAACGAGGAAAAGAGGAGTGAACAAGGCGACGCGGAAGATAGCCTAGCTTAGGTGGGTTTCTTTTTTTTTAAAAAAGACCACAACACTCATATACGCTTTTTGGTTCTGTATTTGTAACTCTGTATGCGTTTGAATGGGAGAAGTCCAATTACAATTAGAGTGTAAAATCTCCAAGTGAGTAAGCCAGTAAGTTTCGTGGCAGTGCGGCTCGGACGCCCAAATTTAGACCAGTTGGAATTACAACTACTTCCTACTCCTGCCTGGAAAATCGGTTATCTGGCGTCAATAGGACGGAGCCTGTTTCTATAGGCCACGCAGCGGACTTGCACAAAGAACACAAAGGTAGACTGTCGAAACTTTGGTTTTCTTTGTTTTTGTGTCGCATGCGATTGATTTTTTTCTTCACGCACCTTTTAAAAACGTTTGGATTTCCACAAGCTAACGCAGCTGCTTGGCTTCTTAGTTCGGAAACTTGAAAGTTAGCCTGGCTAGCTTGACTAGCTCCCAGTTAGCTAGCATGCTAGCTAGTAAAGTTAGCTAGAAGCACTGGCTGGCTAGTTTGTTTTCTAGCTAACGCTAGCAGCGTGAATGACTCCCGTTTGCGCTAGATAGAAGTTTTGTTTTCTTTTTTACTCTAGTTGAACTGAATATTTAACAGAAACTTTAACATTATAGCCCGTTTTTTGTGAGGACTGCAACCGTGTTCGTGAAGAGAATGGGTTGTGTTGGTCATATCCAAGCTAACGCTACTTTCGGGACTCGGTTATAGTTTGCTAGCGTTGTTTATTATTAAGAAGTTAGAACTAATCCGTTTATACAGTTTATGCGAGTTGCTTGTGTTTCAAATAATAAAACTGTAATATGTTACAGTTAATATGTTTGTGAAGTATGTTTGGAATTGTTAAAAACTGAAATTATCAGAGATACATCTTGGAGTTAAGTTATAATAAGCACTTCTCGCTTCAGGTTTTTAACAAAAGTCAATTTCTTAACTTTATTGGTTATAAAATACTGACTCTTTTTTTGTGCTTATTTTGTGGAATTTTCTTCCATAAAGTTGATGTTAAGGAGTGAAACTGCCCCATATACACCTAACGCTAAAGCAAGCTCATCAACAAGCCGTCTGAGAGGTGAAAGTAACGAGCACCTGCACTTGACTTGAAAACTCTGTTTGGTGGTTAGTTAGAGTTGGAGAGGAGTTTCGAGGTAGTTGGCTGGAGTTTTGGTTTGAGTTGTAAACAGTGAGTGTGGTTTAAGTGGTCCAGGTAGTTTGGCGGTTAATTATAATGATGTGTGTGATTTACAGTGCAGTCCAACAGGTTAATTAGTGGATTTTTGTTCCGATCAGGCGCTTTTAAACAAGGCGCGCGCACGTGTCCTAACAGGTTTAAGCCAGTATCATGTATATTTTATTTATATATAAAGTTGAAGCAGCGTGGTTTGTGATTAACTCAAGAGCGTATGTGAGAACCTGTTGAGTAGGTCTTGTGTATGTGGGGGAAGGGACAGGCGTGGTTCGGTGTTTTCTTTGTAGCCCGCTTTTTGTGTTTTGCTTTGCATTTGCACACAATACAGGCTTCGGCGTCAAAAAGTCAACAGTTCAGCTGCTCGGTTAGTAATTTTACGGCTCGTCTGACTTCCCTGATAAATTCACCCTGAGTCATCTGTGTGACCCAAGCCGAGTTTGTGCTTTAAAAGGAGAAATGCTTGGGATATTTCCCGTTTCCCCCTGCGGGTGTGTCTACCTTGACCTGTAGTGGCGCAAAGGGGAAAGAAGTGTGTTCATTCCTGTGTAATTGTTTTTAAGCTCAATCCATTTTAAAGGAAAGTTCTACTTTTACCGAGTTTGTGTGAGTTGGTGAGGCTGTAAAAGCAGCCCGAGTGCGCTTTTTTTTGAGACGTGTCGCTTTCTTAACGGTGTAATAACCGGGTTTACGGTTACAAGGGTGTGTCCGGCCAACACGGAAGGGCTTGTGGAGCGGTCTTAAAACACACAGCAACCTCTTTGCCTCCGTCTGTGGTCACTGCTCACTAGGTTTCTGCTCCAAAATGCTCAGAAATATCCTGCTGTAAAACGTCTAGGAACGACAGCCTTCACTTTGTTTTTGTTTTTGTTTGTTTGTTTGTTTTTTATATGTTCTTGCTTAAGTGAGCAACGGTTCATCATGTTTCCCTCCTCATATGAACAAGCTCAGTCCTAATCTGCTCATGTCTTATCTGTGTGTTTGAAATAATGTCTCACACTTTCTGAAGATCATCAGATGCCCAGCAAAAAGACACTTGAGATCAAGTCCGCCTCCTGACTGATCACACTATACTTAAGCTTCATCTGTCCATTTTAAGAGTTAGTATGTTAAAATGACTGAATGTCTAGTTCAACCACAGGTGGGAGTTGGATATGTGTTCAGTCCAAAGTTCAGAGACGTTAGTTTGGACTCGGGCCAAAACTGAAGGATTGGCTTTTCACTTTCACCTGAGTCAGAAAGTCTGGAATTATCAAGCTCGACAGTACTGCCATGGTGGCCATGTTCTGAAGAGTGTTTGTGTGTAAAAGATTGGGAGAAGTCGTCCCAGTCCCTCTACACAGCAGTGTTTACTTCTGCAACAGAGCAGTAGCTATAGTATAACTTTGGGTGTGAAGTGGTTTATTTCATCATCAGTAGTACCAGCAAAACTGCATGTATTGTTTTTCTGTTTTCTGCCAACAGAAACTGTCACTGTCCAAGCTACACCTTAAACCGATTGTCCATTCAAAGACCTCTTTCGCTGCCTGTGGGTCACTGCATACTTCCAGTGTTCACTCAAGCCTTTGCTTGTCTGTTTGGTCTTTCACATTTTTTCTTTGGAATTTGGTCAGATCTGAGGTGGCTACCAATGTTTCTAATTTATACTTTTTGAAAAATGTTCCAGATTCAATCTTGATAATGTTATATGTCTGTGGTATTTCTGTGGTTCCTGAAAAAATGTGGTCAGTAGGCAGTTTTTTTTTCTCCATTTGCCACGGTGAACCAAAATGCCTTGTGCATAAAGACACCACTGTTCACTCACCTAATTTCTTTTACTACTGCAGTCTAGAAGTTCACAACTGTCAGCTGAAATGTTCTTCTTGCAGAGCATCCCTGTTCACTGGCTTGTACATCTGCTCAGTGGTATGCAATGAGCTCCACTTGCACACACTTCATCATTCAAGTTTGCACGCAGCTATGGGTTCAAGCTGCATTATCATCAGCTATTGTGTCTTCGCCTGATCCTGGGATTCATCTAGGTGTGCGCTTGTCTGGTATAGGCTTACAGAGCTTGGCTGTTAAGTGGATTAGCAGTATAATATATCAACTGTCCCATTAGCAGACATATTAAACAATTAGGTGAGTTAAATTATTTTGTTGTAATGTTACTTAGGGCTGTTGCTGCCATCTTTCAGTTATAACCAAGATTCAGTATGTTGATGTCACAGTGATGATTCCTGTTTGTTTGGGTGTTTTTTTTCTCTCCTCAAAGCAAATTCAGTAGTTCTTTGTCACTTAGTTGCTGATCTCCAGGTTGGCATTTGACAGGAATTTTTGTCTCCATGATGGCAAAACTAGCAGTACTGTGTGAGGAATGCGGCCTTATTTGGCTCATTTGTTAGCTGCAGTAGGTGAATCCCAAAAGACATCATTTTGATTATTCTGTATTGTTTTACGTGGTTGTCTTGAGCGGCTTGGTTGCTTGTCCAGCAAAACCTACATAAAGTTTTCCCTTGTTTTGGGTCAGGCCTGTTCTGAGGATGGCATTTTCATATTCCTCTGGAGTAGACGTAGAACTTTTTAGGTACTGTTGCCAAAAATAAAAGCGACGTGCTCAGCATGGCCTAGATTATAACTACTGACTATCTGTATTCAAGGTGTGCTTTGAAGGAATACCCTTTGAAGATAAGACCGGTGTATTAGGCAGAGGGTGTATTTGTGGTGCATGTGTGCGTTTCATGTGTACCCTAATAATGGGTACATTTTAAATCCGGACCTTGATTTCTGGGAAAATGAAATTTGTGCTTGGGACCATTACTGCTTTCCAGTTGTAGTCCAGTCTATAGTTCAAAACCATTAAAATGATTCGAAGTGATGTGATGAACACTGTTTTTTTTTTTTAAAATAAATCCCACGCCTAGCTTGTAGCTGAGATTAAAAATCAGATGACGTGAATCCGTGCTTCTGTAAGCACAGTTCAGATTGCACAGGTGTGTGTTCATTAGTAATTCAGTTCACAGGTGTATGAGAGTGTGCTGTTACAGGAAAAGGTGTGTGTCACTGAAACTCGCCATCAGACTGAGCCTCTGAGTCATTAACTTCACACTCTGAATCAGACAGCGAGTGGTGGTGTTGGAGGGGGGGTGGTAAGACATGGGAACTGGATATGGAGAGAATGAAAGGGGGCGTGCGTTGGGAAAGGAAGAGGATTTTTTAGGAATTTCTAACAAGCTAGAGAGGCCGAGACAGGATCGGACATGCCGCAAGACCAGGCGGAATGTGGGTGCGCGTGCGCATACCCGCCTTATTTTCTATA
>CM040456.1:8765645-8777826 GCA_022758105.1 Pangasianodon gigas | reverse complement strand
AAAAAAAAAAAAAAAAAAGAAAACTTGCATTTGTAATGACTGGTCACTCTTACGCTCCTAGGGACTCTGTGGAACCTGTCATCTCACGACTCGGTGAAGATGGAGATTGTGGACCATGCGCTCCATGCGCTGTCTGATGAAGTGATGGTGCCACACTCAGGCTGGGAGAGAGGGAATGATGGAGGAGAGGAGAGCTGCAAGCCCCGCCACCTGGAATGGGAGACGGCTCTCACCAACACTGCTGGCTGCCTGAGGTACTGAGATCCAGAGATTTTGGGCAGGGGAGGGGGAGAGGCTGTTAGTGCAGAGGTATTTGAAACAGAGATGGTGTGGGTGGTGTTTTTTTATGGAATAGAGATACGTTGGTCCAAGATTAAAAAGAGGCGTGAGTGTTTGCTTGCGCACATGCATGACAGGAAGTTGTTTTCCTGTATGCAAGAAAGAGGGGAAGTTGAAAGGGAAATGCTTTTTGTATTGTGCAAGCTCCTTAATGGCATTTGTCTGTTTCAGAAGCACTCGTTAGGAGTGAGAGGGAGTGTTGGGACAAAAGAGAGAAACGTGATCTTTAAATCCACTTATTTCTCTTGAGTGCTTCTCTTTCAGATGCTACTTTTCTCTTGTTTGCCTTTAGAAAGTACTGTGAGAAATGTTTTTCCCTGATTGCATCTCAAACGAGCTGGAAGTGTCTTGCTCCTTCCCTCTCTGTTTGTCTTTTAAAGTCACTCCTTTGTCTCTCTGGTTTGGCTCAGTTTTTTTAAGGCAGCATTTTAAAGCATTACCTTTCAGATAATTAGCTACCTGGCAAGGGTGTAACGATTAATTCTTTTTCTTGGTGCCTTGATTGAACTTCCTTCCAAATGCATGAATGTATAAGTAAAAGGCATATACACACATGGGATCATGATTAGTGAACAAAATAGATTTGATGGAAGATTGCTGATAAAACTAAAATGTTTTTAAGCAATTTGATGCTGTTTAACCAAGCACAATATGACCAGGGACATGAACTAACAACATTTAGAAAATGGTTAGTTTATCTTTCAGGTTGTGTTTAAATGGGATTGTCAATTGTGCAGGGAGTAGGGTTTTAACATTTCAAAAAGTAAGCTTTATTATTTATCTTAGCTGTTCTTGTTGTGTTAACCTGGCTGGTGTCATTGATATTTCTCAACTTCCACCAAAATTCAGTAATCAGCTTCGCAGCTCTGAGTTTTTTGGGATGTGTCCCTACCACCTCTTTCTTTTTCATGTGCTATATCTGCTCTCCACAGGAATGTGAGCTCAGAGAGGAGCGAGGCCAGGAGGAAATTAAGAGAATGCTCTGGCTTGGTTGACTCACTCATGTACATCGTCCAATCCCAGATTAACTGTAAAGATACGGACAACAAGGTAATATCAGTAGAAATGCTATAACGTATTTTTTTTTTTGTCTTGGTGGCCTTCATTCTTAATCAAGTCTTTAAAAACCTGTCTCTTTCTCTATAGTTGGTGGAGAACAGTGTTTGCCTTTTGAGGAATCTATCCTATCAGGTGCATCGGGAAGTGCCAGGTTGTGAGCGCTACCAGGAGACGGCACCTGTCAATCAAGGCCCTGCCCCTGCCAATCATAAGGGTGGCTGCTTCAGCTCCCGCAAGGGCAAAGGTGTGACAAAAGACAAGATGTTTGAGCTTTGACAAAAAAAATAAAAGTAATTAAACAGAGACTAAATTTTAAAGTAGTGCTTGTGATGCAACATTTTAAACTTCATTGCATGAGAACTGTGAATCTTTTTGCATTTGTTTTTGTGTGTATTCTTGTGCAAGCCTGTTGCTTTAAGATTGCTTTTGGTGGCTGGGGCACTGTTGCTCTGCTTTTTCTTACTTAGATTCTCTCTCACTGTCTTTCTTCTCTTGTGCTGTGTTTTTGTTTTCTCCCTTCTCGACTGCTTATTCTGTCTACTGCCATAACAGACGAGTGGTTTTCCAAAGGTAAGCCCCCTCTTTTGTGAGCTTTGCTTTGCTTTTCAGAGATCACTGGTATACACAGAGCTACTTTTTACTCACCATAATCTCTTTTGCTATTGATTCAGTCATGCTCTTTCTTAATTATCAAGTGTAAAATAAAGATTTTGATCAAAATCTTTTTTTTCTTTTTTTTTTTTTTTTTTACGCAAAGAATGATGACTTGAGCTGTCATGAGATCCATTTATAATTCATTTCTGAACCTTGGCTAGCATTCATATGAAGTCATTCCAATGTTTACTGGCTGTTATTGTTCAAACATTGCCTGTAATATTCAGTCCGACCCCAAGGAGGCACTGGGGTGTCTAACACTTGATATCGTGATATCTGCATACCTCACAGCTAAGCTCTACTTTGATTGTTTATTGAGCCAGCACATGGTGTTTGTTTAGCAGTGTTGTTTTTTTTTGTTTTTTTTTTTAAACTTTTCAAAAGAAAGAAATTGGTTTATATTGTGGGTCATTTGATTAGGCCTTGTTTTAGAGTCTGTTTGAGGTTGCGGCTGTTTAATGATTTTTCATTAAGCGCTAACGTGTTTTGGTATTTTCAGGGAAGAAAGATGATGATGGAACTGCAGACATAATCGACATTCCAAAGAGGACCACACCAGCCAAAGGTATCATTCACATAAGCACCTATGCTTGCAGACATTTTCTGAGTTTTCTGAGAGCAATGAATTTATTAGTAATTATAGGGTGGGAGAATAAAATCCTAATCCTCAACTAAACAAAAGAAATCTCTGCAGGATTTTGTCATGTATGAATATGCTGGACCCAGCAGAGCATCTGGAAATGTTCTGAGTTTTAAGTTTGAAATTTTACATGTAGTAATATACATAAAAAATGGCTTTCATAAATACTGGCCTGGGTGATGGGGCGATATAATTGGATATTGGCGATGACTGACACCTGAGCCAATGACAGGCGTCAATTGACAGGCGATAATTGCCCATGTTCCATGGGGGAAAAGAACTAATAGAGATAGTAGCCTTTTTGCGTGGACAAGTGGTGTCTGGAACATATTTTGTGTTGATGTGTGAAACCTCCACAGCACACTGTAACCCTAACAACATGATCCACCTATTGTCATCTTGACTATAATCTTAAAAGTTGCTGATTGCCATGGCCACTTCATATAGCTTTAGAATTAGCTTAATTGAACATATTAATATTAACCTGTAATGCATTTCCTTCTACTGTTATTAACCAAGGAAGTATAAAAGAATGGAATGTGACCAGAGTAGCCATTAGGCTGCAGAAGTGAGACATACTATCTGAGCAAAATTCTAAGCATTATTCATACAGCTTGGGTATTCAGCTGGGTCGTAAAATTAGAATATAATATTTCTCAGCGAGTGTGCATTGCGATCTCCGTGGGCTGTGTCTTTCATATTTTTTTTTTTTTTAGCACTGGCAAATGCTGCACTAATTGAAGGTCCAAAAGCCGCAGGTTCTCTAGGATGGTGTACTTGGCTAAGGGAGCCGAGATTCGATGCTTGAGAGTCTTTGGCTTTTACTTTTTTTGCAAAGCCTACAAATAGCATCTGGTTCTCCTTTCATTTGGTTTAAAACCAGGTTGCTGCCAAACAGCTGACGTATTGCCTTTCTTACAAACCAAGCTAACATCATCCATGTTTGCACCTGTAAATTAAAGGATGGCATCATTTCCACAATTGCTTATTTTATTTTCTTTAATTTACAAACTACTGAACTCAGTATTATCTTTGATAAACAGTACAGATTAATTATCATTATTTTTATGTATTTCCCAGCCATAAATAATTAAAGAATTCTCTATTCTGTATTGTAGGTTATGAACTGCTTTTCCAGCCAGAGGTGGTTCGAGTGTACACATCACTCCTGAAGGAGAGCAAAAATCCTTCTGTTCTAGAGGCTTCTGCAGGAGCCATCCAAAACCTGTGTGCAGGCCGCTGGACCGTAAGTATACGCTGCTAACCGCCACACAACTGCCATGAGACGCTTTAATTATGGTCACTACCGTTTTAGTTTTGCTGTATTTGCCAGATTTACACACACACACACGCTCACCCCCCCACCCCCCCCTCTCTTACAGTATGGACGTTATATCAGGGCAGTTACGAGACAGGAGAAAGGATTGCCCATGATGACTGAGCTGTTGAGTCATGGGAACGACCGTGTGGTCAGAGCCATGTCTGGGGCCCTGAGAAACCTGGCCATTGATGCTCGCAACCGGGACCTTCTTGGTTAGTGTGTGCACAGAAAATGTGTCCGTGTTCCTCTGTATTTGTGGGGAAAGTGTTCAGTGCAAAATCTTGTAGAATATTTTGTGTGAGAGATTGAAGATCCCCCATGTATTCTCTGGGAATACAAAAAATGATACCAGGACAGCTGAGAAGTTTCTAGGCCAAGTATTTTAATTAGCACACTTACTTGACCTTTCCCTGTCCAAGACTGCCAGACTGCAGGGTCACTCACACACATGTGCATGCAGGGAGTGGAATTGTCCAGCCCAGCATGTATGAGCACGTTATGGTGCCAAGTCAGCTTTTGTTCACTTTAGCTCATTAGGTTACTCACACTCAGAGACCACTGTGAATGAATATCTTTGAGAAAAGTGATGTGGGTGGGGAGAGCTTGCACAAGCTTTACTTAAGCATAGGACCACTCAGTTTTCCATTGAAAGGGAGGAATTTTGGGGCTAGCCAATTTACATGGAAAAGGGAGAAATTCTGGTGAAGTCTGTGTATAGGCATTAGAAAGTCACCAGTTCACACAAGAGCGACATTTATCTCATACGTAAGCAATCACAGAGGTTGCCTGAGGCTTTAATACTAAATTGTAGTGATTAATTAAATCACTACAATTCAGCAACCAGGATATTCATCAGTACTCTATACCGTGCTATATTAGATTTTTGAGTGGTGCATTGTTAGTTAGATGATAATGTGTATGAAATTAACCCTTTTTCTCCAATGTGCTTGTGCAGGAAAGCACGCTATACCTAACCTGGTGTCGAACCTGCCGGGTGGTGGGCAGAGCCAGCCTGTGCGTAACCTCTCGGAAGAGACAGTGGTTTCGGTGCTCAGCACTCTGGCAGAGGTGGTTGGCTCCAGTGTGGATGCAGCCAAGATCCTGCGCAGCTCACAGGGCATTGAGAGATTGGTGCTGATCAACAAGGATGGGTAAGTTTGTTTCTGTCAGGCTTGTCCTCTACCATGGGCTTCTGTTATGTTCAGGTGGTTTGTGTTTAGTGCCTCTTACCATGTGTTCACTACATGTATATGTGGAAGAGTTGTAACTTTAGTTAGTAAAGGTGTTTTCAGTGCTTGAATAGAGTATGTCTTTGTGACGCTGTGCCTGTCCCACAGTAACCGTTCTGATAGGGAGGTACGTGGTGCCGGCCTAGTGCTGCAGATTGTGTGGGGATTTAAGGAGCTGCGGCGCACGCTGGAGAAAGACGGCTGGAAGAAATCGGACTTTGTGGTCAACGTGAACCCTCCCAGCAACACCCGCACCAACGGCGGCTACGAGGACAGCAGCACCCTGCCACTCATCGACAGAGGTGTGAAGCACTTCTTTCTATCCATTTTGTTTGATTTTTACACTTGGATTTCCTTTATGGCAGTTTGAGTAATACTGTATATATTTGTGTGTGTGAATACTCTAAATTTTTAGTGAGTAAAAAAATTTTTTTTTCTTTTTTAATAAACACCAGGAGGAAAGCAGGATAGAGACAGAAACATGATTCCACTGAATGACTTGGGATCAGGTGATTTCCTCACATTGATGCACCTTGTTTTAACACAAAGCCGTAAATAAATATATGGGTTTCAAATGTTTTATGTGTAATTATAATAGAGGTTATTCATACTGGCATTTTTGTGCTAGACTCCTATGCTACACTGGACCAGAGAGGACGGAGGAACACTTTGGATGACACTCTAGAACCTGCAGAGAATGATATTCAGGTAAAAACGCATTAAAGGAGCTGACACAACGGATTTCTGCTTTATTTATTTAAATACCAACAAAAAAACAAAAAAAAAACAGGTTATTGTAGTCATTCCTGGCACTATGTGAATTTGGATGAATAGTAAGTGGCAGTGTTAACTAGTTTGTTTCTTGCTATTGTAAATGAACATCATCATTAAGCTAATGGAGAAGCAGAAAATCAGGCCACTTAATAAAACTTCCTCTTAATAATTAGCAGGCCCTCCACTATTGTTTTTTTTTTAAACTTCAACTACATGAACTTGGTGCAAAATGAAATGACCTCCACAGGAAACCAATTCCTTTCACAGTCTTGCATCCTTTCCTTTCTAGTGAATTGGCATTTTTCAGACAAGTTTTATTTGCATTTAGTCTGACTGCTGCTTAATTAAAATGCAGGTTTTCACACTGACATTTAACATCTCCAGCACTACCTTAAATGGCAAACACTGCAAGACATCAGACAGACTCACAACATGTCACACTAATTATGCTTGTTACTTTCCTTTTACTCTACTAATCACTAATGACAGGGGAACTGTGCACAGTCTCACTCTAACCCTTTTGCCCTTTCTCCTTTTTCTTTCTCACATATTTCTTGTCTCTGATGACCCTTTTACACCTCTGTGAACATGTGTCCTCCTCTCTGGCGTGCTCACCCAGGGAGGGATGTATGGGGAGAGGCGGGGCTCCATGCCCTTGTTGGACTCTTACGACGGTTAGGCCACTCCCTCCCCTCACCCCACTCAGTGCATGAGCGAGCATGGTATGTGTGTCCACTGCCTAATTCCTTCACTGCATGGGCTCTCACAGTGTATGTGTGTGAGGTCTTAACCTTCAGCCTCTCTCAAACCCAGTCCTGAGGGCCCTCGGACAGTCCACGTTTTTGCTCTGTGTTGTGTGAGAGGGAGTGGAGCAAAAAATTTGTACTGTTTGGAGAGGCCCTCAGGCCTGGTTTGAGAACCACTGCTATTTGGTGTTGATATGATTTTTGCTGTTCCTGCAGTAAAGTTGTTTCCTATTTTAATGTAGTTTGTATATATGTGCTGTTCATGTATCCACTTTGGTCACATGACTTGTGTGTAGTTAAATCACCTTCCCCCAGTGTTTGTGGACCTGTCCGTGTTGAATGGGTTTGTGCATATGACAGCACATGCACAAAATGCCCTTCATAAGTATTGTGACTAATATCATTAAGGAGCCTTTTCTATATGATTTGTGCCTTAAAGGGATTGACAAGTCATTTTTCATTTCATGTCACTCTTGGAGATTTCTCATCTCAAGAAGGAATAAAATTAAGAGTACCTTGTCTGTTAATATGTAGACTGGAACTGGTTCCTTAGTATTAAATTTGTACTCATTTTATATTTTTAATGTAAATTAAAAACGTTCAGAGCTCTGCCAACTATAGAAAAAAGGCAACTGAATAAAGGGTCCAAGATAAATGTTGCAACAGTATATGTGCTAAGTTACTCTAATCACTATTTAGAATATTGGATGGAGTATATGCCATATAATAAATTAACACTACTTAGCAAGAGATATAGTATGTCAATAGTAAAGGTTTCCGAAAGAAATGGTAAAATAATAATCTTATACGTTACACATAAATTAATTTGTAGTTGTAGTTTGTAATTTAAAAAGCATTTAATGTTGAAATTGAAATTTGATCATTTGTTCTCAATGATACTTTACACTTTGGAATTTAATTTCTCTTTTAATATCATTATTTTGCTAGCTAAATCTAATTATGGGTATAAATATTGTTGTGAATAAAAATAGAAGAGGTAAAAGCAAGCAACAGGGCACACAAATAACTATTTATAAATGTATTTCTCAGTTGGAGTGATCAGACTGACAGTTCTGTCCATTATATTTCTCAAACTTTCCTGGAGCTCTACTTCAGGAAACTGAAATTAATATCAGATTCCCATTGCCAAGAAGCATATATGTGATGTTGCTCTCAAATTAGGTCGTTTTTTTTTTTCCCCTCCCAAAAGCTGCCCTACCTAGAGAGCTGTGTCCTACAATGTGTGTGTAGAATATTGTGGTATGTGATGTACCTGATTATTGGCACGTACCACCTATAACACTTCACTACTCCGTATCTATTTCATTCAAAAATATGACTGCCGGCTATTTAAAATGCTTATTTTGCAAAAATAACTGTATATTTGGGCTTCAGAGTTAGTCAAAGACCATTCTTTCTCTCATTTCTGCGAACCTTGGACTTAAGAGCGAGACATTTTGTATGGCAATGTCCGAGTTCTCTTTGATAAAGTTAAAATAACCTTTTTTTCTTTAATGATTACAAACCACCTACTTGAATTAAAGTGTTTGCCAATTGTTTCTGTCCACAGAAAAACTGATAGTGTGCATTACTCGCGGCGAGCACCCTGTTCCTGCCTACTGTCCCTGCTGAACCTCGTCATGAAGGGACCACAGCCACTAATCAATGACGCAAAGAATCTCTTCCTCCATCATTATCCCTTCTTTCTTTCTCTTACCTTCTGCTTCTTGATCTGTCCCCTAAGATCCAAAAGACTGACTGCCACTACTAGGCAAAGACTATGTAGTCATTTTTTTCTTCTGGTACTTTAAATCCATGCCACTCATTTTTTTAAACTGAGAAACACAAGAGACTGAAAAACACTACAGAACTGGAGTGGTTTTTTTTTTTTTTTTTTTTTTTTTTTTTTTTTTTTTTTTTTTTTTTTTTTTTTTTTTTTTTTTTTTTTTTTTTTTTTTTTTTTTTTTTTTAAATCTTTTAATTTTTCTTACATTATTACATTATGATCTGGTTTAAGTCCTCCTGCTACATTGACAATTTTTCTTATTTGCTGACAACTTTATTCAACATGACGCTATACAGTAATTATTCTTGCTACCACTAAGTTTATGATGTGATTGTGTTGCCCCTTAATGTCTTGAAACACTAATGACCTTATTATAAATCTTCCATTTTTTCTTTTTTCTTTGGAGGTTATGTAGCTGTAAGATTGGTCTGCATTTATGTTTCCATTTTTTCTGTGCTGATGAACGTTTATGCCAAATTACACCACTGTCTTGTGAGTTATATTTAAAAACAAAAACTTAGTATATACAGGATATTAAATCATCTCATAGAAGATTTTGGGAAGGGAATAGGGGTCATTTTGTAATGAAACCATTGCCTCATACAATTAAGTTACCACTCTGAGCAGACACTGCTATCTTTTGCAACCCCCCCCCCCCCCCCCCTTTTGTTTTTTTGGGTCGTAATAACACATTGACACTCTGAGGATGCTGGTGATGTAGAGGTGTGAAGTAGACTGAGAGGCAAAAGGTTGAGGGATAATGCTTGTTGGAAGAGAAACCTGTGTTCCAGTTTTTGGTTGTCTATATTGAGCATCCATGAAGAGAATGGAAAGGCATTTTTTTTTTTTTTTTTTTTTTTTTTTTTTTTTTTTTTTTTTTTTTTTTTTTTTTTTTTTTTTTTTTTTTAAGAGTAGCTCAGATAACGTCAAAGTGGGTTATTTGGGACATGACCACTTGGTTCCTAATTCTCCCCTTTGGCAGAGTTAACAGCAGAGCTGGTCCTATATTCAGAGCTGGAGCACTCTGGATTAATGTTGAGCCCTTCTGGAAAAACAGCATGAATAAGAACAGCAGATCAACAGTGCCACTCGTTGGGCCAGTTCTTGCTTTCTGTTTCCTCTCTGAATATAGACAGATGTGTAAATATGATGGCATATAACAAATCCACCGTTCTTAATCAGAGTGCCTCACTCATTGATCAGCCCATGGGGCTTTTGTGTGTGTGTGAGAGAGTGAGTGAGTGTGAGAATGTGTGTCTGAGTGTGGCTATAAGAAGAGTGTGTGAGGTTTAAAGAATTTGGCCTCCAGTTCCTGTTTGTGTTGCATTGGGAGTGAATGATGGAACATTGAGGGTGCGTTGGCTTTACATGATGAGCAAAGTGCTCCTTCTATAGACTGCGTATTCGATATGCACAGTGTCTGATGTAGATATTTGCTAAATGGATACTCTAGCACTAGGAGTTAAGTGTTTTTTGTTTTGTTTTGTTTTTTTTGTTTTGAACTTTTTTTAACCCCTTCCCTTCAAGGGGATTTTCCCCAAACTGATTTTTTAAACCCATCTTTCCCACCTACATGAGACACTACAGTTGAGTATAATTATGTGACTAATTAAACAGAAGCATAGCTTTTAAGCAGGTATCCAGCAGCAGGCCATGAACCGGTGGGCGTTTTTGATTTTGAGGGAAGTGAAAGACTTTGTAAAATCTTGACACAATTGCATCTATTACAAGCAAAATTGAGGGAGAGCTCAGATTTTGATTCTAGCTTGATATTTAGATAAAGAAAAAAATTAAAGCACATTTAACTATATATACCAGAGAATATTTGTTAATTTTAATTATTTGTTTCTTCTCTGTTTTGTCTTTGTTTCTTTTTTTTTTTATATTTTATGATTGGGATAGTTTGTTTTTTGGGAGTTCTCGTGGGTGAATGCATATGCAATCAATTTTATTTTTAATTCAGTGCATTTACAGTTTATACCTTAATTAAAAACAAAAGGAAAAAATTGTTCGTGTCATGTATTGTTGTGCTACACTTTATATGCAACAAAATGGAATCATTCTCTTAATTTCATCTATCTGCCTTGGCTCTTAAATATCGCACCTTTGTTTCATGGATTAAACGTGTAACGTAGCAATACCGTTTTTAATAAAAGAATGATTTTTTTTCAAAGCTTGGACTTTGTGTGCAGTGATGTTAATGAGTAAATTGTGCTTTAGCTGGGTAGGACTTGATTGATATTCTTGGAGCTATAGAATAATTACAGGTAATAGAATAATACAGAGCTATTGAATAATTAGTTTGTCATACTAAATCCTGATGCTTATTATGCTGAGGCAGCAAATAACAAAAGACAGTCTTAACCTAACACTACTTTCCAAAAGTTAAAATCTTTTGTTTTAATGAACATTCAGTAACCCCTTATCCTTGTCAGGGTCATGGTGGATCCAGAGCCTAATCCTCAGAACACTGGGCGTGAGGCAGGAGTACATCGTGGAATGGACAGCAGCCCATCACAGGGCACCTGATAACAGCCTGAGGTTTTTAAAATTTTGAGAAAAGTCAAGTGTGACTATTCCTGGAGCTTTGAATACTAAAGTTTAGGCATTTGGTTTAAAAAATGTGTGTTAGGCTAAATTAAGCCAAATTACAAGCCAAATGAAATTCAGGAGACAAGGACATTTAGAAGAAGAAAGTCTTGAATGTCACATGTACAGTACAGTGAAATTTTTTCCTTATATTCCAGCTTGTTATGAAGTTGGGGTCAGAGCACAGGGTCAGCTGTGACATGGCCCCTGGAGCAGAGAGGGTTAAGGGTCTTGATCAAGGGTCCACTTATGTAACCATTAAAAATTCTGTTAAATCTGCAGCCATTTTATTGTGTCCTTGGAAAGGAAATGACAGTCTTGATTTTTCAATTTTATTTTTTCAAATTAGCACCCATTATGTTCTAGTGGTTCACATGACAAAAATGTCATGAAACAAAGCAGCTATATTAAAAAAAAAAAAAAAAAAGTAAATAAATAAACCTGCTTATTATGACTAAGGTAATCTAAGTTTATGTAGGAAACATCAAGCGCATCATGTAGAAGAAGGGAATGGAATTTAATTTATTTTAAGCTACTTAAGCAGCTACAAAGGTAAGTTATCATCGAAGTGGGCGGGGTCAAAGTTTACCTACATGCAAATAAAAAGCAATAAATAGCAGAGAGGAGGCTGGGACTGATGCTTCAGTTCTCTAATTGTGAAACAGTATTTCTTTGTGTTTCCTATGAGATCTTTATTTCTAGTCAAGATGAGCATATACACCAAAAGCTACTGCTGTTTAATTTTTTTTAATGTAATATTAATATCTAAATGAAATTGTAGTTAAATGCTGTTTTATTTCATAGCTGGTATGTTATTAAATTAAATTGTTTAAAGCCACCTCCACATCAAACATGCACACTTACACAAGTGTTTTAACGCTGTGCATTATGTAATAAATTATGTTTATTTACAAATAAAACTATGCAGAACTCTAGTAAGCTGTATAGTTACTATAGATGGCGGAGTGTGGCGCGCACTCTGTAGTACGCTAGTATGCCGTATAGTTACTATAGATGGCGGAGTGTGGCGCGCACTCTGTAGTA
>CM040456.1:8749679-8760395 GCA_022758105.1 Pangasianodon gigas | reverse complement strand
GTATGTTAGTGATGCTGCAATGAGCGTATCAGGCACATCGGCATTGCTGGGGGTTTTAAACAGCACAATGTCACTGCTGGGTTGAGAAACAGTCTCCAAATGTATACAGCCAACAGTCCCTGAAAGTATCTAGCCTCTATTGGTAGACCTATAAAGGGTCCCAACATGGTACAAGTGTCTAATAAACTGGCCAGTAAATGAACACAATGTTAAAAATCCTCAGCAACATTACTGTAGCTAATACACTTACACTGTGTGGATAAAAGTTTGTAGACACCTGACCATCACACCCATATGTGCTTGTTGAATATCCCATTCCCGATTGATTCCCCCTTTGCTGTTATAATAACCTCCACTCTTCTGGGAAGGCTTTCCACTAGATTTTGGAGCAGGGCTGTGGGGTTTTGTTTTCTAATTCAGCCATTAGAGCATTAGTGAGATCAGGCCCTGATGTCAGGTGAGGAGGCCTGGGCTGCCAGCGTTCCAGTTCATCCTAAAGGTGTTCAGTGGGGTTGAGGTCAGGGCTCTGTGCAGGACACTCGAGTTCTTCCACTCCAACCTTGGCAAACTATGTCTATATGGACCTTGCTTTTTGCATAGGGGCATTGTCATGCTCTAACAGGTTTGCGCTAAGTTCCAGAAAGGGGAAATCTCAAATACTACAACATTCAAGACAGTTGTATGCTACCAACTTTGTGGCAACAGTTTGGGGATGACCTGCATATTGGTGTGATGCTCAGGTGTCCGCATAATTTTGGCCATGTAGTGTACATTTATCCAGGTGCACAATCTATTCACACTCACCAGTAACACTCTGCTATTGGTGGGTGTGACTATTTTTTGTCTAGGGAGCTTAATATGCCTGTCTTAATGCTCAACTATGACTATGCTTCCTATTGCAGGGTCTGAGGACTTATCTAGTTGCAGAAAATGGGATCTAAAGAATGTTGCATCAGTGACAAGTTACCCAACATCGTTCTCCTATACCTCTCCATGCATGACACAGAAGAAAAATATTGATTCATCATTTACACCGTCATGCCCCATAACAGACATTGTGCCATCCAGACTTACTTTTGGTACTGAAGGTCATGAGCATCACAATGTAGTTGAGTTGAAGACTGTATTTAATCATTTCTTTTGGGGGGCAGATACTTATGCACAGTCAGGGAAGCAGACTGTGAGTGATGCCAGTGAAGAGTGTGATATACAAACTCAAATCTCAAGAACAGCTACAGGTAATGCAGCACAGGCTGATCCCAAACCAGTAGGAAAACAGTGTCCAGAGCAGCTTCATGTAACAGATCAGGTATCAGCCTGGCAATCATCAGATGTTGGTCAAGCCCCCAATTCTGATAATTGGGCAGATTTCAGCGAGATGAGACTCCCAAGATGTCTTTCACCTCTTACATTAGAAGCAGGCGAAACAACTGGTATGTCTGCCCAAGATCCTTTAAGACCACTGGAATTTTCTTCATGCCTTTCTGCATCACATGTCAACCACCAGCCCGCATTGAGATACACATCTTCTCCAATTCAACCACAAGCACTTCCTGGCAAAACTAACCAACAGAATCCATCATGTACTTCTCTACATGTAAATGAGTTACAGTGCTCAGTGGTAGGGAAGAACTCATGCCCTTTAAGATCAAATAGAGATCACAATGGTGAGGCCAGTGAGTGTAAATCAGAAGAGAAAAAGACAAAAATGACAGATTTTGAGAATGACCTGTTAAAGGGGACAGAAGACAACATACTGGACAGACAGATGAATGAATCAGTAGTCAGAGGAATATCTACAGCAAGGCACAGTGTTGAAACTATTAATGAGCCTTATAGAAAAAAAGCTAAGATGGCTGGTTACCCAAATGGAGTCGATACACAAACAGTGAAGGTGGTAAATCCCTGCAGTGTGAAGATAAAGAATATAAGACACATTGACAACACACAAGACATTAGTAACCCTGTACCCTCTGAGAAAATGAATTGCCTGAAGGCAGCCAAGGCAAGGAAAACAGTGTCAGTAGATCTGAAATCTCAGGAGAATGTGGCACTCTGCCAGATAAGTCAGTCTTTCAAGTGTAAAGGTCAAGAGGCATGCCAAAAAGATGTTCGGGATGCAAAACAACCTGCCTCATTGGTGGCAAAACGTGGACGTGGGAGGCCCCTTCAAAAAAGAACATGCGCTAAAGCCCTGATGGAAGACTTAAGCGAAATAAGTAAACTTAACAGTTCACCTGCAGTCCTTAACGCTTTGTCTTCTTCCAGCCATCACGACATACAGTTAACACAAATGAGCAAGGAGTGTGTACCAAGACATGAGAGTGGGAGGCCGCTTAAAGTACAACATCCTTTAGGCCTTGCACAAACCACTGCTAAAGTAAAGGATTTAATCAATGAATGTGAAAAGAATAAAATACCAGAACCAGAAATGGAAAAACCCATAGATCCTGAGAAAGTTATTCCGGATGTGAACCTGAACAGAGAAGAAAACAAACAGCCCAAAAGGTCTGCTAGTCTCTCTAAGAAAGCAAGTTTTTGTGATAAGATTTTCCATCAGTCTATTTTCAGTGTAGGCACCACTGTCACTCAGCATTTTCCACCTATTAATCATCAACTAAGATCAATTTTGCAGACAACTGATAGAAAAATCAGGACTAGTCTACCTTCAAGTCTCACGTGTAAGAAGCTCAGAGAACCTCCAGAGCCTGATCGCATGAGTACCAAGTTAATGAAGGACAATAATAAACAGGAGAAGAAGGATACAACTGAAGAGTGTGAGGTAGAGAGAGGTGTACCAGGGACTGATAAACCTGATGAAGTTTTAGACAAATCTAAAGATAATAAAGTGGATTCAAAAAACAGAGATGACATTGAACAAGTTGAAAATTCATCCATAAATGTAAATGGATGTTTGGTGAATGGAAACTTTGGAGGAGAAGCTGATACTAATGCGAATACTGGTATATCCATTCATGATTCTGTCGATCTGAATGCTGCTTCTCATTTGTGTACAATCCCACCAGCAAGAGATTTTAACAATAATTTTGGGATGGAAAATAACTTGCAGCAGGAATCAACTACAACATTACTCCATCCGTTTAGACCTGAAAACATGATGGAGAAACCAAAAACAGATGAACAAATTACAGAAAGTCTTTGTGAAGTTCCAGTTTCTAACGAGCCAACAGAGATAAAATTAATCGAGACCAAAGAGTTGCATCTTGAAGGGACTGGGAGCACTCTAATTGGTAATATGGAAGGACAAGAAGTTTGGAAAAAGGAGAAAGAAAATGAGAAAACAGTAAGGAAACCAGAATGTGTAGAAATCAGCAGAATGAATGAATATGAAGCTGGGATAAGTGATGTCGAGGTGGATGTGATGGATGAGAGCACTCAGCTTGCTACAGGTCATGGAGATGAAGTGGTTGCTACAGGGGGAAATGATGATGATATTGATGTAGAGGAAAGCCAAATGTCTGTTGAGATGGATTATGATGGAGAAGCTCTTGCTCATGAGGAAGAATTAAGTGGACAGCAGGTTCTAAGGACTGAAGTTGAAGTCATGCCACCAGATGAAGGTAACATTGAGTTTCTTATATTTTAAATGTTCGTTATGTGAAAGTTCAAATTGTGTCTTTCTCGTCATATCTATAATAAGCTCTCTGGGTGTGGCGAGTTGAGAGTTTTTATTACACTATCATGGTATACAGACAGTTTGTAGTCTATGCTATGATAATTTCTGTTTCTGACCACATATTATTCAACCTGGACATTGTCAGTGTTTTACACCACAGCACTGCTGAATGCTTAGTTCTGATTATTAACACACACTGTCTTAACATGATATCGCTTCTATAGTAACAGCGTACACAGAGATTAATATGGTGGACACTCCACATACACAGATTTTTTTTTTTTAAGTGAGTAATTGTTGAAGTTTTTCTATAAAGAGATTTACTCAGCATTTTCGGAAAGAGTCAGTACTATGTAACAGTCAGAGGTAATACTTTAAATTTTCCAATATGAATGGAGGGCTTTCTGGTTTCTCTGTAAGATGATTTTTTTCACAAGAGAAGGAAAAAAAGAGAGGCTGGTAAGGGAACGACTGTTTATAGCTGCTATAATGTGAGTGATAACAGGAACTAACTTTCAAAACATTAAATGTAACTATAAATGTATAGTTTTTTTAACTATAAAATTGATAGTTTTTTAAAAAAATTATAATTGTTGGCAAATTTCTTTGGTTCAAGAAGTATAAAATACTTCAAGATGGGCTGTTCTTGGTAAATAATCAACTTCAGGGCGGTAACAGTAACTGTGCTTCTTGTCAGGCTACATCACACCACCCTGTCATGGACTATTTTCCACACTATTTCTTAACATTACGTGCATGTACAATATGGATTGCATTTACTAGCATTTACTAAGTTATAGTTCTACTATTATAGCTGTGACACAGACATACTCCTTAAGGTTAAGCTTTTCCCAGGATGCTATATGCATCTTGTAACATAACTGCTTTTATGGAATATCTTTAGTGGAATTGCCTCTTGGTTAGTTACAAGAGTTCTTGACTTTTAATTTTATGAATACAACCTAGTAACTTCACTAAAATAGAGTTAAGTAAAGTTTTGCTAAACAAGCACAATGCCTAACTCTTGACATCAGGTTTGAGGAATGAGAGTCTGGTTGGATGTGTGTGTGTTTGCTATTTTTAATCTTTATAGGAACGCTTTAAATTTTATCTAAGATGAGGAAAATAAATTGCTTCCTGTTTTGACCAAACCTTTGTTCGATACTCCTGGCTCTCGTCCCACAGCATGTACATGATCTGTTAACAATGCTCTTGCTAAGACTTAATGGACAATTATATTAACAGACTAATGTAAACAAACCTATTCTAATAGAAAAATGTTTCTGAATGTAAATGAAGAGATGCTTCATTAAGAGAATATTAACTAATGCATAATTTTATTTGCATAACATTACATGTAGTATTAATACATTATGACACACTGGTATGGGTTTCTTCACTACATTACTTATATGCATAGAATTTGTTCTGTTTTTGACTTTCAGTTACCACTGACCATCTTAATCTATTGGTTTACAGGATAGTTTAGCTTACAAGTCAGAGTCCTGTACAACTTTTGAACAAGATTGCAAAATTTCACTTAATTATTTAGAAATCATGTTTTTGGTTATCCAAATTAAAAATGTTATTATTGTTGTTGTTATTTATTTGATTATTTATTTATTGTTTTTTTAACAGCTACAGCTTCAGAAGTTATAAATCCTGAAGCATCCTCTATTCGACGTGGAGAGGAGCCTGATCTCAGCAGCGCCTCAATCGATAACTTAGGTTCATCAGCAGTGTTTCTGCCTGATGTGAACACTGAGTCAGCAGAGGACTGCAGCAGTGCTGAAGAGGAGCTTGTTGTGGATGACATCTCTGACTCTCCTCTTGAGCCATGCACTATAGTTGGTACTCAGTGCAACACTATTCTGGAAGAGGAGGATGAATTGAATGAGGAGGAGGAGGGGGAGGAGGAAGAAGAAGAGGTTGATGTGACTGGAGAGGAATCAAATTGAACTCTTCTTACACTTTGCAGGCATCAAAATCTTTTCCCAAATGATGAACTCAGTGTAACAAAAAAAGTTTAGCACTGGTAAATTTCTGTTTATTTTTCAGGTATATTATTATTGTTAAGATTATGTATGTGTATTTAAAAACTTAATTTATGCAGATAGGTGTTGACAGTTTTAGTTGGATCAATTCATTTGTGTGCATTTTTCTCCTGCATTAACAAAAACACCAATAACTGTACATTATTTTTGTTTGTCTCTTGGTTAGGTCATTAAGTAAAGCCTACAGTTTGTGGAAAAAATATTTCTGTCATAATACTGAATGAGCAATCATTAGTTTAGAATATTGCAAGAATATTGTGGCACAGCAGTGCAGTGGGTAGCATTGCTGGCTCACAGCTCCAGCATCCTGATTTTGGGTTACTGTCTATGCAGTGTTTTGCACATTCTTCCAGTGTGTTTGCGGGTTTCCTCTGGGTTCTCCGGTTTCCACCCCATGTCCCCCCCCCCCCCCCCAGAAAAAACCATGTGGGTAGGTTGTTTGGCTAAGATACATTGGTCTAGCTACACCCCTAGGTGTGAATGAGTGTGTCACTGTGTGTGAGTGGTGTCCTGCGATGGACTGGCATCCCATCTGCGGGGGAAAATCTCCTACCTTGTGCCCAGAGTTACCAGGATAGGCTCCGGATCCACCTTGATCCTGACCAGGATAAAGCAGTTACTAAAGATGAATGTATTGAATATATTATATAGAACATATTATAATGACATCGGCATACCTTACGTGGAGACCTTACACTATGGAAGTCACAGGGTGGCACCTGCCTGTATCCAGCCCTGGGCAGAATTATGACAAGGTAATGTGTTTAAGCTTTAAAATAAAAAAGTAACATAAAAAGTACATTTATGGATATGAAAGTCAGCCATTATTACTATAATTACTATAAGCTTTGTCATATAAGAGTGCATGTAGTACATATCTTCATGGGTTTTTAGAAGACTAAAAAAAAATCATAAACTATAATGCTCATCAATATCAATGATAAAGGCACAAAGGTTTTGCCAAGTATTACAAATAGGCAGTACCATGATAAATGAACAACACTCTCTAAAACACTCTCTAAAAAAAGTACAATTATGTTATGACACCATATTTGTATGTGGACACCCCTCCTAATTATTGAGTTCAGGGGTTTCAGCCACATTCATTGCAACAGATGCATAAAATCAATCACATAGCCAGGCAGTCTCCATAGTCAAACACTGGCAGTAGAATGGATCTTACTGAACCACCCAGTGACTTCTGTTATGGGATGCCACATTTGCCACAAGTCAGTTTGTGAAATTTCTGTCCTGCAACATCTGCCCCAGTCAACTGTAAGTGCTATTATTGTGAAATGGAAGCATCTAGAAGCAGCAACAGCTCAGCCATGACACAGTAGAACCATGAAAACTCACAGAGCAGGCTGCAGTAAAAATGCATAAAAATCGCCTATCCTCTGTTGCATTACTCACTACAGAGTTCCAAACTGCTTCTGGAAGAACATCAGCACAAGAACTGTGTGTCAGGAGCTTCATCAAATGGGTTTCCATGGCTGAGCAGCTGCAAACACGCCTATGACTAGATCACTATGCGCAAAGTAAGCGTCAGCTGGGGTGATGTAAAGTACTTATGTCTGGACTCTGAAGCAGTGGTACATGTGTTCTCTGGAGTGATCAATCACGCTTCACTATCTGGCAGTCTGATGGGCGAATCTGGGTTTGGCAGATGCCAGAAGAATGCTACCTGCCAGAGGGCATAGTGCCAACAGTAAAGTTTGGTGGAGGAGCGATAATGATCTTGGACTGTTTTTCAGGGTTTGGGCTAGGCATCTTCGTTCCAGTGAAGGGTTATGTTAATGTTAATGCTACAGCATACAGAGACATTTTAGATAATTGTATGCTTCCAAATTTGTGGCAACAGGTTGGGGAAGGCCCTTTCCTGTTCCAGCATGACTGTGTCCCTGTGCACAAAGCAAGGTCTATAAAGACAAGGTTTGATGAGTTTGGTGTAAAGGAGCTCCAGTGGCCTGCACAGACCCCTGACCTGAACCTCACTGAACACCTTTGGGATGAACTGATACATCGATTGTGATCCAGGCCTTCTTGTCCAACATCAGTGCCTGACCTCACTAATGCTCTTTTGACTGAATGGGCACAAATCCCAACAGACACACTCCAGAATCTTGTAGAAAGCCTCACCAGAAGAGTGGAGACTGTTATAGCCACAAAGAGGGGGCCAACTCGATATTAATTCCCATGGTTTTGGAATGGGATGTCCAACAGGCTCATGTGCTGTAGGTGTGATGGTCAGGTGTCCACATACTTTTGGCCATATAGTGTACATATTGTTTTACAAGTCAGCCTTGTTTACCAGGGGACATGCAAAAAGCTTTGAAATCGCCATACTGTACTACAGTGAAGTAAACAGGGTATGTGGTGTAAAAGCTAGTCATTGCACATGATGTATTGAGTATATAAAAGCCTCGCCTATGACAACTTTTTGCATTGCGCAGGCGCATAATCTCACGCATGCGCAGTCCAACTTGGTCAGAGGACGCTGGTTAGGTAGCGACAAACCCCCACGTGCGCTTGTGCCGCTCTCCTTTGACTGAAGGTTAAACGTTGCTGTCAGTTTAGTGCATTTCATCGGAGCTCGGTGGGGTTTTAAACGGGCTGAAAATCCAAGATGGACCCCATGAAAGCGCAGCAACTGGCGGCTGAGCTCGAGGTGGAAATGATGGCAGACATGTACAACCGGTAACGTTTATATCTGCTAGCATGCTAATGGAAGCTTTGCATAAAAGTCCTTCAGTTTGTAACTGTTTTCACGTTAAAACGAATTATCTGGTTTATCTGTTTTAATGCGTTAGACACTGCCATCATATCTAAAATGATTTATTGCTGTATTTGAAAATATTCTGAACATGCTAGCTGGCTAACGCCTCTACTGGAATACATGAC
Organism: Pangasianodon gigas; assembly: GCA_022758105.1. NCBI lineage: Eukaryota > Metazoa > Chordata > Actinopteri > Siluriformes > Pangasiidae > Pangasianodon > Pangasianodon gigas. The sequence continues at coordinate 8,751,803 of CM040456.1, read as the reverse complement.
ATTTATAACTAATTCAAACAAGCGCCATGCTGCTGCCTCTCACTTTACCGTAATAAGCTGAGTATTCTCTAAAAAGCCAGTAATATGCAGAATGTTTTATTTGTGTGTGTAATTTCCGAAGGCAAGGGCTTTTGTCTCCTCAAGCAAACCTTTAAGCAACTTTCAGTAGGTTTTATTGCCTACTTATAACTTGTATAGATTGGGATGTAATGTCGTTTCACGGGACTACATAAAGTCCAAACACAAGACAGTGTGAGATGACTTCAAAATATACAGTAAATACACAGATGTGATCTCTTTTTCTGATTTAGTTTTCAGTGCTTGTATATGACACTGTTGCAGTCTGCAGCACAAAAGTCACACCAGGAATGCAACAAAGCAGTGTTCAAGGTTACTTCAGGAGACAGACCCTCATGTACACTGTATACCTCCACCAGGAGTGTGCTCCAGTGCTGGAAGGCCACAGTGCTCACATGCACTTTAAAATTCTGCCTCCTTTAACACACCTGATTTCATTCACCAGCTAATGACTGAGGCAGTCACAGTGTGAATTTGGTGTTAGAAAAGAAAACACGAATCTCTGGACTGTGTGGTCTGAGTCTGACACCCTGGCCCTACATGATTCAGGTTTATATTTCATCTCTGTAAGTGTGCTTTCTGACCGTTCATTCATTGATTCACTCACTCACTCACTCAGCATTTAGCAGTCAGCCTTATTAAGAGCAACTTGCAGAAGTGCTTTGCATTATTTATCAAAAACCTATCCTCATACTAGTTCACCAGATCAGGGATTAAAAGTACCATCAGTCTAAAATGCCTGTTGGGAAGGTTAGTACAATATGAAAAAGGAAAAAAAAAAGACAAGGATGACTTGACTTTAATAAATAAATAAATAATAGAATAACAAAATGCAAACTCAACTGCATGGTGAAGAATTCATTTATCTACAGTTTTGTCATGGTTGTGGGGGTCTGGTCCCTATTCCCGGGAACACTGGGCATGTGGCTGGGACATCAGTCCAACACAGTCTAACTTGGGAGTGTCCGGTCTTACCCGGGAAGGGCCGGTGTGGGTGTAAGTTTTCATTCCAAACAAGCAGAAGCCACACCTGAGTCTATTGAAAGCCAAGATCAGCTGATTAAACAGGTGGAATCAGGTGTGGCTCCTGCTTTATTGGAATGAAAACCTGCACCCACACTGGCGCTTTGTAGATAAGATTGGACACCCCTGCTTTAACTGTATAGCAATATTAAAAAAAATACTTAAATAGCCTTATATTAATACGCTGCCAGAAATGAGTGTTTCTCAATCCTCATTCATTTTGGTCTGTACCCTGCTCCGAACTCACCTGATTCAACTAATCAACTAATTAACAAGCCTGAAGTAGTTTAAATTGTGAAAGTAAGAGGGGAAAATACCGAAATGTGCAGGTGGTGTTGCTCCAGGAGCATAGTAGAGAAACACTGGGCTAGCACTATGAGCTGAATGTAAAGGGATTTCACAGAGCAGAGTTTCTCAAACTTTTGGCAGCCAAAAACACCTTTGACATATTTAAGAAATAAAATCCCAGACTTTTTTTTGATTGTATGACAGGTTAGTTTTCTGAATAGAATCCAATAATTCAAATATTTACCGGCTTATTTATTTATTGGAGGATTTAGAGCTTTTTATTTCTGAACCTTCCAACCACAGAACCTGAAGCAGTTACTCTGTTTTGGGATGCAGAACTGAAACTTTCATTAACAGTATTTTTATTGAAGTTGGCATTAATTTTGCTTGTTCTTATGATAATGTGCTTGAAAACAATAAGGAAACAAGGAGGAAATGAGCAACCGTGAGCAACACATTAGTGTGGCAAGCCTAATTATAGACTCATTCAGTTCAAGTGGGAATCTCAGCCAAAGAGCAGCTAATCAACATTTATTACACTCAATAGCAGTAAATAAATCAGGGACTGCCTGTATTTGGCAGTCTGTAGACTGTATGCCTGTAGACATAGACATGGACATGGACTGTATGCCTGTAGACATGCCTGTAGACATGGAGCAGTCATATGAAACTCATCAAATGTGGTCTTGCAGGATCAGGACCTATATTGTGTAGAGTTGGTACATTGAAGGTACA
>CM040456.1:8711088-8749579 GCA_022758105.1 Pangasianodon gigas | reverse complement strand
TTTTTTTTTTTTTTTTTTTTGAGTTTAAAGGCAAATGCTTGTGTTTAAAAGGCAATGGTCAAGATGTTATTGAAAAACCCTGTCTCTACTTGAAGAATCTGTGACGTGAACTACGTGTGGCTAATTTTAAATAAATCTGAATAATTCACCAATAAACCAACTCTGAATATGTGTAACTTTCTCAGTGTAAACACTGATGTAACCTTTGGACTTAATTTGCAGAATCTGAATACAACTCTAAGTTATTCTTATCAATATACATCAAAAATGACCTCACAGCACAGTTTTCTATCAGAATTGTAGGTATCATTGGTACTTTTGTAACACTCCATTGTTACATACAGAAATAAACAGCTGATTGCTGATTGGGTATATATATTAGTATTTTTGTACCAGTTGTCATTTTTCCTTCATTTCTTCAGTTTTTCACAGGAATTACAAATGTGTATGTGCTGTTCTGATGACACACAAATAATTTACTAGGTTATTTCAGATGAGGTAAATGTTGCAGATAGACAGTGAAAAGAAATGTATTTTTAAGAACATAGCCTTTATTGTCACATTTGCTACAAGTACAATACAGTGAAATTCCTTTCACATTTTCTAGCTTTTTTGGAAGCTCATGTCAGAGCACAGGGTCAGCCATGATATGGTGTCCTTGGAGCAGAGAGGGATAAGGGTCCAGTGGCTACAGGGGCTACTTGGCTACTCATAACCTTCTAATCAGTAGCTCGGAGCCTTTAATCACTGATATAGAAATGAATGTTTTCTGTGATATTGCGATGTACATTCACACACTGCACGTGGTGTGCATTACACACTGCCTCATATTACTCATTTTTATTAGTTACCAACAGACCTTAGGTTTTGGTTGCTGGGACACCACTGTTTACACAGTAATAATGCCATAATTCATGTCCTAGGTAAACATTTGTTTTGCTCTGCAGCTAAAGTGTCTTTGAGATATCATATGATGGCAGGGTTTTAATGAGTTGACACTGTATTGGTGTTTTTGAATGAGTAAAAAATATTGCCCTCAGTTAAATACTTTTTTTGACATAAAGCACATAAAGCAGGTTTTGCTGGTGTCTCAGACACTCAACCGGGTTCTCTCAGCTCTGTCTCCGGGGAATGATGATGTGAATGTTAGCATTAGAGTTAATTTATAAACTCAAGAAGTGGAATGTTAGTAGGTTTTATCATGAGAACGTGTGCTTAAATGTCTCTATTTTCTTCCTGCTGCAGAATGACCAACGCATGTCACAGGAAGTGTGTTCCTCCTCACTACAAGGAAGCAGAATTGTCAAAAGGCGAAGCAGTGTGTCTGGATCGCTGCGTGGCCAAGTACCTTGACTTGCACGAGAGGCTGGGCCGTAAACTCACTGAGCTGTCCGTACAGGACGAGGAGATGATGAGGAAAGCAGCCGCTGGCACTGGATAGACCTACAAGGACTCTCAAAGAGCAACAAAGTGCGGCCTGGGGTGGACTGGAGAGGGGACAGGAAACGCACATTACATGCATATTACAGACGTCCAAATGAAGTGGAGCTGGAGTATAGTAATGTGTGTGAGAAGACACCTCACCAGTCTTCAGTTAAATCTCTCTATCTCTCTCTCCAGAGTATGAAGTTGTGGTTGGAGTAATAAAGTGACCCAGATTTGATTTGCCCACAGGTTGCTTGTCAAAATGCAGAATCCTTGTTGGAATTGGTAATCAGTTACTGTGACATGATTGACTTACTCATCAGTTAGTGTTTTGTCTAAAATCCCAAATGTATGTGGACCAGGTTGTGCATGATGGACATTACATTTGTGTGGGTTCTCCACCAGTGGGTTTTTTTTTTTCTGTCTTTTTATATTTTTTGTTAAAACAATTCATACTCACACTGTACAAACCATGTGCAAGTATGTTTTATTGTTCATGTTGGAAGACTAATATTTGCTGCATAGTATAATAAAATCTCTTATAATATGTGTCCTTTCGTGTCTGTTATTACAGTTATTTTAAAAAGGTAAAAAGGAGGAGGGGGGAAAACATCACAGGGCTCTACTGCAAGTCGAGAAAGTCTGGGAAAGTATGGAAATATTTAAAGGTACACATTTGCAAACCTGGAAAATATGGATATTCAGAAAATGTAATATAGATTTGATATTGAGGCTCTAAATCCTTGCCTTTTTTGCATATATGCAGCTTCCCTAATGTGTATCACATATTATATTTTCTCTTCTGATGATTAATGACTTTTCAAAAATACTAGAGTACAAGAACACTAAACAGAAAGTCTGGAAAGTTAATAATCTTGTAAAAAATACTAAAATTTTCACAAAGAATTGTGCATGTTAGAAAAGGAATTACGGATTGCATGGAATTATAGATTGCATTAATGCCCTGTAATAAACCACTGCTTAAATTATTAAAGTCTAAAGTTCAAGTTAAAGTTCATCATCTGTTGACCAAAAGCACAAACCATATCAGTACTGTAGCAATCAACAGATCATACTGGGACTATTTAATAGCTCATGTTATTAAAGACATCCTGAGGGGTGTTGACGTACCTGGAGCACAATTTTGTCTAAAATGTCTGAAAGCATGTGTGTTTCAAATATTCCCCCAAATAGGCAACAAAATACCTTTACATTTCCTTTTTGCCTTTTTAGTTTTTAATTTCAGAGCTATAAGGTTAATACATGTAACAAGTCATTTTGTTAAAGTGATTGAAATTTATGTGCACTAATTAGCACTGTGAGAGAACTAAATGCTGAAATCATCTCCGACAGACTTGCCTGAGCCTGTTTCTGACACTGTGTGACATACTGTTAGCAACAGTAATGAAGAAAGCTGCTAAAAAAAATCTCGAACTGTAGTTGTAACCATTTAACCATGTAACCTACTTGTGATTTTAAACTTGCAAATATGTACTCATACTGTTCATTAAAATGTGCAAATTGTATTATTAAGTGGTCCAATTTATATTTCATTAGCTTGCATCCCTCCTGACCCAAAATCTTCCCAAAGGATTTCATTTTGGCGTGTGAGGATCCTGGCAGTATGTTTACATCATGATCGGTGCCAAGTAAACTGAGAAGCAAAACTGGAAACCAAACTTGGCTGAAGAGCTATATTTGCACTAAGTTGATCATCTATGCAATTTATTTTCTCCTCCAGGTGTAATTCTCAAATAATTGATTTATCGATCCTCTTCTCAGTATGATGCAAGAGCTCTGAGCACTGAATAATACACACATCCCCAAGCGCTCTGCAAGTTTTTGCTGCTAAGTTACATGAAACAACATGGCTTAAAATAATATTATGTTCACATGCAAAATCTTTGGCATAAAATCTATCAGTGGGTTTGACAATATGCTCTGATTCGATACCCATTTTTGTTTCAGGGCAACATCAAGGCAAATACTGATACTCAGGTTCAAATCAGTACATCCCAGTGTATGAAGTGATTGAAATTTCTAGTTGAGGGGGTGTTTTCAGTGGCTTTTACTGCTTGTAGGCAGGGAATTACAAGTTGCAACTTCACCTTGAATGCAGCATAAGAAATTATATTTTACCAAAATGATGTGGAAAGATTTTTATGTAGGTTAATTGGCTGTCTGCCTGAAGACATCATGTTGAGTAAGGAAACAGTTCAAAGGCAGCAGTAAAAACAGTCAGTTTGCGTAAAGATGCCTAACGCCTTGATAGCTATTTGTGATTTCCTCACAAAGTGAATTTCATGCTTTAATCAGGATGAATACTGGAGAAGATATGTGCCATAGTGAAATAGAAGCCTAATCAATTCAGTTTTCTAATCAGTTATAAGCTATGTCTGTGATGCTTCTGTGCCGTCACAGTCATCAAAACAGAGAAGAGTGCTTACACACTAACTGCGGACAAAGTTGTAAAATCTTTACAACAATTACCTAAAAAACACATTAATCAAATTAAATTTAGCCAACAGGACTTAATATAGTAATCAGTGATTATTTCCTCATTATTTCCTTTTCAGTTTTGGAGGAATCTAAAATGCTAGAACATTTCTTATGATTGAGATACATAAAAAAGAAACTTACACTATATGGCCAAAAGTTTGTGGACACTTGAGCATCATACCCATATGTGCTTTTTGAACATCCCATTCCAGATGTCATCCCCCCCTTTGCTGTTATAATAACCTCCACTCTTCTGGGAAGGCTTTCCACTAGATTTTGGAGCATGGCTATGGGGATTTGTGCTCATTCAGCCACAAGAGCATTAGTGAGGTCAGGGACTGATGACCTGGGGTGCAGTCGGCGTTCCAGTTTATCCCAAAAGTGTTCAGTGGTGTTGAGGTCAGGGTTCTGTGCAGGACACTCGAATTTTTCCACTCCAACCTTGGAAAGCCATGTCTTCATGAAACTTACTTTGTGCACAGGGGCATTGTCATGGTGGAACAGGTTTGGGCCCCTTAATTCCAGTGAAAGGAAATTGTAATGATACAGCATACATAGACGTCCTGTACAATTGTGTGCTTCCAATTTGTGGCAACAGTTTGGGGAAGAACCACATATGGGTGTGATGGTCACGTGTCCCCAAACCTTTAGCCATATCGGTTTTTCAGTTCAGGAACACTCATAGAACTATATACAGTACTGTGCAAAAATGACATGCAAAGAAATGCTGTAAAGCAAACATAAATTAAATGTTTATATATAAAAATACTATAAAGAGCAGTAAACAGTGATACACTAAACAAAGCCAATATTTGGTGTGACGACCCTTTGCTTTTTAAAAATCCATCAGTAGTCTCAGGTACACTTTGTGAAGTTTTATGAGGAAATTAGATGGAAAGTTTTACTGAGCATCTTGAAGAATCTGCCACAGTTCTTCTGGAGTTTTTTTTTTTTTTTGCATGCATGCATGCATGCATGTATGTATGCAAAACCCAGCAATCTGAAAACAAAAAAACATGATGGTGTCTTTTACATAATATGCTGCTTTCTTTACTGACATACAAACACATTTCTGTAACATTTCATAGTTTTTTTGTTGTTGGAAAAATAATGTTTGGAAATATAAAATGTTTTTGTACTGACTCAGTAATGCAGAAGTCATCGTGACTAATCTCATTCACTTTTGCACAGTACTATATATAGTAGAAAAGTTACAGTTCAACCACGTGAAGGGTTTCTTCACTATCTCTTTTAAAGCACCAAGTTTCCAGTGGATCAGGCTTAAGCACAGCTTCATCCGGGTCTTGTCAGGAAATGAGGGTACTGTACCTTTAAGAGTGCGCAAGCCAGAGAGGGAAGTGAGAAGGAGCAAGTTTTTCGTTTCCCCTTCTCTGATTTAATTTGGGTTCAGTGTTGCAGATAAAAAAAAAGGGATGTAACCTAACATGAACAGGATTAGTTTACGTTTGAAAATAGATCCATTTAATGCATGATCTCTTCTTTTGTCTCTGTGTTTGCTTAAACTCTCACAGGAGGTACAGGATCTCAGTCTAGGTGAGTAGTTTTGCAATATTTGTTTAATAGTAGTGCAGGTGGTTTTCCCCCCACTGTAAATAATCATCCACATGTTAATATTCCAACAGAAACCAGTGGGAAATACATGAGCAACGTGCTTCAAATGAGTGGCTATTATCATTATTATTATTAGTAGTATTATTTGCCATGACAAAATGGTTGTGATCAGCTGTTAATAATGTTATTATAGTTATTATTTAGTTATTAGTGTTATAATCCTAGGTTTCTAACTGATTAAACTGAGTTCAATCCTCAGATCATCTTGAATCCAACTGCAGTTTTAACACAACTAGGAAAAGTGTTGTTAAACTGTATCTAATGTATTGAATCAATACTGTAGTCACAGTCTAGTTGGTTTGATTTCTAAAGTAACGCAGTAAAAGGTTTTAATGCTCCAGTAAATACGGTAATACATATTTACCTAATCATAAAATAAACCTGAGCTGTGATCATACATCAATCTGTAAATGTTTGGGAACACCCAATAAAATGTAATGACTAATTTCTAAACAAAGTGGAAAACTTTACGATTTGTTTTTGTGGCATGTTTCAGAAATGTATATATTTACTCTTTCAGATAATAATTTTTTTCAGTGTTGCCTTTTGCACGTTATAACTGATAATTACAGAGTAATGTTCATATGATGATGGAGAAAACTCAAACGTCATTATCCTAATTAAATTATTATGATCTGCTTAATGAAACTTTTTTTTTTTTTTTTTTCCTTCAATGTCCGGCTGTAGACAGTAACCCTGTTGCTGGTAGTTTCTGTAAGCGACGTAAAAGGAACGGAGATAAAATGTGTTTTATGGTGTTCTGTGCTTTGGCCACCAGATGGCAGCAGTGATAGAAGAAGACAACGTGTACAGAGAGGCGGAGTTACAGGAGGCGCCCTCTGCTGACCATCAGGATGAAGTACAGCTTCCAGGACCAGAGGGCAACATCCAGGGCCAGGTATAGCCAAGATCCAAAATCCTTCATTTTCAGTAACTGTTTTATCCTGGTCAGGGTTGCAGTGGATCTGGAGTTAATCCCAGGAATGCTGGGCATGGTGCGAGAATACACCAGGTCCATCATGGGGCACGATGCACACACATATTCTTCACAGGTCTACCAGCATGTTTTTGGTAAGTATGGGGAGCACATGTGAAACTCCACACAGACAGTAACAGGAGGGACAGTAACCGGGGAGCCTGGAGATTAACAGTAAGAATCTTACACTAGGCTTAAACTCCATGTATACAGCAGTGTATTGGGTTATGCAGGACTGAATAGTGTACTGTTTGCAATACTGACTGCACAGATGTACAATTTCTGACCAATTATGAATCATGTTTGCTGTGTGACAAAATAAAATATAAAAATAATCACTTTTACAGTGTGCCATGGTCATCCTGACTAACCTTGTTCACTCCATATGAGACTCTGTGGGTGTTCTGATGAACAAATATAAATTATTTTGGTTGAATAAATGTAGGCCAGTCACGTCAATCATTTTACATCAACAGTTCATCAGTGTGTCTTTAAAATGTCTCCAGTATTTATAAAAGCTGTATGGTATTTTGTCCATGTTGAGGAGCTCTAGTGCTATACTACATTAACTGTGTAGTGGGTATTAATGCAACCCTTTGCTAAAATTGTAGTTTAGTGTAGTGTAGTTATTTAAGTTTTGAGTTTCTTTAACACCACACTGAACTATAAGAAAAATGCTTTTTTTAATGATTAAACCCTTTCAGGATTGTGATTTAACTGCACTCAGGCTTATCAGTGTGTGAAAACTGTCACTGCAGCTGTTTTGCCACATGTTTTTAAGAAACGGGGAGCAAAAAAAGCCTCATTGAGAGTCTAAGTTAGTACTGAATATGCAAGTGGCAAGTGTTTTGAAGTCAGACAATATAAGATGTTCAAATATGCAAATATCCAAAAAAAAGCAATGGAAGCTGATTGAAGTTTGTCAGCTGTCATGCCAAGCAAAGATCACTGAAGCTGTTCACCTAAAATATTCTTTTCAGCATTGGCTTCTGAACCCATTGCCACTCTTTTCCCTGTTTCTCTGTCAGGTAGAGGAGTTTCTGGGACCCCATCCAGATTATGATGAGGAAGAGGAAGAAAGAAAGTATTACAGGAGGAAGAGGCTGGCTGTGGTGAAGAATGTGCTGGGGGCCAGCTGTGGAGGCATGATCGTCTACAGCGTTTACTTGGGTTGGTTTCTGCTTACTACTGCAGATCACAGCGCTGTCGAATACTCGATTCTGATGGGTCAGAAGGTGTTGATTTAATTTTCTGTAACAGCAGCTCTGTTCACATGGACTTTAGAGGATCTTCAATCTAAGGCTAATAATAAACAGATTATAAAAACAGGTTTTTAATTGACAAAAATATATAATTGTCGATATGGTGAAGATTTCTGCAAGAGTATGTTTATTTAACCTTTGGTACGTCTCCAGTGTGAACACTTTAACTACAATATTCAGTGTGTTTTCCATCACAGAGAGTCTTCAATACAGAGGAGTTTATGCTTTCTGATTTCTCTGGGAACTGTGTTTTTGTCCTATTAACTTTAATAGAGGGAAAAGAGAGTGGCTGGTGAGGGAATGCTTGGGGTTTAAAGATGCTATTAAACAAGTGATAACAGGAACTCGTCGGACAGATGTGCCGTAATATTAAATGTACCTATTTCTGTTACATTAAATATTAACTATTAATTCATAAACTTCAGGGTGGTACCATTAACAGGGTGGCACCATTAGCTACCATTAATTTGTGTCAGGCTACATCACACCACCCCGTCGCTGATTATTTTTCAGTAATTATTATTTTTTATGTTTTATTAGTACACTTTTCTGTTCTGCTCAGGAGTAAAATTAATTAATACTGATAATTAATTTTAATATGAATATTATTGATATTATTTAATATTATGGATATGATAATATTGATCATAAATAAAACTAATATTGCAAGTGATATACACAGAGTGACAAAAAATAATAACACATTATATGTACCACATATAGTATGTTTGAGTATTAGCATGAACCCTATGCAGGAATATTCCATTTAAAGGTGTGATTAGTGATTTTTAAGTCATAACATCTTTTGTAATATTTGGTGAAGTTCTTCTCACACTACGGCAGCTTCAGTAAAATATCTGCTCACAGGAAAAACTCCGGTTTCTGTGGCACCTCAGGCTCTAAAACATGAACTGGATCACAGACATTTACACAGTCAGGACAAAGAAACTGCAAACTTCAGCTAACCTCTGCCAAAATTACTGACAATACATTTAATGTAATGTGATTTGATGTGCATGGTGTTTCACAGGTCTGCTGCAGATGCAGCTGATTCTGCACTATGATGAAACCTACAGAGAGGTGAAATATGGCAGTCTGAGCCTGCAGGATATCGACAGCAGGGTGCTGATGGGCATCAACGTCACTCCTGTCGTAGGCCTGCTCTACACACCTGTACTCATCCGGTGAGCTGAACTCTTTTTTTCTTTCACTTGGTCAGTCATTCCGGCTGTCTCTCCTTCTGGCATACTGTCTTTTACTGTGCTCTACATGTCTCACCTTCCTGGTGCTGCTGGGACTGTGATAAATTGATTATCGCCTTTGACTTGCTGAATATTCATTGCATGAATATTTAGATGTTTCTTACAGACCCTTAAGAAAAAATTGGGTTTCTGCTTAGAGCACCTTGCGTAATTAGCAACTCGAAACCATATGAGTTTTGCATACCAGTGTAGCACAATTAGGAGCACATGTAGTGATTTCTGTTCCATGTGTATCAGATAAAACGTCGGCCTTATTTGTTTCTCTCCATCATCTTTTTCTCATTGCATATCATACCTTCTGCATTCTGCATTAAGAATAATCTTGAAATCTAACTCGCTTTCAATCTCTCTCTCTCTCTTTCTCAGGTTTCTGGGCACCAAATGGATGATGTTCCTTGCCTCAGGAATCTACGCACTCTTCGTCTCGACCAATTACTGGGAGCGGTACTACACCCTGGTACCATCAGCCGTCGCCATCGGTGTTGCTATAGTCCCACTCTGGGCATCTCTGGGAAACTACATCACAAGGTGGAGTAGCTGGAGGTTTATCAATGGCAGAATTGAATTACTGGGTCAATAAATTATTAAAATAAGTGCTGGGTAAACAAGTAACAAAAAAAATAATGGATGATTTATTAATTTTTATGTAAAAGGACTGGGAGACAGCATGCCTTTCTATCTCTATTTACTGCATCTGTAGCACATGAGATATTATCATGGGCAAGAATTTTGACACATTTACCTGATCTGAGAGGAGAACTGAAACCTCAGAACACACTTATTATGGTAGTCTTAGGGGCTGTTGTTGAATTCCATCACTAAATGTTTAAAATACATTATAATATGTCTATAAAACTCAAATTCAGTAGAGGTGTTTAGATGAGACTGACACTGTTATTATAGAGATTTTTAACTGTGCGGAGAGAGTGGAGCAATACAGAAAAAATTGCCATTACTTACGCTTAGCCAAAGGTTTTGCTATATTTACATGGCATGAGGAGAAACTTATGCACTTCCATGTTTAGTTTAAGCTACACTGACAAATAAATTAGATTTCTGTCTGAAAAAGGAGTATCACCTCTAAAAAGACAAATTATATGGATTTGGAACCAAAGTTAGAAACACCTTTTAATAAAGAATAAAAATGTATTGAACCACTGTCCTTAGACTTTCATTATAAGTGAGGTTCAAGTAAATGTTTGTATGTTCCCAGTATGTGGCAAATTTATTGCTGATGGTAATCACATCTATACTACAGCTGTGGAAGATGTTTTAAATCTTTTTAAAGTGAACTGATGAGTCCTGATCTACTGCAGACTTTGTTGTGATGTAGTAATATTACATAGTAATATTAATTTACCAGCAGTTTTCACACTTAGTGTTTTAGAGTGTATCATTTTTCAACAACCCAGATTCAACTTAACAAACAGAGCTGAAAAAGCAGAAGTAATAGAATAGTTATGTTGTCTAGGATAGTCTAGGATAGTTATATTGTTTGTGTGTGTGTGTGTGTGTGTGTGTGTGTGATGTGCTATAGGATGGCCCAGCAGTACTATGAGTATGTCAACTATAAGGAGGAGCATGTACAGGAGCAGAAGCGAGTGCCAAAGGGAGCTTGCCATCGTTATGTCATCATCTTCCAGTCAATCTTCTACATCTTCTTCCATGTGAGTGCAGATATGTGGACTTGTGCCTGTGTGTATGAGTCAGGGTATTCACACAAGCATGCAGGTACATTAACTTGTATATTTGTGTGTATGTGTGTGTGTGTGTGTGTGTGTCTGCAGCTGAGTTTCGTGTTTGCAGAGTTCCCCATGGTCTTCTTCCTCAACGGTTTTCTTAGTGACTACAATCACACTCTCTGCAATGTCAAGCAATGTGGTAAATTCAACTCCTGATCTCTAATATAATACTATATATAATCTAATATTCATTCATTCATTCATTCACTGAATTAATGTGAAATGCTGCACAGACAGTAACCCAAGCTCACAATCTGGAGCTACCATTAATCTAATATTGTATAATAATCTACAGCTACCACTATCGTGTAAGTTGCTTTGTAGTTACATAATTACTGACTGTAGTCCATCTGTTTCTATGCACAATTTGTCAGCCCTCTTTACCAACAGTCACAGTGGAACTCCACAGAACTACAACTGAGCAGATAGTATCTGGGTGGGGTAACATTCTCAGCACAGCAGTGACACTGGTTGTGTGTAGTCCTGGTCCCTGTGTATAAGCTGCAGCATCATTGCTGGGACTTATGAACATGGCAATCTCACTGCTCAGTTGAGAAACAGCCCAACATCCAGATATTTCAGAAGGTGACACTGATGAAGAGCTAGAGGACAGTTAACACAAATTATGCATGGAAAAGCTCTCTAACTGCAGACCTACATGGTGAACTAATGACATAGATGTGACTAATATAGTGGTCAATAAGAATACAGTCATTACACCATCTCTTTGTTTCTTTCTCTTGTTTGTTCAGGTGCTGCTAGCAGCGGGGTGATCAATGGTTTTAATAAGACCGTGCTGCACATTTTGCCTCGCTCTTCAGCTCTCATTATAGTAGAGAGTGTTCTAATGGGAGCTGCCTTCATTGCCATGATCATAGTAAGACCATCTGAGACTCTCAGACTCTCACATGTACATCATGAGTTAACTTTCACACCACTGTCATGGTCATGTCATGGTCATGTAGTATAAATTATGTAGCTTAAAAAAGAGCTATGAGACTGCAACTGCCTCTTTTCTATTTTGTCTAATAAACACTATTTATTTGTTTTTAGTTTTATAATAATTTTATAATACGATGTGGAGGTTGGCTTCACGTGTCTTGGATGAGAGTCAAGCATGTGTCAAGCATGTGTTAACCTTCACCCTCACGGGTTGGCAGTATAATAGGGGAGAGCTGGCTGGTGGGTGGGAACTGGCAGGTAACCAAACTGGCAAGAAAATGGGAAAAAAGTGGAATGATCTAACGTAATGAATATGAATAACTTTCTGTAAAATAAACAAAACACATTTCATCTTTAACCCATGACCTATTATAAGCACAGATCATCCTTTAACACATTCCACTTTTATAATAACGAGGCTAAAGCATGGAAGGGTGCAAATGGTTTTCTCTTGACTTGTACAGTAACAACACGTTTCTGTCTCCTAGTTCCTGGCTGTGTGTGGCGCTGCATATCGGCCCACAGAGGAGATTGACCTGCGCAGCATCGGCTGGGGCAACATCTTCCAGCTGCCCTTCAAACACCTGCGTGACTACCGCCTGCGCCTGCTCTGCCCTTTCTTCGTCTACTCTGGCTTTGAGGTGCTCTTCGCCATCAAAGGACTCATACTGGTGAGCAATACAGAACAAATGATGGCGGGTGTCTGCCCACCAGATATGGCGTGTTGTGAGAGCAGAAGAAATCAAAGAATGTGTTTCATCACTGAAAGTTTCCTCATTTCATTCATGATATTTTCACTTAGCTGTTATTTTATCTATATGCCAAAAGGTGTTGATTCATGTTTTATAACAGTAGCTCTTACGGTAGTGCTTTCTGCAAGGCAAATCATACTATTGTAACAGCTTGCACAGGGACTAATATGGCTGATGCACCCCATAGTTTAAGCCTAATAATAAAAGTATTAAAACATGCTGTAATATAACAGAGAAAAGCGTACAATCGTTAATATGATGAAGTTTTCTGTAAGGAGAAGTTTATTTACCATTTATTGAAGGAGTCTCCAGTGTCAGCACATTGTAACAGTGAGTACGTTTTCTGCCACGGGAAAGTCTTCAGGACAGAGGAACTGGCGTAAGTGATTACAGGCTCTAACTTGTGTTAAATTTAACTTTAAATGGCTAAAAGTACAATGCGTCATTCATTAATAAACAGAAATTTTAAGTGTTGGCAAATTATTGTGGTATAAGAGCAATAAAACACTTTGGGCATGCTGTTATTGGAAAATAATCAACTTTGGGGTGGCAACAGTAACTCCGCTTCACCTCAGGCCACATTGAGTATTTTTCTGAAACAGCACATGTTATGTCATCAAGTTTTAAAAAAACACTTAAATTTATAGACACACATTTACACAGTTGAGGGCATTCCCTAATGGTCTTTGAATGAAAAAAATGGAAAGCTACCTCTATTTTACAATTTGTCTACAAAAAAATAACAATAAGTTAAAAATTAAATATTTCTGTATCTGGCAAAATCATCGGAAATAGTTTGAAAATAAATATTGCTGTGACCCTCTCACAATCAGTATTGGAAAAATGTTTTTTAAAAAATGTGTCCTGAATTCTGAACACTTTCTCTCTCCTCCCTCTCTGTCTCTCCTGTGCCCTTCAGTCATATGGTGTGTGCGCAGTGGGGATTGAGAAGCTGTGGCAGCTGGTGATGGTCTATGGCCTGTCATCCTCAGTGTGTTCGTCTTTGTCGTTAATGCTCCTCCAGCCGCGTTTGCCTCGGCCCGTCATGCTGCTGGGGGGAGCAGCTGTTCACCTGATCCTGCTTGTGGCTCTCATGTGCTGGTCCTCTAAACCGAGACGTCCTGAACAGTTGCCCATTCTCCTAGTGCTGGCTGCCCTCTGGGGCCTGGGCACTGCTCTCAACAAGACTGGGCTGAGCAGTGAGTAGCACACACACGCATATACACACAAACTCACAGTAGTTACCACGTGTATAGTTGATTAGTCAAAAAAGTTTTAGTGTCCAGTGCTGATTGACTTCATTTTTGTTAGTAGAAGATTTCATACTTCATATTTTTTTGAAAATTATTCAAAAAAATTCTTTTTCTGGGAATGTTCAATCATGGTCACATAATGACAAGTTAAGCTCATGAGGACACAAATCTTGCAGATGTAAATAGAATATAGAAATAACAATCAAAACTTAGTTTATTTATTGCAAGGTATAATCTACTCTCTGATACTTGAATGAAACTAATGTGAAATTCCATTAATAGCTTTCTCCTCCTCTGTGTGTGTGTGTGTGTGTGTAGCTCTGCTTGGTATGCTGTATGAGGATAAGGAGCGCTTAGACTTTGTCTACACCGTTTATCACTGGTGGCAGGCCATCGCCATCTTCATTGTGTACCTCTGGTCTGCCCTGCCTATGAGGGTAAAGATTTGTGTGTGTGTGTGTGTGTGTTTGTGTGGGGAAAGGGGCGGGTGCAGGGGGAGTTTACCAATTATCACATTTATTCAGCTAATTTAGGAATACATTAATTGTACTTCACTTGTATCATTTATCATTAAATTAGTTGTAAATCAACTAAGAAATCTGAGAATTAAAATAAGACTGCTCCTTAGTGCTTAATGTAAACCCTGTGAGATGATCAATTCATCAGTATGCCACTACAACATAAACAGTTCAACATATGAATGTGGAGCTTGTGACTCAATGCACCAGAGGCACAAACACTGATATCTAATCTATTAGATTATTAAATCATAAAGGTTTGATTGATTGAAAAAAGCCAAGAATAGTCATCTCAGTTAAAATATTATTGATTTTATACTACCACGCGATACACTATCCTGATACACTCATGCCTCTGTAATCCTAATGGGAAGGTCTACTGAATTAAAATGAACACACTTGATTTATCAACAGCATGCTTTCATTTAGATGAAAATACCAGCACCTTTAAAAAATATAAACGAGTTTTAACAGAATTATTTTAACAATAAGTGTTGAATGTTACCTATAATTACAGTAATGGCTTTCTCCCTTTTCTTTCCCCTCCTCTTCATCTTCATCTTCATCTCTCTCTCTACCAATCTGGTCATCCATCTTTAGGCCAAACTTGCCATCCTATTGGTTACTCTCCTGGTTGCAGGCTTCTGTTATTTACAGATGGAACGTCGCCTAGAAAAGAAAATTCCCTTCAGGTTGCCACGGATTCCCCGTCCACGACATAAGGTGAGTCCCACATACACACACACACACACACAAAAATGCATATACACACCTGTTATTTAATGCTGAGCTGTTTGTGTTAGGTTGTATAGAGAAGTGGATTATGGTAATGTATACAATTAGTTGTAATTACTTTAATGCTGTGTGATATTCAGTCTACTAAAAAGGAAATTGTTGTCTTACATTTATTCATGCTCAGAAGAAAAATTAAAAAATGTACATTTGTGAACTTAGAGTAAAGGTCATGGTCTTTAAAATTGCTTAATGTAAATAATTGAACATTCAAAACCACTGTTGCACCTTTTAGAGGACATTGTTAATACCCTCGGGAACAGAATTGTACCTAGGCAGTAGCTTTTAACTGGAAATGCTGATGGTTTTACTTACAGGTAATTCCTCTGATGTTGAGGTGAAGAATTTTAATAGTTTGGAGGTCAATGCACTTCATTACTTATTACCAGTGTCACATGTGTGCTGGTTTCACTTCCTCACGCTGACATTAGACACATCCTTCCATGTAGGTCAAAGGTTATCGTTACCTTGAGGAGGAAAACTCTGATGAGTCTGATTCAGAAAAGAGCGAAATAGAGGAGGAAATTGAAGAGGCCAAGCAGAATGAAGAGGAAAAGAATGGGGATGTGGGATCGCAGGGCTCTCATTCCCCAGGCCCTGAGAGGAACAGGATCCGTGGTCGCCGACGGAAACGTGATGATGCTGCCTATGAGCAGGCAGGGGAGAGGGAGGAGTATGCCCAAGCTATGTGACATGATGCTGCGTTCTGTCTGAACATGAGACACATCCCCACAGATCACATATCAATGAATGAATGAATGAGTGAATGAATGAATAAATGAAGTCGAAAGACTGTTCAGTTGCAGATGATGAATGTAGTTTTGAGGAGAGACCATGAAACTTGGTTTGCCTGGTACTTTTACAAAGGAAAGCGAAACGTTCTCAAGTAATTCAGTGAAAAGTGAAGTGAAAAAAGGAAATAGCCGCAACCCAGTAAGACCAGGTGCTCTTTCATTATAGTAACGGTCAGTGTCATATGCTGGAGGTTTTTGCCTCCTGCTTTTCACTCATTTCCTTTTTTCACTGAATGGCTTTTCAAGTTATTGCTTTTTTCTGCTTCTTTTCAAGCAGGTCTGTAATTACTTCATTTTACAGAGACATTGTGATTTTTTCCCCTCCTTGCTCTCAAAGCTTCTCTTGGGCACTGAGTTTTTGTTTGATTCTATACACATCCAGGCAAAAGTTTGGACACAATAGGTTGAATACACTTTTACATGGTGTTATGGACATTTTGATAAATGCTTATGGTTAAAATTTGCTTTTAATACACGTAAATAGTGAAAAGTTAAATCCCATGTACAAATGTAATTTTATTATGATTTTTTTTTACTTAAAGTCAGACAACTCAGAAGAAGCAGCCAACATGTACTTGGCCTATTTGGGAATTTTATGAAAAGCCTCCTGGGTAGAGCTCCTTCATGAAGCTGGTTGAGAAGCTTCTAAGAGTGCGTAAAGTTTTATCTGGAATACGTTTATGAATTTAAAATATGAAACAGTTTAAGAGAACCTGGTCAGCATAGTTCATTTGTTTAATCACTTTTCTTGTTCAATGCAAAATTCCATATGTGTTATTTCATAATGTTAAAAAAGCATCATTATTATTTTAAAATAGTAGAAAATAGTAAAAATAAAGAAAACCTTTCTATGAGCAGTTGTGTCCAAATTTTTTGATTGGTAGTGTACTGTATATACAATACATATTTAAATAAAAATAGATATTTCTACACTCATATGGCTATGGATTTTTTTTTTTTTAGCCAATGACAGACATGTATGCAGCCATATCCACACGAATTCACTCACTCACTCTCCTACGCCCTGACAAAGTGTTTAGCTTTGGCCATGAAAGCAAATGTGAGGTGAATATACATTCATTAGTCATTGACAGGCCTCTCTTCCAGTGGCTCTTGCACATATCCATCTGTCACGTATGGCAGTTATACGTCACAACATGTCAGTGCTTGTGAACTGGCCCAACTGTGCATATTTTCATGAGTATGTGTCTATCCTGTAAACACTGGATGTCAGGCAGGAATACGGACAGGAGCTCATAGCGTAATTGTAGTATCACTATTTAATTTTGAAAAAGAAAAAACATGCATTATTTAGATGTATATACAATGCAGTAAAACCATTTCAGTTGGAGTCCAAGTAATGCTACAAGTTCTAAAATAATGTCTTAAGTCTAAGCCCAGGAGTCATGTCCTATATCACCTGTTATTGGTGCATTTCTCAATGATTTGCAAAGTGTTTTCAGCCATGGACTCCTTTCAGTGTAAAAAAAAAAAAAAGACCAACCCTCTTATAATCAACACAAATTAATTTAATGATTATAATCCAACTATTCAAACAGCAAGCACGAGGTGAAGCACATTAGATAACGTGTACCATCGTTTATTTATTGGTGCCACTAGAGCATTTTAATTCTGGCTTTTCCATCCGCGGAAGCCAAACACGTTTCTCTGAGTTAAATTTAGATTGAAAACATCTGAAATGTGAAACGAAAAGAGGAAGCAGCTACTACCATATAAGGCCATGTATAAACAGTGTATATATGGCACCTTATTTTGCCAGTGTTAAATCTGTAAAGATGTCATCTCACTGTTTTCATATGTGTGCATGAATGTCTGCAAAGTGTGATGGATGATATAAATGTAAATGTGATTAACAGGTTGTAGTTAATAACAACCTCCTTGTAGAAACACATTAGTGTGATAGGCAACGTTTTAAACTCAATCAATCCACATGACCAGTCATAATAACTTATAAGCATAATAGCTGTAACAATAGTTGATAGTGATTTACACTGCCATCACATCATTTCTTTACAAAACACATTAATAATAATAGCAATACCAACAACAGCAACAACAATAAAAATAAACTTGCAGACCTCCTGGTTACATAAGCCACTTTTTAGATCCATGTTCTTATGCAGATCACTATGAGCTGAAAAGCTGAATGTTATGTCTCACTGCATCACTGATTGATTCTGCTCTTAGCACTGAATGGCCACTGCTGCTGTTGTGACAGGTGTAATTTAAGTGAGTGTACCTGCTCGCTCTTATCTGTCCTCCTCCTCCCTCATCTGTCTCTCCCTGGTGGCATCCTCAGTCTCAGTGCAGGACTTTCACTTCAGATGGACTGAAATTGGCTATAAAAAAGAGGCAAGAGATAAAAATACAGGGAAGGAAAGTGAACGAATGAAGTAATGTGCTCTATGAGAGTTGTAGATCCACAAAAAACCCGACAGGAAGACAGAAAGAGTATCTGAAAAGGAACCAGTGGGAGGACATTTTGACAGTAATGATGATTGGGAGTTGTGGAATTTTTGATCATTTGTATGCAGAATAATTTTCTCTAAAACATAAATAGCATTGCCTTTTTTTACGTAGTGCTTACATACTTAGCTGTCTGGCACTTTTGATTTCTTGAACTCAGAAAAGTTAGACAGAAATAGCATCCTTCTTTTTAGAAACAGGTTATTTTTGATAACCTAACTTTGCTAGGAATTGCATAAATGTGTGTGAGACCTAACATGCTGCAACCTACATACATGGCTTAACCATATAACCTTTATAGGCTCTATTATTATTATTATTATTATTATTATTATTATTATTATTATTTTTATTATTATTATTATTTTTATTATATGAACATTTCTGACTCATACCTGCTATATAAATCTCCTGTTTTTGCTCTGTGAGATTAAAAAAGGTGAAAGGGAGCAAGTCTGACTCTAACACCTTGTTTCCTTGGTCACAGAGTAGGCATGATTCTTTATTAGGCTATCCTGAAAATTGAGAATCAAAACAAATTTCCTTACCAATTTTCATGATTAGATGTGTTGTATTATCTTTTGTGATGTTGACTGAATAGAAAAACAAATAGTGGTTTCTTTTGATATATATTTTTTATTTCTTTTTTTCTGTCTGATCAGGTGGAAGACTGTAATTTTATTATAGTAAATGCTACACTTCCTGATTGTACCCTTGGTCAATGTTTAATGAAGATCTTTAGTATCATATTTAAAGCCATATTTTTGAAGAAGTAAAACAGAAGCTTCTGATGTAAACAGAAGGCCGGGTTTCTTCTGGGAGCATTAAATATGCCTGTAGCACCTATAACTCATCTTAAACTAGAGTAATTAGTATTGATAAATAAGTACAAATAGTGCATTTTTCACTTGCAATCACTTTACTCAATCATTTCATTTCAATTTCTCAGCTGAAACTTATCTGTTTAGCAAACTAGTATGATTATCTAATAAGGCTATATTAAATCAATCATGTATGTGTGTGTGTGTGTGTGTGTGTGCGTGTGTGTGTGTGCGTGTGTGTGTGCATGTGTGTTTCTGTGCAATGTCAGCGAGTTGGATTTTCTGGAGCGGACTGAATGCAGGCATGCTCAGTCACGGCCCGTGTAGTACGGTCACAATAAGGGACAGTTGCATGTGTTCATGTAGGTCAGCAAATGGAAAAAAAATAGGTCAGATTAATTTTATTTTATACATTGAACCACTTGTCAAATGTGAAGTATCAAACTTACATTATATCAGTTATTCTGTAAATTTGGTGGCAGTTTTTTAGGCACTTTCATTGGGCCTTTTAGGTAGATCACCCCCCATCATACATCTCATAGGCATACACTTTCCATTACTATCCTTTAGGGAAAAAAATAAATAAAAAAAGGCCACTATAAGATGAATGCAGGCACAACATGAGGGACATAATGAAGTAGAAATATTTTGTGATTATTATTTAATCTATTTTTTGCAGTGAAAACTGTATGTCCAAAACCAGACTCTCTTCACTACCTAGTGCACTAGAAAGAGACTTTTGTAATTTTTTAAATATTCAATTAAATCCAAGTCAGTTTTGTTAGTATAGCACATTGTCACAAAGCAGCTTTACTAAATCTAGATGTAGCTTTAGATCCCTAATGAGCAAACCAGAGGAGAAAGTGGCAAGAAAAAACTCCCTGAAAGAATATGAGGAAGATACCAGATGGAAAATCCTTTTCTGGGATTAAAACGTATTACTCTTCTACAACTGTATTGTAGAATCCAACCTGTAACGTGTAATGATTACTGCAGCACAATCCTCAAATCCCACAATGCACTGCAGTACAGCCTACAGGATGTCTGCATGGTTGCTTTGGACAGACTCATGACCACAGATGCAGTAGAGCAAGTGATTTTTCTGACACTATCCTGTCCTGTGACATAAACACTATATACAAAAGTTTTTATTAGAGTTTATGGTCATGTGATTTATATCATTGTGAACGTAGTGCACTGAAACCTATACACGTAACATGTCCTGCTGAGTGTAGTCTACATTAATGCCTATTGCTTTTCAGATTTTTGTTTGTTTGTTTTTTGTTTTGCAATTTAAACGTATTTGTATAAAACCTTCCAGTTTTTGTATACTTGCTACATTTATTCATATGGCAATTTTTTTTAATGCAAAATGATTTACAAGTAAGGCAAAATCCATGCATAAAGCTGAGCATGTGTCAATCAGTGGTTCTCTGGCAGTTTTGGGGTTTGAACTCACTTTCCTCTGGTCACTAACACAAACCCTTTACCTGCTGATGTACCACTGGCCTTAATTCCCACACTTCAGGCATAATAAAAAGTGTAAAATCCTCCCTCCATTTCTAGCTTTACCCATACCTCTTACCCTCTCTCTCTCTCTCTCTCTGTCTCTCTCTCTGTCTCTGTGTCTCGGTCTGTTTGATGATGGGGTAATTTCTATTCTGTGTGTGGGGTGGTGAGCTCAGCGGGTTTGTTTGTTTGGGTCTAATCCCATTGCGTTGGGTGCTGACCTATAAAAGAGCTACACACTCGTTTTCAACACACACTGACTGGCTGTGTGAGAGAGACGCCGGCTACTCACTTACACTCAGGTAAGAAGCCAGAAACAGAGAGACAGTCCTGACACATAATACTAATAATACTATTAATAAGAATAAGAATAATATTTTGTTATTGAGCAACTGCTAAGAATTATTTAGTAACTACAGTAAAATTAATAGTAAAATAATTGGCTGAAAATAAACTCACCTATAGGGGACCCATAGAGAATGATAAAGCACATGAAAAATAACAAAGAGCAAGATGTTCATGATGACATCATCATTTGCTCTGAGTGTGAATCAGGAGTAGAAGTGATACATTGAGGAAAACTAGGGCATGCAGTGAGGACCTGACAGTTAAGAGTGATGACATAGCATTTACTCTGGCATTGACGCAGCAAGTGTTAGAGGAGTAGGAGGCGAATAACATAATAACATGCTATGAGTGCATATCACAGTTGCTAATGTCTTACGCACAGTTGTAGTGTCGGAAAAGTAATCAAGAATAAAAAACGTGTCTGTCACCTCACTAAAATTATGAATAAGGAGCGACATGGGCTAAAAAGAAGACAATAAGAACAATATAGTTGCCCACCATAGTAATGAGAGTAACAGGTAAACAGCGTAAATGAGTCAGTGTAACTTAAATATTGACTTACAGTATTCATTCATTTTCTGTATTCTTTTAGTCTCTTTGTGTGTAACACATCTGTCCCCTTTTGGGGGGAAACTGGGGTGAAATGGTTTTTCTCATGACACATTTTAAATGAGACACAAAAAGACAGCTATTTGCAATACTGTACTATTGTAGAATACTGGAAACTGTGCCAAGACCTCAGTGTTCCTTTACATTCCCAAACCATAATGTTTATTATACAATAACTACAACAAGAAAAAAATTATGAAGCCCTTATTATATGATAAGTTTTAAGTGTGATTTGCTGTGTTTCAGAGGTTGGTAGGAATTAAACACACCAA
The DNA here is from genome assembly GCA_022758105.1 of Pangasianodon gigas. Classification (NCBI taxonomy): domain Eukaryota; kingdom Metazoa; phylum Chordata; class Actinopteri; order Siluriformes; family Pangasiidae; genus Pangasianodon; species Pangasianodon gigas. Next base: position 8,727,684 of record CM040456.1, on the reverse strand, counting down.
ATTCCACAGTATTTTTCATGCTTTACTGCTTTTTCATAACCCCAAATATTTTCAGGAGCTTGATAAGCTTGAAGAATTTGACTTTATTGTGCAACTTCATTGAGTACCATCCAAATGATATCCTGTGACTGGTACACTAGTGCACTATTACCACAGCACGTCAGCCTGCAGTTCACTATAGGAATAATTGAGGTAACATTTTATTTTAAAAAACACATATTAGGGGTTAATGAAGGTCTTGTTGTTTGTTTAATTAGGTACTCGTAAACAGTTTATTCATTATGAATTAATCTTTATTCATAATCATTTGTAGTAATTCATAATTGGAGATCTGTTGTGTAAAAATGACTAATAAATGCATTACTAGTTGTGATAATATGGAATGAATGCTTCATTAAGACCTTTTTATGCAAATTATTGAGCATAAATGAATCATTTAATTCACCGTTTATTAGTGTATGATACATATTATACCTGCAGATTCTAGGTAGCATCAAGCGACTTGCAGTTTATCACTTTAAGAGCTTATAAATAATTATATGAAATTAGCTATATGAAAGTAGATGATTAATTAATGCATAGTTATTTGCATAATGAGGACATTTAATAATTTATCTCAACTAATAATGCATTTATTATTCATTTTCTCACAACATACCCCAATTATGAACCAATACAAGTGTTTATGAATAATGTTTAATTTATAGTGAATAAACCATTTACAAGTGTCTTAATTGGGTTTTATTTAAAAAACAAACAAACAAGTAATAACCTTAATTACCCCTAATATGTGTTTCTTAAAATAAAGTGTTACCATAATTAAATGTGCTTAAATAATAATAAAAAAATAACACATTGCTAATGTTCTTGCCCTCCTTTTTTAATCACAGTTATGTCTTCTGCTGAAGAGAAGCCCAAGCCTGCCGCTCAGCCTGACGGCAAGGCCGCGCAGAGCACCAAGTCAGACGCTGGCATGGACACCTACAAGGTAACACGCACACACACGTTTGCCTCACTAGCCTTGTCACTATAATCAGTAATGCAGCTAAATAATGCTATACTACGCTACACCTAAATGTAACTCTAACCTTAACCTCAACAACCAAAAGAAATCTTTTTTACTCTTTTATTTAAAAAAAAAAAAAAAAAGCTAATAAACATTACATTATAAACACCCTCTGCTTTTTTAAAATTTAACTGCAAACCACAGGCTCATTTAAATACCTAAATGTAGAAAATATAAGGAATAGGTGTAAGTGACTTGAGTAATGTCATTAAGTTCTTCCTTTTTTTGCTGAAAATATCACAAGGCAAAAAAAAAATAAAAAAAAAAAAATAAATAAATAAAAAAAGGCAAAGATCTCTGTTCATTCTATTAGGCACCACATACAGTATACATGTACTTGTCTTAAAATTTATACAAACTCTGTGTATGACTCCTTTGTCAATAGGCTTAAATGGTTTATCTTCCAAGTGAACCTGCCTTTAATAATGCACTCATTTAGAGGATCTACCAGTTACTAAGCTCTTAAATACAAAGATTTAAGTATTTGGTAGAATATTTTCCCTTATTTTCTTGCCATTTTGTACTTATTGGTTTTGTATAATGTATTACTCGATTAAACTGTAATAAAACACAATAGAGGTGTTAAAAACTGATAGTGACTGACAGTGTAATTTTCCATAAAGGCAAGACAAGCAAATAAAGCAGTCATGCACAAAAGCATGGTGATAATCATGACAAGTCTCATTTTTAATAAGTTCCAGTTGCCATAGATATATGCAGGTGATTAGATCATGTTCAATTGGCTTTACTTTTTTTTTTTTTTAATCCTCTCTTCATATACAGTCATGTTCAGAATTAGTGGCTTAATGACAACAAATGAACCCTTTAAAACAGTCTGTCTTATGGGGGTGGCATTTAAAGGTGGATTTTAACACTTGATAGCTACAAAATTTGACTGAACTGAAAAACTGTGATCTTCAGGGTTTTTTCACTCACCATCCTCCTCACTGTCTGGGGGAAGGGTGGTGGTGTCCAAAAAAGGGTAGAGGGCAATATGCCATTTCAGACTTCTGAAGCTTTTTGAAACTTTGTTGTTATTGCCCTAATTGTGCTTAATGGTTTTTAATTGCTAATTCATTACATGATGTGTGCAGATCAACAATAATCTGTCTCTTTATTGTTGTTTTTTATTTGTCTTTATTAAGTTTCAGAAACTGAGAGCAGTTTAAAAAAAACTGAAATACTGATGATGATAATTTGTTTGGATTTATTTTTAAACAGTCTAGGTGTTAATAATTTGCCATCTGTGTTTTTAAGAGAAAATGCTATTATTTATAATAAAAGTTATTATATGTTGTCTTTGTTTCTCTTAGCTCTGCTCATCTTACCTTTACACATCTTTCTCTTCTCATTCTTCTCCATTTCTCTCTTCCTCACTCTTGTAGATGTACGTGTTTGACCGTGAAAACTTCCAGGGCCGTATGATTGAAATCAGTAATGAGTGTATGAACGTGTGTGAGATGGGCATGGACAAAGTGCGCTCTCTTCGTGTTGAATGTGGCCCGTGAGTAATAAACAGTTACATGCCGTTATTTCAGACATGACAGTAACAGTTATAGTGAGATCCTCAAGTCAAGTTACTCACCCTGACACTTACTGCCCCCCCCTACTCCTTCTCTCTCCTTCTTTCTTTCTCTCTCTTTCTTTCTATTCTGCTCTGTCTGTAGTTTTGTTGGCTTTGAGCAGATGAACTTCTGTGGTGAGATGTATATCCTGGAGAAAGGCGAGTATCCTCGCTGGGACTGCTGGAGCAACTGCCAGAGGAACGACTATCTGCTCTCTTTCAGACCTGTCCGCATGGTATAAATTCTTCTCTCCATGAACCCTAAAACTAACTCTATTTCTGAAGCTATAGTTTTATGTTTATTCACCATTATGCTATGGTCTCATTTGTTAACCCATTCAACCCCACTGGGTGAAACTGACTTGATATTATGACATATTACTGGCATTAATGTGAACTTCATTCATGTGGGTGGTGATGGTCACATGACAAAAGCCATGTACTTCCTGCTTGCAGATTTCTATAAAAGCAAGTAAATATAATATGTGTAATATCCATACACATATTATACTATCCATATTCGATAAATATAACCTTTCAAAGCTTTATTATGGATATGTTAATATCAATGTCCTTTTACCTTTATATCATGCTTACAGGAAGCATGTTAATTTCCTTTCACAGTTTCTTAACGTTTTCATCTTGTTGACTAATTACATCAAGATATTGTTTTAACCATGCCTGTTCTAAAACCCAATGCACTATAGGATGCTATTCTCTATGTTGAAGGTGCCTCATTAATGTCAACAATGTCACTATAATCAAAATAGCAAGTGCAGAATTGAAGGTCAGGGCTCAGGGTGATACTGACATTTCAGGATGAAACTGACATCTTCGTGTGTATTTACTAGGACTGTTCTATTAATCATAGTCAGTGCCCCAGGCAGAGGTCAAAACACAGGGTGATAAAAACAGCACAGGGTCATCAAATAATAATAAAAAAAAAATCTGACAATCTACTCAGACTGCAATACCAGGTCAATGTGTGGAGGAGGTGGAGCTCCCTGTTCTGAAAATCAGTTTCATATGAAGTCTTCATATAAAGGACATAACAGATATTAAACTGACAAAAGAACAGACACTATACTTTGCCAAAAGTCAGAGAAGCGATGGTTTCCTATTGGTTTTTATTCCTAATGGGTTTTTGGTGTGTCCATGTGGAAAACTGAGGTTTCTACATAGAACAGAGTGTTTCCCTGGAATTTTGGAATTATCCAAATAATCCCTTTTTTAAGAGTATAGCAAGGCAACTGAGTAAACAAAAGATGTAAATAATCAGAGAAGGAACAAGTCAACAAACAGAGTTAACAAGAATCAAAATGGTTTCATGTTTGTACAATTCATACGAAAAGTTATGAAGATTAAGCTTAGGGTTGCGGGTGAAGTTAGCGTTCATACATTTTTTTATAACTTTATTTGTATAACATTAAATTAGATCCAACTACATCACCCTCTCTTATTTGAATCTGTGTATTTCTTTAATGAGAACAAGTTTCAAGGACAGGAAGCAGTGACCATATAAGGAAAGTGGCAGATTTGATGGGTTAGTGTGGACAGATTCAGAGTAGATGTGATGTCAGGGTAAATCTGCTTGGAAAGCTTAGAAATAGAAAATAACTTTTGTTTGCCACAGGACCCAGAGAAGCACAAGATCTGTCTGTATGAGATTGGCGACTATAAGGGGCGAAAGATGGAGATAATCAATGACGATGTGCCCAGTCTGTACTCCTACGGCTTCACTGACCGAGTTGGCAGCATCATGGTCAGCTGTGGCACGTAAGTACTGGGCTACTTGCTTACGTGTGTGTTACCAAGAGCCAAGTTTAAAATTAGGATTTCAGAAAAATCAGATGATTTAGTCTTTAGTTCTGTGAGAGATTTCTAAAACTTTTTCGAAATGTTGGTGGTGAGATATACACATTAAATGATCCAACCTGCTCACTACACTTTACCTTTAAACTGAGTCACAAATGCAGAGTTTTCCATTTTCATGTCCAATATGCTTTAAAAATCCATTTGTGAAAATGCACAGCATGGTAAAGCCCAGCTCACAAGGGGTCAGTCTTGTCTGAACCTTGATTAAAAATCACTGCACAGTCTCTATTCATTACTGTCTCTCCTACATGTTCTACCTTTGCACCCACCGGCACACTTCCTCACGCCCACAGATCTCCTATTCCTTCCTGCCTTTCATCGAATCTCCTCTCCTCTGCTTTCCTCCCTCAGCTGGGTGGGCTACCAATACCCGGGCTACCGTGGCAGTCAATACCTGCTGGAGAAGGGTGACTACAAGCACTTTAATGAGTATGGTGCTCGCTTCCCCCAGATGCAGTCCGTGAGGCGTGTGCGTGACATGCAGTGGCACCCAGATGGCTCCTACACCGTGGCCAGCAAGTGAGGGTTTGAGAGGATGGGAAAGAGAGGGAGAGGTGGGGAGAGAAAGAGAGGGTGTGGAGCCGAGGGGAGAGGGGGAGGAGCAAGGGACAAGAAGGAGAGAAGGATCATGCCATCCATATAAGGGAAACAGGAAGAGAGTAATGGGTTATGAGTCTATGTAATGGTATAAATCATGGCTACTGACCATAGATAGTGATAGTGTGTTTGTTAAGCGTAGGATGGCACACTCTTTTTCTCTCTCCTATCTCATATCTCATACTTTTCTTCTCCTCTCTTTTCCTGTTTTCTCACCCTCATCCTCCTCTTCCTCATCCTCAAATCCTCTATTCCTCTATTCTCCTGAGAAAATCAAGCAAACCACTTCACACTCTTTTCTCCAACTGGGGTTGGGATCAGGGGAGATGATTGACATGGATGGGTATGAGTAGGGTGACAAAGAGTGAGGTTTGGGCTTCAAGACCATATGAAAACCCCTCATCTTTATGAAATAAAAAGGAAATATGTGGCATCACTCTGTTCTGTGTTATTCATAGCTTCAGCTATTCTAATACTTTTCTAGGAGCTATCTTTCTGACATAAACTAAAACTGAGTATGAAAAGAAACTGGTGTTAGATTAGCTGAATGGCTCTAGTCATTACCAGTGTATCTAAACTAGCATAGGCCTTCATCTTAGAGGAGCAGTTTATAAATTTTAATGTCCTCTGCTGCCTGTGAGGCAAATTTGAAATGAAAAATTAAAACATTGACAAGCTTCCTCCCTTTACCCGAACCGACATCACTTCCTCTGATGATACACATATGCCTTTTAGTTAAGCTAATCTCTGTTCTGGCCAGGGGTGGGCTAATTTCTGTGCCCCTAAAACCATTTCAAGGCACTACTGTGAATAACAAAATTTTCACAGTACCTTTAAAATTATATGATTGTTCTAGGTCTAGAAACTCTTAAATATTGCAAGCTGCACGTTAAATTGTTTAAATTCACTGAAAACCTATTTTCAAGACCATAACATTAGTTCTATATTGGACAATGAAAAAGGTGCCTAAACTTTTACTCTGATGAAGAAATCTAGATTCTATGAATATGAAAACACCCCAAACATTTATTCCCCACCCCCTCACAGGTAAACTAGTGTCAATAACATTTTCCCATCATGTGTTCAACATTTTTAACCCATGAAGCAAAGTTTCAGTGACAATTTAATTAAAACTTTAATCAAAACAAAACTTTTCTTTTATTAAGATTATGGTGACTTTAATAAAACAATTATACCATATATTATCCAAAGGTCTCTGACTAACAACAGTACTACTGGCAGGTATTTAATCAAGTATTTTTACTTGTTGAATTTCTTAATAATTGATGTTCTGTAATCAAATACAATTATAGCCCAAAATTTCTGTTAGATATTAAAATACCTGTTATACATTCACTGAACAATGTGAAAATATTTAATTTAATCTGATAAACCAGGATCATGCTCGTCCTTGTCATGGGAGGTGGAAACAGGCAAAGCACAGAACTGCCACACAGTGTGACCTATGATGGGTATCCTAACTATCCAGGCCTTTACGGATGCCATGAAGGCCTGTTTGTATCCACCTGGTCAACAGGGCTCTGGTGAAGCTGGCAGGCTAATCACCCACTCAGTGGATACAACATGATTACAGAAACATCCGCATCGATACGAAATCAAACACTTAGGGTGACAAAGTCATTTGAAGGTCGTACATGGATGAACTCTGCCATGCATGAGGCAAAAGTGCTTAAGAGAGAGGATCATGAAGTGATGAGGTGCTCATATACATGCTTTTATACACTCAGGAGGACTCAGCTCATACAGAAAGACATCTTAAAGCTCATTAAAACATATCATCTAGAGCCATGGTTCTCAAAGTGGGGTCTGGGAACACCCAGGGGTCCATGAAGCAAAGCCAGGGGCTCTGTGATTTTCTCATTTTGTTACAGTGGTGGAAATCACATCCCACCATTATTACAGCATTTATGCCTATAAATACTGTCACCTGAAATCTAGTACTAATTTTAGTAAAAATATTTCAGAATAGTTCAGAAACTGTCTCCAATAAATAGCAAAAATATTACTGTACACATTTAAATGCTGTTGTTGTACTTCTTCTTCTTTCGGCTGTGCCCATTAGGGGTCCCCACAGCGGATCATTGGTCTGCATGTTTGATTTGGCACAGTGTTTACGCCAGATGCCCTTCCTGACGCAACCCTCCCTAATTTTATCCAGGTTTAGGACCGGCACTGGGAGTGCACTGCTGTGTGCTGGGGTTGGTTCCCTGGCCGGGGATCAAACCCTGGCCGTAGTGGTGAGAGCGCCAAGGCCTAACCACTAGTCCTCCAGGAACCCATACTGTACCCATTTAAATAACCTGCTTAATTTTTTAAATAGTTTGTGTGCACAATAATTCTGTACTGAGGTGGTCCATGAATTTCTTTACACTTAAAGTTTTCTATTTCTCAATAAACATACAAAGAAGTCATTTAAACCACAGAGACACTAAACAGAATAAAGCATTTATTTAAGATGGATGATGAAAGAACATGGTAGCAACCCACCCTGTCCAATATGCTCCTGTGCTAATGAACGTGGCTTTTCTTTGTGCAGGTAGCTATATGTCTGGCCAGCCGTTTGCATGAACGCCTGCACCCACGATCTTTTTGTTGGGTCCCATGGGATTTCAGTCACAATGCACATCTCTAGTATTGTCAGTACAAGTTTCCCAACCAAGAGATTTGCCCATGAACATGAGCATACAAGCTCTAATTACAAATATGTTATGAGGTTCCTGTTTCCTTCCTGTTAGCCCTTTATCATTTCATCAAGGTGCAGGAACGGCTGGTGTCACTGGCCAACAGTCCATAGTTCTTTATTTCTCTAAATACAAACTATACAACATCATTTTTGTCATGGATTAGGTTATAGACACTGACTTATCTCTGGAAGATCCCAAAACAGACCAGGCTAGCTAACTAGTTATCATTAGCACTGCAAACCAGTGTTGCCAAGTATGTGTGGGTTCTCCAAGAAACTCGGCTACTGTTGACCTGCTGCCAGGGGTAGATTTTTTTTTATTTGTGGGTGGGTGGTTGGACTTTTGCTAATATTAGATTTATTATATCTACAAGAATGCACTAGCAAGTATGCTTTTTTTATGAAGACTTGCAGCTGGTTGCACCAGTAGAACATAAGCTCCATTGTAGCATAGTTTGAATGTAAATGGTGACTATATTTGAGATTATGGACCACTTAAAAGTAACAGTTGCACCAAGTAGCATGGTTTTAATTTATTAATTAGTATGCATAACATCTGCCATTTTGTTCAAAGTGCAATGTGTACAGAGTAAAAAGTACGTTTACCATCTTTGTGGGAAGTATTTTTGTGGTCTATGATCACCGGATATCTCACTCTTATACTTTTTCTTCACTTTGTATAAGTGAAGTGAAGTGACTTGTGGCCAAGTATGGTGACCCATAGTCGGAATTTGTGCTCTGCATTTAACCCATCCAAGTGCACACACACAGTAGTGAACACACACACACCGTGAACACACATCTGGAGCAGTGGGCAGCCTTTTTTGCAAGTCCGACTCTCTATCCATTAGGCCACGACTGCCCCCATATAAATGTATGGGATGATAAGATAAATGACACATAGGTTGTTTTTATATCAGGCAGTGCAACAAATGCTTTTGTTAGCTATTGCAAAACAGGACATATTGAGATTATTGCTAAAGTACATCACAAAATATTTAAAACCATTTTAGTGTTAATGTCCAAACTTATGTTCAACTTGTGCAAGTGGCTGCTGGCAACCTTACTACCAGGTTTAGCTAGTTAACTATCATGATGTACAATACTTTGAAATTATAAGTTTGCATGTGGGGAACAGGACTACCAGAACATACACAATTTGGTGAATATACTTTTAATACACTTGTTGCAAGCTTGTTGTGTGGAGCTGTTATTGGACTGACATGACGTTATTTTATAACTGACTATTGCGTTTGTGGATTTTATTATTACAATAAGCTACAGTTTCTCTGACGTTTGAAAACTCATAGTCTTTCAAATAGTAGCAGTTAGAGGTCATATAGACTGGTGAATACACTGTATATATAACAATGAAATATCCATGAATAATAATTCACGCATTTAGAGACATCACACAAATACACTCATATTTATGACTCATATGATTCAAATGCTTTCATCATGTGCTTTGCTGTGTGTGTGTGTGTGTGTGTGTGTCATGTTTTTATATCTTGGTGGAGACCAAATATTAACCAAATAGTGTCCTTTTGGTTAACAAGGTTAGGATTATGGATTTAGCTGTAGGCCTAGCATTAGTTAGCTTCATTAATAATCATGTCAAAGGAAGGTCCTCACAAGGATTGTAAGACAAACATGTGTATGTGTGTGCATTACACAACAGCTTCAAGCCTTTCTCAGTCACTCAGTAGAAACACATCTCATCTCAGTATACCATCTTACTGTCATCCTTCCCACACCAGGTCACTGCTTCTAGGCACGCACACATACACACACACACACACACACACGTCTATATCTCAGGTTTGATGTCAGGTTTGACGTCAGATTCCAGTTTGAAGTCAGATTCCCATTACCTTGTTAGAGGCTGCTGTGTTCCAGAGACACACTCCAGCTGTGCTTGTAGGGGAATATCAGTAGGCAGGCATGGGGTAGAAGGTTGAGTGTGTGATCTGTCTCTTTCTTCTTATATTTACTCAATTCGTGGGCTCTGAGTATTAACAAGGGGGAAATAGATTTGATTTCAGAGGAATTGGGGGATGGATGAAGGAGAGAAAGTTATCTGTAGGCTCGGCAGGAAATCAATATGAGGTAATTGAATGTTCTTGCAGTGGTGCACTGCGACCACTAGAGGAAGTGAAGAGCTGAGGTTTTTGCACAAATATGGGCACAAATAACACCTCAAACCTCATCATCCATTATTCAATTACCTCACATTGAGTTCCTGAAGCGCATAACTTCAAAGCAGCAGTAAAGTAAGCAAGCACAGAAAGCAGGCTCTCAGGAACAAAAGGCAGTAAATTGGGATTTATGGGTACAAACGCTACAGTTGCTGTTGTGGTGGCACCCTCAGGGGTCTGTCTTTTGTACATTAGAGAAACATAATTGCAGAGAAACATAATTGCAAAGAAACATCATTAAGACACATAATTGTACATTCAAAACTACATTTGTATTGTAAAGAATGAGATGCAAACTGTACAGTATCTTTATTTCTGACAGTACTGTACTGTAAGTCTTTTATAGCAAAGCCATTGCAAGATGTAGAAATATGTCTTTTGCTCTATCTGTCTGAGACACACACACACACACGCACACACACACACAAACTCACAGAGTGTGTCTTATAGACCTCTCTTTGCGTCATAGTCGCGTTGCAAGTTAGCCGGGGGTGATGCACTTCTTTTTCTGGAACCCTACAAAACGTCTTTCAGTGGAGTGTGATGTAACCTATTTATCTCCCCTAAACAAACTAGTGGGAGTGAACTGGGAGGAGAGAGAGGGAGAACGTCAGAAAGAGAGTGAAAAGAAGAGAGAGAGCAAATGAGTAGTCTTTGCACATACGTGTGCTGGCTGTCAGTTTTCAGGAACAGGGGTGCAAGTGTTTGCTTTTCCTCTGGTTTCATCACTCAGATATATACACCGAGAAGCACTGAACTCACTTCATTCACACCTGTTTACACCCCCCTCTTTTCTTTATCCATATCTTTGTAATAGCTTGTCCCTTACTGACAACAAGTTCTGTTTTTTTCTACACTCTCTCTCTCCTTTCTCCCACTCTAGCTCACACTCTCCTCCCTCTATTCTTTCTTCTATCTCTTGGTGTCTGTTGGTGTCAGTGTTGCGTTTGTATCTGCGTCATCTGTGAGCCCGTGTCTCAGTCACTGGACTGGGTTAAAAATAAAGAGCAAGCAACTGTGTGTGTGTGTGTGTGTGTGCAGAAATCATGTGTGTGGATGTATATAGCTAAATTTCAGCCCAGTCTAACACTATGTGTATTCATTTAACACAATTTAGAGTGAAGCATCTGCACCACTGTCTCTATTAGTGGGTTTGCAACACTAGAGAAAGCATGTAGTACATTTTAGACTTAGAATATTGCTTCACAGATCATAAGAATGAGACAGATCATGGTAGGATGCAGTAAATGTGCACATAACAGAGAAAAAAACAGTCCAGATGCTTTTCTCTTGGTAAATTTTCAGGAAATAAAATATACTAATCTAATAACAGCTTGTCATTACGGACTTTTGTAAGTTTAGTTAGACCTAGTGGATGTAGTGCATCTTTAAAATACATTTAAGGGACAAAACTGAACTTCAGCATTGTACCTTTAATGGTACATTTACAAGAATATGTCCAAACCAAGTATGTTTTCAGACATGTTTTCTGACAGTAACAAGAATCCAGAGGATGAATCTATAGATTTTGCTGAACAAAAACACCCAGGATGAAAGGAGATCTCTCATGCTTTAGGTATGAATATATCCTCAGCTTAGAGTTCTGCATGACATAGAGCAACACACATATAAATATCACACACTGTGCATTCTATCCACCTGCCCACACACCGAGTGTACAGAGGATATGCTTTCTTTATGACTACAGCACACACACACACACACACACACACACACACAGGAAATTGGGAGTGGACATCAGAAGAAGGTGAAAGGTCATGAGTTTCAACAATATGTGAAGTTCCATCATTGATGGGAGGAAAAAAAAAGAACTGGAAAGCTGAGAAGAGAAAGAAAGGCATGTTCAACTAAAAAATGTTCAATGTGAGAACAAGAGAGAAAAGGCAAGAACATGAGTGCGAGGGATGGGCTGAAGAGAGAAAAACAGTGCAAGAGAAAGAGGTGCAGGGAATGAAGAATGAGACACAGACATAATTGTGCAAAGTCCTCTGGGATAGGAGAGGCAGGGAGAGGCAGTGCAAGAGCATATATGACGTCAAATATTGCCAACCAGTGACGTATCATCTCATGGTGACAAAGGAATTCAAGGAAGAAAGGATCAGAGGGATAAAAACAAGTGGCGAGGGCTACTTATTTAGTAGATGTGGGTCAGTATTGCAGAAGAACTCCCAAGGAAAATAAAACTATTGTTATAAATCTAAAACAGGAATCAAATACAAAAGGTAAATTAGGTCATAAACTTTAGATTAGCCTTTGTTAATAGTGCAGTAGTGAGATTTAAAGGAATAGTTTGGCGAAAAATAAAATGCACACTTTACAATTACCTCAATGTAGTCGATCAGCTGAGACATGTTTAAAGATTGACATTTGCTTCATTTATTTTTAAACTGGAGCTGCTAGGCTACTTTATACAACAATGCTATAGAAATTTCAATTCTGATTGTTCAGGAGGTGTTGATTAATTTTCTGTAATAGTTTTGGCTGCAAGATAGATTACAGGTTTATATTAATGCACTTGTTCTAACACAGCATCGTTTCTATAGGAACAGCTTGTTCACAGGCACTTGTATGCTGGATGCTCCACATAATCTAAGACTAATAGTCAACATATTTTAAAAAATGAACAAAATAAAACATCTAATCATTGATATGGTGAGGTTTTATGTAAGGAAATGTTTATTTAACATATATAGAAGAAGTCTCCAGTGCTAGAACTTTGTAACAGCCAATAAGTTTTCCAATGATGAAAAGTCTTCAGGACAGAGAACTTTGCACTTTCTGGTTTCTTCATGACATGACAAGCTGCGTTTTTTAACTTAAGAAAAAAAAAGTCTGTCCACAACATTAACCCTAACTATAAACAGAGAGAAAGTTTGTGTTGTTCTTTATTTAACAAAACATTGTAATAGTTAATTAATAAAAAATATGTATGTATTGATATATGAATATATGACAATGTCCTGCATGTAAATACAGTAACAAGTGTTTGAAACTACTATTTTGGGTATGGAGTGATCCTGATTTATATACTTACGTGTTACAAAAACACTTTATGTGGCATTATCTGAAGATATCCTTAGAACAATTCATACAGTGCTTTCACAAAATGATTTCTTTCAAGCCGTTTTATCCGACATAATCAAAAACATTATCACCAACCTTCCTCCTGATCTACCTGAGTTCCAACTCAAAACTAACATACATTTGCAGTCCTGACATGACTCCTGTATGGTTATCTTAAAAGTGGAATCAGAGATTTTTAAGTCTAAACACGTTCTCTTTACATTCTGCCAGCAATCAATAAAATATCTGCCTAGAGGAGAAACTTCTGTCTCTGTGGCACCCCAGGCTTTATAAGCAGGACTTGTCTACTTATCTGTCAGTCAAGTCTGGCAATCCAGAATATTCTTCATGCTGCACTGGCATTCAGGTGTTCCTCGCCATTTGTTTTGGGGGCATTGCCTTAAGGGGAAACGCTAACACACAACACTTCATAAGTTTGAATTTCAAAACAGCTACAGGTTGCCATTAAAGTAAAAATTTACAACTGTAACATATTTACAGCAAAGTACTGTAATATCTTACATAGTAAAAAAATAATACATAATCCAGTGCATTTGCTTATTTGGCTGACATTTGATGCTAGATACATCTGAGCTTGAGGTTAAAGGTCTTGCTCAAGGAGTCAACCATAGCAGTCTTTTTTTTGGTACTGGGATTTGAACACGAGTTACTGTACTGTAACTCAAAGCCTTAAACACTGAGCTATTGCAAATAGCTCAACTAGCTTGCATTGATTCAACCACTTCTACCACTGAATTAACTCGCACTAAAAGATTGCATTGAATCAGTGCAAGCTAGTTGAACTCGTCGCACCTGCTCAAGGCTTTGAGCAACACTGTTGCCAGTAAATTACTCTTTTTTTACAGTGTATTTATAACACAGAGCTGTTGAAAGTTTGTATCTGACTTGCAAGAAAGTGCTGATTAGTTTTCTATAACAGCAGCTCTGACAACAGCGTTGACTGCAAGACAAATCACAGGTTTATACATTATTAACGCACTCATTCTAACTTATTATGATTTCTGTAGTGACACCTTACACAGGGGCTTGTATGGAGGATGCTCCACATAATATAATAATAAAATAACAAAGTTTTTTCATTTAATAAAGAAAAATGTATAATTGTTGATATAGTGAAGCTTTCTTTAAGGAGATATTTCTTTAAAATTTATGGAAGGAGTCTCCATTGTCAGAACTTTGTAACAGTCAGTAAGTTTACCGCCATCGGAAAATTTTCAGGAGAGAGGGTTTTTGCATTTTCAAATTTTTTTTGTTCATATGACAAGCTGAGATTTTTTTGCCTTATTATTTTCAAGAAAGAGAAAAAAGAGAGGCTTATATGAGAGTTATAGTTATGACTGTTTATAGCTGCTATATCGTAAGTGATTACAGAAAAATGTTTCATGGATGTTCCACAACATTAAATGTAACTATAAACTGATTTAAAAAAGTATAATATGTTGTAATCATTGGCAAATTTCTATGGTATCAGGGGAATAAAACACTGTAATTAAGGCTGCATCTTTGATTATTTTCCTACAGCATGCCCCATTATGTTTCATCTTTACATATAATATAATATTAGTCCAATAGAATTATTATAAGCATGTACAGTATAGGTATTATTTTAACGTTAATGATTTTATTATATTTGTAAAATTCATTTAACCATATGGACATGGTTTTGGACCCAAAATACTGTATACCCATATGTTTAAATTAATAATCTTCAATGTTGAAATGACACCTATACTGTAGATATGAGGCTAGAGCAGAACAGCATGTGTATATTTCACACTCACGATTTTAGTGTGAAGTACCTGTATTAAGCCTCGAGCTCGCTCTGTGTATCTCTTAGTGTCTCTGTCTCCCTGAATCTCTGCTCAGTTCATTTCAGCCTGCTATTTGTAAGTAAATGGATGAAAAGCTTCATTCAGTTAACAGTTACTTTGGGCAACTAATGTGAGCAATAAACACTGAAAACGCAGATAAGCAGTGTGGAAACAGGACTGAGATCTGCAATAACTGCAACTGCATTATAAATATATATGGTAAATGTGGTTTCCAGTTAAAGGAGGTCCGGTGGTTTAGGTTGACGTAATTGATGGGAAAGAGCCTTCTGGGGAGAATGAGTCCCTGAATGTGTTTCAGTTCCAGTAGCACTCAAAAATGTGTGTTTTTTTTTCCCATACTAAATGGTCCTTCAGTACATTTGCCTTAATTAGTTGCATTTATAGGGCTGAGCTGAAGCTACCTCAAACAAACACAGGGTCTCTTTTCAAGCTGTGTATGGAGAATCGGAAATGACGGCAGGGGCTGACAAAGATGGAGAGCATGACTTGTGTTTAGGAAGGGCGGATGAGTGTGAGAGTGAGAAAGAGAGTGCGAGAGAGTAGGCAGGAGAGAAAGACAGCGAGAACAATAATAAAGCATTCAATGGCTTCTGTCAAGGCATATAAGAGCAGCCTGAAAGCTTGTCGCTCAGTTGCTGTCAGAGGCGTAACCGCATGTCTCTTTCTAATAAAGCTGCTTGTGTGTTATTGGGGATGATGCGGCATTAAACTCCAAATACACACGTCTGACATCAGCATGTTTCCTCTTTAGTGTTATTATTATGCTCATTTCAGGAACTTAGGAGCTCTGTTGAACCAATAGTTGCACTCAACTTTAGCAACATATTAGTATTATCATCATCATTTCTTTTACCATTTACCCTTTTACAGTTTCACGTGAAGATACAAAAAAACTCCTTTCCTCCATCCCTGTACCTATTAGAATAAGCCGGAGTGATTTTTAGAATTTTTAGAGTGTTTAGAGGAATGTTTGGCTTAATTCTAAGCTTTTGCAGCATATTGAATTTTTAGTCAATGTGCAATTACTCTGAAATGCTTTCATTCTGTGTGTTCTGCATTCATGCCTTTTTTGTTCAAACACAATACTAACACTTCTGATCCGAAGTGTGTTCATTTTGAATTGAACCAATACACTGCAGGAAGATAAAAGTTTGAGAGCTACTGCCTTTGATGGACTATTTGTTGATCAAGCTGCTTTAAATCATTTTGGTGCACATTGGCGCATGGAGACTGTGCTCTTCTGAACCTGCTGAGACTAAATTCATAACATGCCATGACTCAGATCAATACAGGTCAGAGTCTAGCTTCTAGTGCAGACTTAATCAACAAGTGGTATGCAGTCTGCAATTAAACCATTTAAAAGGTTACAAATGGCCAAACAGCACTACCCGTTAATATATAATAAATAATAACAGTTAATTGGCAGAGTGAGCTGAATCTCAGCCAGCAAAATGTAGCAGACAAGAATAATTCACTCCTAATATTCGTTGTAAGAGAAGGCCAACATCCTTTGCTCTCTCAAACTGCTAGTTAAGGTTTCAGTGTTGAGCTTCCTCAAAATGTAAGAGTGAATTATCAAAGTCTGCTGCTGTGTTTATCAATACATTCTAGCTAGCATTAACTTTTCATGATAAATGTTCTTATTCTCGGCTTTA
>CM040456.1:8701567-8710988 GCA_022758105.1 Pangasianodon gigas | reverse complement strand
TTTTATAATGTAGGTCTGTCTCAGTGTAACTTTGTAGGGTAGTGTAATCAACCCAGGTAGGTTACACTAAAACATAGGGTCAGCAAAGTGAATGTAATAGTCACAGGTTGGTCTTTTACAATGAAAGACTTCCAAAAAAAATAAAAAATACCATTAGCCCTTAGCACACCCTACAGAGAGCTATAATAAATGGAGGTTATAAGTGATGTAGCCTTGAAAGATTGTAAGCTGGCATTTTTTTTATTGCCTCCAAAGCAATAAACAACACAGAGTCCATAGATACAGCAAACTGTTCTAATAAGCATGAGGCTGATACATCTGGTTATTACTTTACACACAGGGCCTGTACACACAAAATTCCTAGTGATTAAAAAAAAATTAATACTCATAAGAACTATTTGTTTACCTATTTCAATTTTATTGAACTCAATTGTATATATAGTGCTTTTAACAATAGAAATTGTCACAAAGCAGCTCTACAGAAATTAAGTTAAGGTCCCTAATAAACAAGACAGAGGTGACAGTGGCAAGGAAAACTCTCTGAGATGAAGAAACCTTTAGAGGAAGCAGATTCAAAAGGGAATCTATGCTCTTCTGGGTTAGGAGAGTTAGGACAGATAGACCAATCTGGATAGACTTCAACATAAAATGATTTTTGGGAAGTTTAAATCTTTAGGGTATCAATGTGGGACAGCCCATAGCAGGAGAAGATGAGTCACAAGTGCAGAAGAAAACAAGCTGAAGAAGTATCGAGCTGGTTCGGAGGGTGAGGGGAGCCACAGCAGTAGAAGTGTGTCAGGATCAGGCAGCGGCAGCAGGAGTACAAGTATAGCTTGACAGAGAGAAAGATCAGATTATCAGGTATGCTCTTATCCTCCGCTGGTTTAAAATGGTGTATACTGAGAGAGAGTTGAAGCAGGGACTCTGGCAGGTCTATCTGTGACAACATAACTAAAAGAAAACCAGCAGACAAAACAGGAATGAGAGCACACTGGAACATAAAGCATCCTGCCACTCCACCATCAATAAGCCTGCGTGATCATGTAAGAGAGGGGGAACAGCAGCATCAAAACATCCCAGTTTACCATAACTCTCTCTGCCCATGAACCCCCAGATCTGCAACTTTACATGAGAGAACAGCTATCTAACAAAATGCCTGAATAAACATGTAATGACAGTTGAATCTCCATGAATATTCTTACGGCACAATAATGGCACATCCTGAAACATCCGGAATAATACACATCCTGGTGCTGAAAAATTGCAGTAAAAGGTAGGGAGGACTGGACAAGAGGTGGGAAGGCAGATACATCATTACTGCTACATGGCACACCTCTGGAGACAGAAATGAAAGAGACTAGAAAGATAGGGTGGGGGAAATGAGAATGAAGACAGAGAGTGTAGAGAGACAGAGAGGGAGGGAGAGAGGGAAAAAGAGATGCAGTTAGAGTGAGAGTGCATGAAACTGGGAGAGTGAACATGAAGAGACCGCAGCAGGGATTTGCATTTAATTATGTGTTTGCATCATTAGAGGCATAGAGCGTCAGTGGGACGCCTCGTCATATCCATCCTCACTACCAAAACAGGGAGCGGAAGAAGAGGGGCGGGACGAGAAGTCCATTATCACTGGGGTGGATTTTGTCTGTATATGCACGCACATCCAGGGTCCTTTCTTAGTCATCTGTACTTTGGTGCCCTCTCTAGAGCTTGATGGCTATACCAGAGCATAAACTTGTTTTGTCAGATAGTGTGAAAATTTCTGCAGTCCTGACCAATGGTACAAGAATAAGACAGAAATCCTCCTTTGTGGCTCAATCCAGACACAGCAAATGTCTTCAGCAAACTGTGTGGTCAAACTCAGCATGCCAAAGTCAGAAGTCAAAACCTTGAGATGATACTTGGCGTAAGCGTTTGCTCACCCAATCTGCCGTCATTCACTCGAAAAGTGAAAGCCAGTAAGTCAGAGTGTAACACAATGGGAAGATACTAGCAATAAAGGGATTTTGAGTTTCTTTATATAATACCAGGGGGAAATACCTGAAATTTCATTCATTCATTCATTCATTCATTCATCTTCAGTAACAGATTTTTTGTGAACAGGCTCATGGTGGATCCAGAACCCATCTTGGGAACACTAGATGTGAGGCGGCAATACAACCTGAATGTGACGCCAGTAAATCACAGGGCTCCATGCACACGTTCATTTACACAGAGGCATGTTTTTAGGGAACCCAAAGGAAACTCACACGGACACGGAGAAAAGGTAGAAACTATACACAGACAGTAACGACCTCAAGATCGAACCAGGGACCCTGGAGCTGTGAGGCATAAATGATATTTGCTGCACCACTGTGCCACCTATTTTATGAATATGCAAATTAGAAATGCACTAAGTCACTTAACTTGGTAAAACCCTGATGTTGTATTGCCTGGATTTGCATATTGAAACATGATGTTGTTGTTGTTCCTCTTCCGGGTGCTCCTGTTAGGGGTTGCCACAGCGGATCATTGGTCCGGGTATTTGATTTGGCACAGTTTTTACGCCAGATGCCCTTCCTGACACAACCCTCCCCAATTTTACCTGGGCTTGGGACCGGCACTGAGAGCGCACTGTTGTACGCAGCTCCAGTGGCTGGGGTTGGTTCCCTGGCCAGGAATCGAACCCAGGCCGCAGCGGTATTCAATACTGAGATTTTTAGCTCCCATCCTTTTACCCAGCATTCCTAGGATAGGCTCTGAATCCAATCCATTACTGAAAATGAATGAATGAATTTTCAGTTCCCACTGTTTCTTAAAAGAAGTCATGACATTTTCCAATTAACCAGTCTACGTATTCAAATTAGTTGTAATACTAATTCATTGAAAGTCATAAAAAATAAATTCTTTAAATAAAAAATATATAAAGTTTAGGGTGACTTTAAAGTACTCATATGGCATTACACACACTGTACCACATTTCACATGAGTGCTGCTTTAGTATGATTAGTTCTGGCTAATATTTATTAAGCACACTATTATTATTTCCCATTAAAACAGGTAAAACAGGCATGAGGGCACTCTGGAACATAAGGCATACTGCCACTCCACTCCACGTTCCCTCCACTCGTAAGCGTGAGGGAACATGTTTCCCACCCTATTTCCTCAGAAACAGGTTTCGATTTTGGTGCAAATGCTCTGTTTAGGGTTTTGACTTTCAGAAGATGATGCAAGTATTGCTGCTTATTTCAGATGCTCACACAGGCTAAAGAGGATTTAAAGGACATTCAAAATTCTCTAATAAGACATTAAAAAAATCATTAGTTTTTTCTGTAGCAGCTTTTCAGTAATCCTGGCCCAGTAATGCCATATATTGTTAAAAAAAATAAATAAATAAATAAATAATCCTGTAATAATATGTGTGAAAACACATGCTCATTCCTCCTACAGCTGTAAATTGCCTTGTCCAACCTCCATGTTCATAACGTCATTGCTAGTTATCTGCATTATTTTTTTTTCTTTTATGGTGATGCATGAAGAAGTCAGCCCTGTTTCAGTGTTATTCCTGGAGGTGTTGAAAGCATAGTGGTGGCCTGGAGATATATGAATGGGGTAAAAAAAAACAACCCTGTTTGTCCCTCAACATCAGAGACTACACCTCTGTCCCAAAAGAAGATATTAATGTCCAGCTGCTGTTTTAGCTAGAATTCAGCTGTTTTAAATGCACAGAATCTAATTCTTTGATTATATTAGTATGAGTATTATTATATTAGTGGCTGTGCATCACCCATCCTACACTGAGTTTTACTTGCTTAATCATTTATTCATTTGTGTTCATTGATTTTATGACTGTTCCAATTGATTTTACTTGACTTATTCAACTCCTGGGTCAACATCTCAATGAGATAGTTTCTTGATTCCCAATTTTCTATTATTTGTGGTTATGTTTTCTAGTTGGCATGTCTTTAACTTTTTTTTTTTTTTAAATCATTCAGGCTAAAATCTGAAGAACAGCATATACATGCACTGAACTTCTGCAAAGCCTTGGTTGAATTATGCATGGGAGTTGAGTTTGGCTCTCATCACACTAATAAGAAAGTGTAGTCTAAGGTTTTTAATTGGCTATCCTGCTCAAGAAGCTTGAAAATGTTTGACTTTTAAATGCTGTTTCTCTAATTAATAATTTAAAAAGGCCTTTTAAAGTCTCTCTCTCTGCGTCTCTCTTCTCTTACTTTTCTCCAACCTAGCACACATCATACTTCTATATGACAGCCAAAAGGTTTTTAAGCTTTTTTGTCCTCTTATTGCAAAATTGCTAATAAATCCCTCCAGGGAAAAGAATTTCCATATTTGTGGATTTCTGTAGTGAATTCCCTCAGTGTTATATGTCGTATGTTATCACTACGGCTGTCCATTCTCTTTGCTACACTATTAGTTAATAAACATTTCATGGCATCAGCTCTATTGAGACCCCTCTATTGTTGAGTTTTTTTTAAGGTAATCTTTTTTATTCTCCTTGAATATGCCTTTTTATGATTCTTCAGCATTTTGAGTCAAAGTAGTATATTTCTACCCTCATGCTGAGAGACAAATACACTTCAAATTCAAATATGACCAAATCTTTTCAATCAAAATATTGGCTGTGAATTTCAGGATGAATTTTTCCCCAAATCTTTTGGAAAACTCAGCTTCTGCCACCGATCGTGTCTTTCACCTATCTGATTCCTTTATTATTATTCACACATTTATATTCTTCTTCATCTTTAGTCAGCTTTGAACTTTTCATTCTCTGTCATTCGAGCTCTTTTTCTCTCCTCCACTCCAACACTTTTTGTATAAATGGTGTCAGTCATGCTATGCCTCTGGCTTGGTGATGATACATACAAAGAGTCATGCATGCACAGGCACACACACATATATGCAAACACACTAATTCACATATACACACACTTACACAAAACTCCCAGCTGGTTACTTGTTGTAGGTGGAGCGGGGAAAGCCTGTTTGTCCAGTCATGCAGTGTTAGTGTGGAGGTGGAAAGGGAGAGAGGGATGCGGTATCCAAAACTTGAAAGCGAGTGGAGGCGGTGTTGAATAACATGGACATCCTCAGGCTCTTCATGTTTTCTCCGCCTATCTGTTTGTCTGTCTGTCTGTCACTTTGTCTGTCTGCCTAATGCTGATGTCATTTTTTATTAAGGAACTTTTGCTGTGTTAGGCTGTGGTGCACTGACAGAAAATAAAGTACTGTTCATAAGCATTTTTGTTTTTGAATGTACAAACAATGTAAATGTGTCTTTAAAGGTAGAACAGTGCCCTTAATGTAATCTATTTGACTCAGTGACTCATTTTAATCCCAGTTTAGTATGACAGTGAAAACACTTTCCTACATATACACTCTCAAGTGTTAATAGTGTATGGTTCAATGTACAGTAAATACACAGCTGGTGAAATCATGACCTTTTAACTTTACTTACTTAACCAAAGAGCACTTTATGAAGGAGGAAGATGACTCTTAGGAGTGACTAGTTATTATTTACGTAAGTGACTATTTATTATTTACCTAAGTACCTTAGGTGTTTTAATGTCTGTAAACCTTCATCTAGGCTGTTAATTAACAATCCTTTATTAGATCTGTACCTTATTTAATGGATAGCTGACCCTTTTCAGTGTAAAAATAATTTCATGGACCCCCTTCATGATGGCAGAGCAGCTTTATTTGATAAATATCATCCAAATATTCAGATATGGGTACATTATACAAATATTAACTTTCATAACTATTTATTTGAGCCATGATGTTATTTATGCTCATTTTTAAGATATTGGGCTAAATAGTAGCCTAATTAAAAGTGTGCTCCATGGTTTTATGCTCCATTGTTTTTTTTTAAATATAATGATTAACAACAACCCTTTTAAGGGTTCTTCTGTTGTTTTTCTGGAGAAACCCTTAAAAGTTCTGTGCAGAACCCTGCAGCCAAGTGTTTCCCTCTCAGAAAGTGTTCCAAATAAAGACCCTTAATTATCCAGTGAACCCTTAAAGAACCATTATTTAGAAGAGTGTAAGGTACAGACCCCATCTGGAGAACCACAGCTCTAGAGTGGCTAACTTCTCCTCTGTAAAGTATGACTCTGCCTCTAAAAGCTTCTCACTATGAAAGGCGCAGGAAAACCACTCCCAAATGATGCCAAGAAACGAGCCGCGTGCACACATCTCTCCGGTCCTATCCTCCTCTTCTCGGTCCAGTCATCATTAACGGGCTTGGTGCCCGCTCTCTCCCGTCCCCGCCCCTCCCGTTGTCTCGTGCGCGCGCCACTAAGTGTCTGTAACGTGAGTGTGTGGACCAATCTGCGCACAGCCCGACTTCCCTCTAGCCTTATCGGTTGCGCGCGCTCTCGAAGGATGGATACACTCATTTACGTCCTCCACTCACTCCCCCTGTGCGCGCGCGCTTTCTCCGGGGTTGCCAGATTGGGTTGACTGTTGCCCGTCCATTAAGAGTTTAAAGCACATTAAAAATTCTGTATAAGCCAATATAAGCACACATTTCCAAATACATATTATAACAAACATCTACAGAGTGCAAAGCATTACCGAATTCACTGAAAATTAGTTAAACCTACAGGCAGTATCCAACCCCATAGCTGTCATTCCATTAAGGTTTGGATGGACACCGGGCAATCTGGCAACACCGCCCCTCCTCTTCCGTTCTTCCACCCCCTCGCTCGAGCCTGACCCGGTTGATGACGTAGGAGAGATTCCGTGGTGCCCACCGACGTAGGCGCCGCGCCGCCGGGCGACTATAAAGGGCGGCCGGTGTGAGCTTTCGGCACTCGCTCTCATCAGTCGCTCCGACTCAGGAACCAGAGCATCAGCGGAGATAGCAAGGAACCGCTCGCCTCCTTAAGGCTAACTCGCTTTCGACTTTGGTTCGGAATGGAAACTTCTGCCTTTACGCGGAGCCGACGAAGCTCCATGGCGCACGACTTCAAGAGTAAGTACCTTCTGCAGTTTGCTTATGTCTTGGGCTGTACTGTATTGCAAATTTCTCTTGCACTAAAATTTTGTTCTCCTGTTGATCATTGTATTTTAAGTACATTATAAAAACCTTTTGGAATAACTGAGTAAATGAATATGTGTTATGCATAGTGAGGATACAGCTTTCAAAGTTGTGTAAAGACATTTTGTGGAACCATGATGACTGGTTTTACTTTTACATTGCATAAACATTTAGTTTAAACATGTTAATGTTACGAATTTTTCAGAAGTGGAATACTCGTTCAACCTAAGTTGACTTTTATGGGGTTTTGCCTGACTTAGTTTTACTGTAGAACAGAGATGCATTAGAACCTAGAACATGCATTAGATACTTAAATATGCCCTGGTCAACAGTTTGAGTGATACTTTAATATGGTCAACAGTTTGAGTGGCACTCACTGTCTGAGCAGTGTGTCTGAGCTCATTTCTTAATGGAACATCTTATGTGTGTTTTCTTAGGTGGTCTCTCGCTCTGGCTGGTGGTCTGGTTGGTTGTGCTTAAGCCTGCACCTGTGCAGAGCTGCCCACACCTGTGCGTGTGTTACCCGACTCCCATGACCGTGAGCTGCCAGGCGCAGAACTTCACCTTCGTGCCCACCGGCGTCCCCTACGAGTCACAGCGCGTCTTTCTGCAGAACAATCGCATCACAGAGCTGAGAGTGGGCTCCTTTGGCTTTGGGACTCAGGTATGTGTGTCTGTAAGAGAAAGTGTGAGACTGTATGAGTGAGTATTTCTCTTGTAAAGTATTAAGTGTAAATGTATTACCTTTAACTAATTCTCTATTTTCACCTCTCCCTTTTTGCACTTGTTATCACTTCCTCTTCTATTCACATTCCTCACTACTTTCCACCTCTCACTGTGCTGTCTATCTCAATTTTCTCTACTCAAATCCATGCTTTCTTCACCACAATCTGGCCTTTCACAACTTTCTCCTTCATTCACCTCTTTTTCTTTCTCTTTCTGCTCATCCTTCCTTGTTTATTCTTTTCTTTACATCTGTCACTCCACCCCTTTGCCACCATCCTTATTTCCTTCATCCTCTCCACCTTTCTTTCTTGCACCCTCACTCTCCTACTCTTCAGGTTCTGTGGCTCTTCTCCAACAACATTACCTGGATTGAGGCTGGTGCTTTCAGTGAGCTGCGTGATCTGGAGGAGCTGGATCTGGGTGATAACCCTCACCTGCGCCGCCTGGAGGGTGGAGCTTTCCGTGGGCTGGAGAAGCTGCAGAGCCTCCACATGCACCGCTGCCGTTTGGCCGCCCTCCCCCATGACATCTTCCACAAGCTCTACAGCTTGCAGTACCTCTATCTTCAAGAGAACCAGCTCCACTTCCTCCAGGATGACCTGTTCGCTGATCTTATCAACCTCAGCCAGCTGTTCCTGCATGGCAACCGCATCCGCACGCTGTCCGAGAACGTGTTCCGTGGCCTGGTCAACCTGGACCGCCTGCTGCTGCACGACAATCGCATCCGGCAGGTCAACCGCCGCGCCTTCCGTGACCTGGGCCGCCTTACCATGCTCTTCCTTTTCAACAACTCATTGGCTGAGCTGCCCGGCCAGGCAATGCGTGATGTGGAGTCCATCCAGTTCCTGCGGCTCAACAACAATCCCTGGGCCTGTGGCTGTGAGGCTCGCCCACTCTGGGAGTTCTTCAGGTCCAACCGGGTCTCCAGTTCTGAGCTGCTGTGTGCCTCTCCTGCTCCCCGCCGTGGCCTGGACCTCCGCTTCCTGCGTGAGATGGACTTTGCCCTGTGCCCCCTGCCAGACCCTGGCTCCCTGGCTGGAACCACCACCACTACCTTCAGCACCAAGACCCGCTGGTGGTTCTCCAAGCACAAGCCTGTCAGCTCCACCAAGGGTATCTTCGAGAAGAGCTCAGAAACCGTGAAAGCCCATCCCTTCTCCGCTGGCAAACCCTCAATCACATCCACATCCACGAAGTATGAGCTGGGCGAGGAAGAGGCGCTGCTTCCTAAGCTGGAAAAAGAAGAATATTGGGCCAACTATGGCAATGAGGATGCAGGTATCACCTCGCTGCGCTGCTTTGAAGTGGAATGCCCTGACTTTGACACCCTTCCACCTTTCTCTTCTTCATCTTCTTCCTTACCTTCTACTCTCTTGCTAGTTGTTATGTCCATCCTGACTGTATCTATCCATCTCCTCTTTGGCTGAATCTTTGTATCTTAGTAAGGGATCTTGATCCCCCATTTCTTCTTCCCCTCTCTGGAGGAGCGAAGACCCCGTTTACTCAACCTAATTCTCACATACCTGATTCCTGTTTAACTTCTACCTTACCTGTATCTCTGTTCTGTTCAGTTTGAGCCTCTAGGCTATCCAGGCAACTAGAGGGCACTACACTGATTTAGGATACAGTAGGGGAAGCAGGGGATTCAGGGCAGGTACT
>CM040456.1:8684067-8696567 GCA_022758105.1 Pangasianodon gigas | reverse complement strand
GTACCCTCATGGGCACATCTTTTGTACCTTTAAAATGTATCTTTCACCTGGATATGTGGGTATAGAGTATCTTTAAAAATGAAAATCTTTAATGAAGGTACATAAAGTACTAAACCTTTGACAAAATACACAATTTCACAATAACAGAACAGTTACAGAACCCCTTACGGAAAAATCACATACATTTCATATGTGATCACGTGATCATACAGAAATTATAGGATAAAACATGTGACATGTGTAGTGTCTTAAAATCACATGCGTAAAACTAACATGTGAATCATGTGTGTTCATGTGACTTTTCTAAAGTATAGCTCTGGTTGAGATTCACCCATGACAACACTGTTTGTTCAGATAAAAGAAGGTAACTACGCATTGTTGTGAAACAAGAAGACACAATTTATTGTCTTCAGTGTGCTGTTTTGTCCTGATGTAGATTTAGATTGTATTTAAAGTGTTTAGACACAGCTGGAAGCTTGCTGCTATCAACCATAAAGAAAGGCTCTAAAGATTTTTTTTTTAACAGATTGGAACAGGCAAAGCAGCTTGAAGACTTCCTTTGACTTTGATTTCAAAAGAAAATCCCAGAAGTAGGGAAGGGGATTTAATGACAGTTTATCAGGCCACATGTTATTGTCTACACCCTGTGCTTTGTTGTGAGTAATTTATAATTTGTTGTTGTAATTTATAATTAATTAATTAATTATATTTAGCTCTAAGTGATTTCAAATAATCAGGCAGGGTTTACAGTTTTTTTCTTAAAACAATAAGTTCAGATCTCTGAACAGTTAGTTTCTTAGTTTCACACCAGATTTGAATTTCTTATTCATTTAAGCAAATTGCATGTGTTTTGGCATATGTGTGCAAAAGAGTACGTACAATTGTCTACAGTTTGCACAATAACTAAATGCACATGGCTTGCTGATCAAAACTGATGAGTTGAAATTGTCATACTGTTCACAACTTCTAAATATTCTTTCATTGTGTGAGCCATCACATGCAAAATGATCCATTCAATTATCAAAATCTGTCAAACATACGTGTATATGCCATAAGTATCTAGGACATGGAATGTTTGTGGCATCTGCTAAATTGGCAAACGACCTGCCATAGTAATGAAATAGGAATCACAATCTTATCAATCAACCAATCAGATTTGGAAGCATATATATGGAGCTTGCCCAGAGCACAATCACTGCCATTTCTGAACACTGAGGAACATCACAACCCTGAACAGCAGCTACATGCAAGTGGAAGAGAAATAAGAAGATATGTAAAAAATGGACACGCAAATGTGAATTTTCTGTTTACATGTAACACATTGCTACAAAAATAAATGTACTGTATACATACAAATGCATATTCTTTTTCTGTGTACTACAGTATTGACTTTTCCCAGTAAACTTTTACCTACTGTTGAAATCTGTATCTAAAAAGCTTAGTGTGATACACAACAGCATTCAGCTAGACAAAAGTGACATTCTTGTATAATAAGCAGTCACTGTCAACAAAAAGTAGAACAAAAATGAAATTTGTATATAACAAACATTTCCAGAGTTGACTGCCATGGTGAAAAAACATCTAAACATTTTGACCAGTATGGCTCACACGATGACAAAAAAACTGTTCATTTTGGTGGCATTGGCCAATATACTATTACACAGTAATGACGTTTTGAAGCATGAATTAAATGTTTTGGGTGAGTTAATACATTTTGCAGACATGCAATAGAGTTGTGATGTCCCATAAAACAGTTATGACAATTGCACTTACAGTTTACAGAATGTTAAGACTGTTTCAAAAAATGAGCCAAAGCGATTGAGAAAAACTGTAAAATCTGATCTGGATTGTTTCAATTCTGTTCTATAGTAATTTTCAGGAAGTTAGTGGTTTTCCCTCCTGGCTTCTCTCCTGATAAAGTGCCCAATCCTGTCAGTGGAAATGAAAACAGTTGCCTTGCTATAAATATCAGCAGCTCTAATGGTGGTTAAGGTATATCTTTGTGGTAATGAGGGTGCACAGACTTGGTCAAAGCTGTATTTTTAGATTTTTAGGTCATGGTTCAGTGAGCATTTTAAAGAAATAATCCTGTTTAAGTCCCCTTCTTACTCTTATTTGGGAGCTTCAACATTCAAAGGCAGGAAACCACTTTTAAATATGTATTTTTAAAAAAATCCAAAAACCTGGAATATCTTCTCTCCCGAAAAAAGTATTGAATACATTAATTGTTACTAAAATGAAATATATTAGTGCTTAAACCAAAAAATAAAACATGCTGGAAAATGAATAAATTAATAACAAGAAAATGCCTTGCTGATGAGTGATGTCAGAGGTCAGAGGTTCAAGCTGACTGGAAAGCTATGGTAATTCAAATAGCCATTCTTTATTTGAACAGAAAAGCATATCAGAAAGCAACATGTCAAACCTTGAGGCAGATGGACTACAGCAGTTGACCACATTGGGGTTCCACTCCTGTCAGTCAAGAACAAGAGTCTGAGGCTACTGTGGGCACAGGTTCACCTAAACTGTACAGCTGAAGATTGGAAAAACACTGCCTGGTGATTCTCCTCTGACTTCCTCATCAACAAGGTATTTTTACCAGCAGAACTGCCACTCACTGGATGTGTTTTTGGTGTTTTCTGCACCATTCTGTGTAAACTCTAATAATGTGAAACTCTAATGTGTGAAAATCCCAGGAGATCAGCAGTTTCTGAAATACTCAGAGCAGCCCATCTGACACCAATAACCATGCCACAGTTACAGTCACTGAGATCACTTTCCCCCCATTGTGATGTTTGAGGTGAACATTAACTGAAGCTTTTGACCTGTCTCTGCATGATTTTATGTGTTGTGCTGTTGCCACATGACTGGCTGATTGGATAATTTCATGAATGATCAGGTGTTCCTAATAAAGTGAATGGTGAGTACAGAGAATCATGTGTCCTAACGATCAAGTTAGCGTCTACGAGTAATATATTTCATTAATAGATATTACAGCATTGTGTAAAGCACACTGAAGATGCCTTACCTGGTGAATAGCACAGCTTCTTCACTTTCTCACTATTCCTCATGTTCATTTGCTTTTCTCTATCTATTGTAATTTCAGTTTCAGATTTCCTCTGTATTTTGTGGAGAGGCTGATGGAGTTGATGGGCTATGAAATGCTTTCATGTTGTATAATTGCACTCTGGATTTCCCATAGCTTACTGGCATTGTTTGCTTTCACCAGACTGCAGATTCCTTCTTGTTACTGAGCCATGAAAACTGCTGTTCTGCCACAAACATGAGGCTGTTATATAATTCTACAAAGTACATATGGTGTAGTACAGCAAAACCCAGTGGAATAATGAATACAATTAAATTAATCAGTATATTTTTATGGATTTTGTAGTATGTTTTGCTTGAATACCAGTTTACCATAATACCATATGGATACAGTATTTATTATATGAGTACACACATTTTTGCCATTATGAATGTCTGAATTGTTAACCTGCATCTGAGGTGTTAACATGTTTTCGAGTTACATACGCCAATCAGTTATAACATTAAAACCACTGACAGGTGAAGGGAATAACATTGATTATCTCATTACAATAGCACCTGTCAAGGGGTGGGATATATTAGGCCGCAAGTGAACAGTCAGTTCTCGAAGTTGATGTGTTGGAAGCAGGAAAAATGGGCAAGCGTAAGGATCTGAGTGACTTTGACAAGGGTCAAATTGTGATGGCTAGACGACTGGATCAGAGCATCTCCAAAACGGCAGGTCTTGTGGGGTGTTCCCAGCATGCAGTGGTTAGAACCTACCAAAAGTGATCCAAGGAAGGACAGCTGGTGAATCGGTGACAGGGTCATGGGCACCCAAGGCTTATTGATGTGTGTGGGGAGAGAAGGCTAGCCCGTCTAGTTCAAGCCCACAGAAGAGCCACTGTAGCACAAATTGCTGAAAACATTAATGCTTGCTATGATAGAAAGGTGTCAGAATACACGGTGCATCACAGCTGGCTGTGTATGGGGCTGCATAGTGGCAGACCGGTCACAGTGCCCATGCTGCCCCCTGTCCACCACCGAAAGCACCTACAATGGGCATGTGAGCATCAGAACTGGACCATGGAGCAATGGAAGAAGGTGGCCTGGTCTGATGAATCACATTTTCTTTTACATCATGTGGACGGCCGGGTGCGTGTGCGTCGCTTACCTGGGGAAGAGAAGGCACCCGGATGCACTATGGGAAGAAGGCAAGCTGGCAGAGGCAGTGTGATGCTCTGAACAATGTTCTGCTGGGAAACCTTGGGTCCATGTGGATGTTACTTTGACACATACCACCTACCTAAACATTGTTCCAGACCAAGTATACCTCTTCATGGCAACAGTATTCCCTAATGGCAGTGGCGTCTCTCAGCAGGATAATGCACCCTGCAACACTGCAAAAATTGTTCAGGAATGGCTCCGAAATGAAAAAATGAAAGGTGCTAAGAGTACTGATGTATTTCAGACAGCTGCAAATACAACAATTATGCATCATATTAGGCTGCATCTTTGCCACCCTCTGTCATTTTTTTTTGTCATTTTATTGTCCTCTGCGTCCCTGTTTTTTCCTTCATCAAACCACCATGTATAATAACACAGGCTGTTGTTCCTGTGTGATAATCAGCCTTTTTTATATTCAGACCTTGTAGCAGGGATGATTCTGTTTCAGTCTTGTCATATAAACGTGAGAACTGACAGCTCATGAGCTGCAACTGGTATTACTCTTGATAAAATATGACAACCTTAACTTGTCAAGGAACTCTCAAGGGTCACCAGTTTACCTCAATCCTACAGTGCATTCACCCTCAACCCCCAAATTTTCCACATTTTGTAGTGTTACAATCTGGGACGGGAATGTATTTAATTGGGATTATGCTGTGAATCTACACAAAATATCCTATTATACTGAAGTGAGAGTAAAGCACAATATCCATACCACTTATCCTACACAGGGTCACAGGAGAGCCTGTAGCCTATCCCAGGGACCTTGGTGCACAAGTCCAGGGACACCCTGGATGAGGTTCCAACCCATCGTAGGGCACAATCGCACACACATTATGGATAATTTGGAAATGCCAACACATGTCTTTGGACTAGGGGAGGAAACCGGAGTACGCAGAGGAAACCCCCGAAGCACGGGGAGAACATGCAAACTCCACGCCCACAGGGCAGAGGTGGGATTCTAACCCCCAACCCCGAAGCTGCGAGGCAAACGTGATAACCACTAAGCCACGTGCCCTCCAAAGCACAATATATTTCGCAAAATTATTTACAAAAAAAAATCCCAAAAACATAAAAGTTGTGATTGCATAAATATTCTCCCCTGTTGCTGTAAAACTCCTAAATTAGTACTGGTGCAACCACTTGCCATCAGAAGTCTTGTAATTAATTGAACGTAGTCCACCTGTGTGCAATCAAGCGGACTAAAGTGATCTCAATCTAAATACGCCTGTTTCTAGAAGGCACTAGAGTTTGTTAGAGAACATACTTAAATAAACAGCGCCATAAAGGCAAAGATCCTATCAAAACAAGTCTGAGGCATAGCTCTGGAAAAATATCAATAACAGTTTTTTTTTTAAATCCATTATTAAAAAGTGGAAAGAGCATGGAACAACCGCAACTCTATCTATAGAGGAGGCCATCCACCAAAGTAAAGTTAGTGAGAGAAGTAACTGAGAGGACAGAGGTAAATATAAATATAAAGGAGCTAGAGTGATCTACAGCTCAGATGGGAGAAGCTGTTGACCAAAACAGAATTTAGGGCCTTGGCACAAAGCACTACATTTGGCAGAAAACCAACACTGTACATCACCCTGAGAACCATCCCTACACTGAAGCATGGTGGTGGTAACATCATGTTGCGGAGGTGCTTTTCATCAACACAGACTGGGAAACTGGTCAGAGTTGAGGGCAAGATGGATGAAGCCAAATACAAGGCAATACCAGGAGAAAACCTTTCTCAGTCTGCAAGAGACATGACCTGGTGTGGAGGTTCACCTTCCAACAGGACAACAACTCTAAGCATATTACCAGCGTGATACTGGATTGGTTCAAAAGCAAGAATCAGCATGTGTTAGAACGGCCCAGTCAAAGCCCAGACCTCAATCTGTGGCAAGACTTGAAAATTGCTGTTTACTAACAACTTTGTCTTCAACCAATCTGACAGCGCTCGAGCAATTTTGCCAAGGAAAATAGACAAAATATCAGGATCTTGATGTACAAAGCTGATAGAAACATATCACAGAAGAATTGAAGCTGTACTGGTTTTGACTCAGGGGAGCAAATACAAATACTTACTAGAAAATTCTGCTTTTTTGTTTAATTAACCTTTGCGTCTCAGTAAAAATTATTTTGCACCTTCAAATATTAGACATATTGTGTAAGTCACATGATAAAAAATCCTGATTAAGTCCATTTGACTTCCATGTTGTAACACTACAAAATGTTACAACACGTAATATAAGTATATAAAACATACATCATTCCAACTGATGTAATGTATATGTTTGACAAATTATGACTATGCATTGAAGAGTAAAAACAAAGCAATGCATTTTTTATCATCAAGGTCACATCACTTTGAGACTTTGGAATTATAAGGCACTATCTATGATTTTAAAATATTAAGCCATGAAGTATTTCCACTCAAAAAAGGTCAAAGCAGATTTTCTACTTAATGTTTTTATTGTTTATAATTTTTTAATATATATTATTTTATTTTAAATATTTAAATATTTATTTTATTGTTTATAATATTTATAATATTTTAGTGTACAATATGTGAATCTCTATCTATTTTTGGTCAAATTGCAGATAAGACATTTCTGTGTAAAATCATTATCCAGTGCTGATAGCACTGTAGATAAACGAGTTATTGATTCAGAGCATCTCACACTGGGTTTAGAAAACAATGAATGTAATTTGAGGACTGGGCAGAAACAACTGAGAAACCTGTCTAATATAATTGTCAGGCATATATATATATATATATATATATATATATATATATATATATATATATATATATATATATATATTGCTTTCCAGCAAACAGTACATCTGACCCAAGTAATCGGCTTTTAATTGCTCTAATTACTTTGCATATTTCAGGAGCTGACGTAAAACAGAAGGGCAAATTGAGACCCTTGTAGTAGCATGCATGACTGTTTCCTCAATACGTCACCAAATGATGTTTTGTTTGAAGGAAGGATGACAGGAAAAAGCTGGTACCATGATTCTGACTTCTTTTTTTATTCTGCATAAGAAATATTCATCAGTGGGTGGCATTATATCAATTTTCCCCATGCCAGGCCTGACTGTGGGTCTATGCATGCTTGTGATCTTGGATAAGGGTGCTTGTGCTCAGGATGGCATATCATCTGCCTGACGTGTGTGTGTGTGTGTGTGTGTGTGTGTAGAGAGAGAGAGAGCAAAGAGCATGGGGGTGGCTTTGAAGGCTGTCAGATTATAAAGTCAGAGGAATTTTGTGTTTCAGCTGTTGCGTGTGTTGTTGTACTTCATCGTCAGTGTAGGGGCATGCTCCCCCTCAAGTATAAATCTGGGACTGACTATTAATAACGTCTTGCCAGACAGTGGGGGAGAAACATGAATGGATGAAACGTCACTCACTCTTTCTCACTTCTTTCCTGCCAAGTCTTCCTTTCACATGGAGTCATCCCCATTCATAAAATATTAATTGCTCGACGACATTTTTCTATGAATAAATCATCCGTCCCACCACTTCCCCTAATGTTTCTTTATATTTATAGGTTTCTTTGTAGCATATATGCAGTCATTTATAATTGTTTATCTGCTTAATGATTAATTACAGTCAGATTTGAAAGTTTGAATACCTTAGGACAAAATGAAGACGATGCAGAAGGACCCCCTCCCTTTGAACTTTTGTACTGTTGTGCCAGGACTGAAATAAATTTAATTGGGATTACATGTCATGAATCTACACAAAATGTTGAAGAGGGGAGTTAATATAATTAGAAAAATTATTTACAAATAAAATACATAAGTATTTACCCCACTGCTGTGAAATCAATACATCTGTTCCTGGAAGGCCCCAGAGCTTGTTATGTATCAGAAACAGCATCATGATGACCCGGGAGCTATCAAAACAAGTCTGGGACAAAGTTCTGGAAAACTATCAAGCAGGGTTTGGTTGTAAAAATATCCTAAACACTGAACATCCTGAAGAGCAAAATTTAATCCATTATCTAAAAAGGGAAATAATATAGCACAACTGCGATTCTGCCTAGAAGAGGCCATTTATCAAAAGTCAGTGGTCGGGTATGGAGGGCATTAGTCAGAAAAGCAACCAAGAGACCAAGGGTAACTCTCAGCATGATGGTACCATGACCACCATGATTAACTGTAAGGATGGTGGTCTCGAGGTGATGATGACTTGGGTTTCCAACACAAATAACCTTTTTATCCATCTTTCCTGAGTCATCAAATGGGATTTGATATGGCTTTTTCTTTTAAATAATGGCTTTCTTCGTGCCACTCTTCCATAAAGCCCAGATTAGTGGATTGTCCAGGCTGTGGTTGTCCTGTGAACAGTTTCTCCCATCTGAGCTGTGGATCTCTCCAACTCCTTGAGAGTTACCCTTTGGACTTTTGGTTGTTTCTCTGACTAATGCACTGAGATTTGATGAATAGCCTCCTCTAAGCAGAGTAGCAATTGTGCCATATTCTTTCCAGTTTTTACTGTTAAAATGGTAAAACATGTTATCTTCCTTTCGTGATCTCAATATTATTTAGAAACTTGTATGGCCACTGTTTGCCTGTATTCATTTCACCTATTGGATCCTCTCAGTTGTAACATTCGGCCACTTTTTAGTTTATCTTTATCTCCTGGAATCTTCCACTGAAGTGATATATCCTTTCTGTCCTCACCTTGTCTGTTTTTAGTATTTCTGTACAGGAGCAACTGCACATCACTTATGGAGGGCTTTGTTTCTTATCCCTTTTTATTTAATTTAATACCTTCTAGCCACTCTCATCCACCTTGTCTCTTTCCCTCAAAACCCCGCCTCCATCTCTGCCCTAATTCTCCTGCCAGTTTATTTTTGCAGCATCTCTTTGTTTGTGGGTGAGGTGGGATCTTGGATATTCAGAAATAGAATGGGGCAGATGCGTAACTTGGTCCCAGGATACTCACTGAGCTCCAGTCATAGCTCTCAAGATGGCGGCCTGGACGATGAGTCATCCACCGGCTCATTTCATTCATCTGCTATCCAGGCTGTTTGCTCTTCAGACCCTTACTTCTCCAGCCCATTCATTTTTTAGTATCTCTATCATGATGTTTGGGAGCGATGTAAGCCCATGTAAGATTTCACCACAGAACCTGAGGGATTAACTGTTTTTACTATACTGATTTATGCTTAGAAATGGATCACCATTTGCAGTAACAGTCATGATCCTGGCTTAGTTAACAATCTCACTGCTCACTATCTTTAAGTGATTCCAATTATGCCATGAATTTAAGGCCCTGGACCGGTATAGACAATTAAAAATGCATGAAAACGGATTATACTGTGTTGATTTATAACAGAAAACCAAAGACTGGGACAACGCCCCTTTTTGAGCAGTTTTCTATAAAAGTTTCTCGCCTTAGTTTTGTCGCCCTCAAGTGGTTACATTGTAGAACTGCAACAACTAGTGCTGCGTTTTAATTTCATATTTCCCCTCTAATTGTGGCATTCTAGGTTAATTAGGTATAATACATTTTCACATGTTCACACACACACACACACACACACACACATATATATATATATATATGTGTGTGTGTGTGTGTGCGCGTGTGTGTGAAAAAAAAAAATATATATATATATATATTATATATATATATACATTTTCACATGTTCACACACACACACACACACACTATGTATATATATATATATATATATATAATTTATTTTTTTTTTAATGTCATCCACCTGTAAAATTGAGCTGCATGTCCGGTCTAACACATGACCCAGCATAGTTTTCTCTAAAACAGGTTTTCTCTCTTGTAACTCAGGGTATCTAATAACCTGAATCTAGTGTTTTACAGTAAGTCTGTTCAATCTTATCCACCAAGGCCAATGTGCCTGTAGGTCTTTTTTTTTTTTTTTTCAACTTATACAACTCATTAACTATTTAAAGACTAGACAATCTGAATAAACAAGTAGAAAAAGATGTGACTCTACTTGGTCAGAATGAAATCCTGCAGCCATACAGGCTTTTTACAGATAAGACTGGACACACAAGCTGGAGGAAAGACATCTCTGGTTTCCATCCTCATCACAGAATTCATTCATCTTCAGTAAATGCTAGATCCAGAACACAGGGCATGAGGTAGGGCCACACCCTGAATAGGACACTAGTCCATTGTAGTTCACTATGTACACAGATATTCACACAGTCATAAACACCTAGGGGCAATTTAGACTAGCCAATTCTCTACTAGCCTGTTTTGGGAGGTGGCTGGAAACTGGAGAACCCGGTCACAGGGAGAACATGTGAAACTCTGCACAGACAGTAACCAGACTGTTCAGCCCATCAGGGTCAAACCAGGAACCCTGGAGCTGTAAAGCTACCGCTGTGCCACTGTGCATAGAATAAATATTTTAAAAATTATATCATATATATTTTTATATGTGCATATAAATATAATAAATATATAATAATAAATATAATATAACTATAAATATAAAAAAATATGCTAAACCCACAAAAATTGCAATAAATAATTAAATATTCATGTACATATATGTATATATATTCTTAATATAATCTTAATTTATACAAAATGCAATAAAAAATTAGAAAGGGTTGGGGCACAGAGCAATATTCATTCATGGAACCCAGAATTGCTTCCTATGTCCCTGTCCAGCCCAGTCAGGTGTTAAGTCACTGTGAAATCTGGACTGCTGCTGCCTCCTTGTGGCCATTGAAGGGGACTGCTATTTGCATAATTATTCCACTACAAAAAATAGCCTTACTTAGCATCTGCTTTAAATTCCTTTTCACATTTTTATCACTGTAAAGCAGTTTTAAAAAAGTCAGTCTCCTTGGGTGGCACAGTGGTGCATTGCCACTTCACAGCTTCAGGGTCCTTGGTTCGATCCTGAGCTCAGGTCACAGTCTGTGTGGTGTTTCTGTGCATGTTCTCATGTTTGCATAGGTTTCCTCCAGGTTTTCCAGTTTCCTCCCACCTTCCCAAAAATAGCAGTAGGTGGACTGGCTAAGATAAATTGCCTCTAAGTGTGAACATGTGTGTGCATGGTGCCCTGTGATGGGCTGGTGTCCCATCCAGGGTGTATTCAATAAATATTCGCCTCACGCCCAGTGTTCCTGTAATAGGCTCCAAATCCACCACAGCCCTGACCAGGATTAAGTGATTACTGAAAGTGAGTGAGTAAGCGAGTTAGTAATAGCTCCTTTCATTTTCATTTGATGAACAGCTTGCTAATGACAATAGTTAAATTTACATAAGGAAATATCAAAAAAGGTCCAATTTATTTTGACCAGAACAAGCAAGTACTAGTCTCGGTTGCTCAGTTGTATATTGTCTCAACTGTAAGTTACTTTGGATAAAACCATCAGCAAAAATAGAAGGAATATAGATAGATAGATGTGGAGATTTACATGTTCCTCCTGTGTCCATCTGGGTTTCCTACAGGTTCTCTGGTTTTCTCCCACTGTCCAACAACATTCTGTAAAGTGGGTTGGCTACACTACATTGCCCTATGTGTGTGTGTGTGTGTGTGTGTGTGTGTGTGTGTGTGTGCCTTACACCCAGTGTTCAGGATCCATAGCAACTCTGACCAGGATAAGTTGGTTACTGAAGATGATATTTTATTATATCATTATATTCTTAACTATATTCATGCATTCCAGTTAAAATTAAAATTAAACATCTCCTGTATGAGCTTAAATAATATCAAAACCATAGACAAAAAAAATTGTTTGCTATCAGAATGGTCAACATTACAGAGCAGCATTGGATTCAGAGAAAATAAAGAGACAGTATGATAATTTGTGGCAAAAGTTCAAGGCCACAAAGCTGCCACAGATTAAACACTGATTCAGGCACACCCTTTAAAGCTGCCTGGTGTGTCGCCAGACTTTCTTGTGTTTCTTCGGTTACTGCACGCAACCTTGGGGTAACCATGGACAATCAACTGTCCTTCTCCTCTCACATTGCTAATCTAACACGCTCATGTCGATTTCTCCTTTATAACATCAGAAGAATTCGTCCATTTCTTTTCTCACAGGCCACACAGGTGCTTGTTCAGTCCCTTGTCATTTCAAGACTGGACTACTGCAACTCACTCCTGGCAGGTCTGCCTCTGAGCGCCATTCGTCCTCTGCAACTGATCCAGAATGCAGCTGCACGATTGGTTTTCAACCTTCCAAAATTTTCCCACACCACCCCATTGCTGCGCTCCCTCCACTGGCTTCCTGTA
>CM040456.1:8640564-8680398 GCA_022758105.1 Pangasianodon gigas | reverse complement strand
TTGAATGTCGTGCATGAAACTCCCAGGAGATCAGCAGTTTCTGAAATTCTCAAACCAGCCTGACTGACACCAACAACCAGGTCATGGTCAAGGTCACTGAGATCACATTTGTGTGATTCTGATGTTTGTTATAAACATTAACTGAAGCTCTTGACCTGTATCTGCATGATGTATTATGCATTATGCTGCTGCCACATGATTGGCTGTTTGGATGATTGCGTGAATGAGCAGGTGTACAGGTTTTGCTAATAAAATGGCCAGTGGGTGTATGTTATGTACAGTATCTTCATTGCTCGACAACATGAGCTTTTGGTGATTATTTATTCACTAGATTTAAATGACTTAATTCCCAACATGCCATTACCATCTCATAGAAGCTGTGCATCAGTGTGCTATGTAAAATATTCAGACAAAAACATTACTTTGGGTTGAGGCTAGAGAAAAGCATTTAAATTCATAGTGTATACATACTGTGTATACATTACACTATTTTTCATTATAGCATAGTGAATGATTTGTGGACAAAATAGAGAATAGTGAAGTGATTTTTCTCTCTTCTGTCATGCATTTGGAAACCTGAATTGCCTAATCTTTTTCTCCATTGAAAGTTGATCAGATTCGGATCTTATTAATAAACCTGCCTTTCCATCATTGTCTTTTGTTGTTTTGTGTTTGTGTGTTGGGCATCTGACATATGATTGCTTTTAATTTATCCAGACATCTGTCTGTCATCCTGCTCGTGTTATTTATGTGTTTCTCGTCTCAGCCCAGTATTATTTGGTGTTAGCAGTGTTATTTGGTCCAGGAGGTGGTGTGACAGATGTTGGTCAGCTTTGTAGGGATATTAGACTGGGTATGTGGGTGTGGGTGGGCTTATCTGTAGGCCTACAAGCCCTGCTGTCTCTCTAATCCTTGCTTTAAGCATGTTCACACACCCACACACACACACAGAGAGAGAGAGAGAGAGAGAGAGAGAGAGAGAGAGAGAGAGAGTGCAATAAGTGCAAAACAGTGCAGTGAACATAAACACCCATGACACAGTCTGTCAGTTTCATACCAACTTATGGTATATATATATGTGTGTGTGTGTGTGTGTGTGTATTCTTATACACGTTTAATTACTTACCTCTGATCTATAGTATGTCTGAAAATGTACCATGTTTACTACATAATGTGCTATTTTCTGAATATTGCCATTAATTCATTTCAATTCAGTTCAGTTTTATTTGTATAGCACTTTTAACAGTGGCCATTGTCACAAAGCAGCTTTACAGAAATATATAAATTCAGGATATAAATTTTAGGAATTGTGGGAAATGAGGTGCTGTTTTGAACATAACATAACAAATAATAGGATTCCTATTCACAGTATGCTTGTACATCCTTTCAACACATGTACAACATCCTTTCTATACCTGTACACTGTAATGATTTATAATCTCACTTTTGATGGGTTCCTTTATGAACTGCTTAAATTTTCTATATTGTGTCTTCTCCTTGTCACTGTCTCCTCGCCTCTGGCTTGATCATTAGGGATCTAAATCTACATCCAGATTTCTGTACAACTGTTTTGTGATAATGACTACTGTTAAAAGTGCTATGCATATCAAAAGGAATTCAACTGAAAATAATGTACCCTAGACTCTGGGTTTTCAACTCCAGTCCTGGGGGTTTACGGTCAGAATTTCAGAATGTTCCCTACTCCAAACAAACCTGACCCAGCTCATAAGCTTAATATCAAGCCACCACAAAAATGAATCATGTGTGTGTGTGTGTGTGTGTGTGTGTGTGTGTGTGTGGAGTAGGGCAGGACTGAACAGTTTCCAAATTAGCTTACAATGGCACATGGGCTCCGTTTCTATGAATCCAGTGGGCTTAAAGTTCTATGCACAGGCTAAAAAAAGTGGATCTGAAAGTGTGATCCATGGGCCCGCAGGGGTCCATGAAACATATTTTGTTACAGTGGTAGAGATAACAACCCACAATTATTAAAGCTTTTATATTTATTATTGAATTCTTATAGTTATTAGCCTGTTTGACTGGTCACTTGAATTGAACAGGTTTAATCCAAACCTCAATATTAACAATGTCAATTTAGGCCTAATGTGTGGAAAGTTCAATAATAAAAGCTCCAGGACTCCAAAAATAGCCAGAATATTACAGTACATATTGAAACAATGGGCCTAATATTGAAATAGTTGGACTATGTTCATAAAATAACTGTGTTGTGGTGTTTAATGGAATTTCTTTTACACTTAAAGAGGTACCTGGCTGCAAAAAGTTTCAGAAGCCCTGGGCTACAGACGTTCTGAGTTCACAACCTTATTGAATATTCATATTACTGCTTTCTGATTGGTCTATAAAATCGATCGTCACTTTCCTGACCAATCGGCTTTCTGAGGGTGGAGCTAATCACTCGTGGAAACTAAAAGCTGCAGTGAACGGAAAATGTTATATTGGCTTAGAAGAGAAAGTGTAGCTTAGCTGTATGCTAACTGCAGCTTCACAGGCTTTACAGTAGGACGCGTTGCATAATGTAGCCGTCTGAAAGAAGACACTATTGATATCGAAATTTCCTTGAGAAAACTGTAAGCAAAGAAGTGGATAGTACCATCCTTACTCGGTCAGCTGAAGAGTTAGCTTACCTAGCTAGCAGGCTAGCGGGACAGCCATTGAGAGACCCACCACCCAGAGAATCCGATTAAAGTCATTATATCTGATCGGATAGATTGGATATCCAGAGTCATAAACGAGTATAAATCAGCCAGCAGCGTGTGAAGGGTGTGTGCCAACTGACAGGTAAGATATTTGTGTGCTTATGGTGTTTCAAACTGTATGAAAATGGACGAATGGCTAGCTGTGCTAATGTTTGACAACTAAACTAGCGTCTCGGGGTTTTTACAGTAAAAGTAAATAAAAGCCCAGTTTCTGTGATGTGACCGAGTCTAATGTGGCAGCAAGAATACTGCACTTCTGCTCGTCAGATTGTTAAACGTGTGTTTATAAAACGAACAATGACTACTTTTGAAACTTAAAACCTTAAGCATGCAGGTTATACAGTAACCGGAATATAAACACAACCCCGCATTTACATTTGTTAGTTAAATTATATTGTTCAGCTTCCGTTTTAATGCATTTATGACGGTTAGAGAAAGTTAGCAGGCTCTATTCCGTTAGCGAGCTCCCTCTCTAGCTGTCGCTATCCTGCTAACTGCTTGTGGTGTGTAGCTTAATCCTTCTCCACCTCTCTGCAGAATTAGCA
Source organism: Pangasianodon gigas (assembly GCA_022758105.1). Classification (NCBI taxonomy): domain Eukaryota; kingdom Metazoa; phylum Chordata; class Actinopteri; order Siluriformes; family Pangasiidae; genus Pangasianodon; species Pangasianodon gigas. Next base: position 8,677,136 of record CM040456.1, on the reverse strand, counting down.
ACGCTATTAACTCGGTTATTGCAAATTATATTTACTGTAAATGTGGTTTATTATTATAGTAATGCTAATTGGTGTTTTGAGTTAAATTAGTCGTTAACAGTCCAGGCTAAGCGGTTTTTGGCTCGCTAGCTGCACCGGCCTGTGAATCCCAAACGCGCCCGATTAACGCCCCTTACTTAAACATTACATATAATTTGCTTTTATTTATTTATTTCCTTACATTGTTTAATTGCGACACTGTGGTTTTCTTTGATAATGTTGACAATGTTGTGTCTGGTTGGGGAACAGGTTTTATTTGCGGTCAGGGTAATCATCTCCACCCAGATGGGCCCCGGTTTCCTCACCGGTGTTTGGCTGAGCGTGTGTCCGCCCTGCGCGCTCTCTAACGCGGTGTGGCTCAGCTCGTGCATCCGCTTCGCTCCGGGGCCCTGCTGCGGCGAAACACACCCAAAACACACACACACTCATACACTCACACTCACATACACACTCACACACACTCACTCACTCACTCACGCTCAAGGCTATTTTCATTTCCCAGACCAGATAATATAAACTTAGAAGACGTTGTCTACTTCATTTATGTATAAGATTTATGATGCATTTCGAGTTAGAAATACTGCACGCGCCTAAATAGGGTTGTCACGATATTATCATTTTGACTCCGATGCCAAGCATAGTATCGCAATTCCCGATACCGAAACGATAACAGTAAAAACAGTCATTATCATCTGACCTTCTTCACACGTCACTGAAAACAAATTATATCACTTTATATTTCTTTATATTAGATTTATATTTTTGTACTTATTGCCAGTTCCTTGGTGCATAACCTCACATACTGTGTGTTAATGAATATAACTCGTCATCTTTTATGTTTTATATATACAAATGCCCATGAAAAAATTTCTGTCAAACAATTTTTCCTTAAATCACATCCATTCATCATAATTTTCAGTTATTTTGAATAACTCTTTTTTTTTAAACACTAAAGTTTCTGTTTGTATCAATAATATGTTGTCAAGCTCATTTAACAGTAAGCTACGTAAACATCAAGCATTTTGCTAAATAGATTGTTTGCATTACAAGAGATTTGAATTCATTCTGTTCATGTGATTCTACCGATCCAAGTGAAGTCAGCAGGCAATTTAATAGGGATGGACATTATCTGATTACGATGTGAATGTTAGCACTGCTGCCCACACACTCATGAACGATGACATGCATACCACAAAACATTAAGCCTTTATTTCCTATTTACTTGATGGTATAAAGTACACTGGCTCAAATTTGACCGCATTTGTCGTTTACATTTCAAAACTAAACCACAGTATGAAGCGTTGTAAGAAGCATGTCAGTTTGTACACAAATGGCGGCTGCATCATGTGTTTCACAGCACTGAATCATTCACATATTTACTGTGATTCTGAGTGTAAACTACTGCACAGCGACATCTTAGCAATGAGACAGAGACTCCGTGATACGCCGACGATGTTGGTCTTATGCCTTTTTGTCTTGTCCTGAGATCTGCTTGAGCTTTTAAACTTGCAGCTAATCCACAGTCTTGATGATGCAGCGTGGCAGCCATGTGGAAAGCAAGTCTGGTGATTACTGTTAAATAATTCTCTGGAACTCTTAATACTATTCGAATGTCAAGACTCTCGAGTATCGTCAAATACTACAGTTTAACTTGTCTATAGGCGCAATACAACATCAGCATGGTGTTAGCGTATTTAAATGAAGGCTTGAGATGAGTAAATAAATTAAGTGGTCAATTGGCAAATAATAGTGTTTGTTAACAAAGTGTTACATTTTTGATGCTTCGTTCAGCACTACTGTTCATACGTGTTAAAAATAGTTTAAATAAGCAGATCCGAATGGACACTGAAAGGCATCTGTTTGATTCAGAAGGTGGATTGAAACTAATCAGCTGCTGGATCCAGTGCCGAGTTTGATGTTGCAACGACATTTCCATGGAGTTTTTTTCTTTGGCAACGTTTACTTGACGGTACCAGGCTTTAGGATGCGTGTATGTAATCATTAAATCATCACTAAATAATGTGCTTGTAATGTACCGTCAGTCAGAGATCATGTTTTAATGTTAATCTGGGCTGGGTTTTTCTTGCAAAAGACATTTAATCTTAACCAGGCCCACCTGGATAAATATACTATGAATAAAATTGTTTTACCAACAGAAAAGGCTGACGTCATGATGATATGTCACGTAAGTATAAACTGTGATCAGTGTAGCTATCTCTCTTTTTTTGCATATTTCGTATGCAACTCTGTAAGCAGGACTGGGAGCAATGAAGGAACAAATCAGTCATTTGTTATTTATTAGCTTCCATTTGCACATGCAGGGTTTTGTTCCATGCTCTTAACTCTTAAGGGTTTCCTTTCTGGAGTACGTACAATGTTTATGCAGTGTCTTTATAGGCTTTTTAGGGCCTCGCTTAGGTACTTGGAGTAAAAACATTACTGAATGTGTTTAAGTGTGTAGTTCGAAAAGTTAACTGAGATCTGATGCTTCCTGTATGAGCTACATATGAGAAAACGCATCGTCTCTGATGCCTAGTGTGTGTAGAGAACAGTAGTGGGATGGAGAGAAGCAGAAGCACAGATGAAGGACTCGACAATATGGCAAAAATCTTATATTACAATACAAAGCATCTTCACGACGCACAATACGTGCACAGTAACAATACTGTAGAATTTTGCTGAACAAGTGAGTATAAGTTCTGAGATTGTTGTTGAATGTTAAATTTAATGTAAATTTGAAGTATTTTCCAAAGAACAGCAGGGAAGATGAAACAATAGGTAATGTCCAATGTCAATGACCAATCGCTTACCTTTTATGATTATATTGTCATATTGTCCAGGCCACGTATGAACTTTAACACAGATGAACAGAGTTACTGAGAGACAGCAAATCATTCAGTCTTTTTGAAAGTTGTTTTAACAAGAGATGACAAACCAAATTCTTTTGTTATTATTAACTAGTAATATCTCACTATTTTTTGTGCGTGATGATCCTAAATACATATTGAAGTAATTTTTTAGGTCTAATATATTTAAACATTTGTATTAACTAGAATATAAAAGTGGCTACATATTTGGTGGAATCCTTTGGACTTCAAGCTTTTTGGTCATTTGTTCAGGTACAACTATACCCTGAAATCATAATTGCTGAAAGATTTCAAGTCACAGGAATGACGCATCATGAGCTGTCATTTGTTTTTGGTTCACACTTAAGAAAACATTACCGGGAACGTTGCAGACAACACGTCAGATCAACTTTTCCGGCATGTAAAGTCTGACCCAAGTTCACACACAACACTGTCCTGGCAAATTGCTGGAATATTTTACATGGAAAAACCACAGGTGTGAAAGAGCTCAAAAATGTTTTCCACCGTAGGGCTAAAAGGTTACGTCTGCCGCATCGCAAAGTTCCATGAGTGTTACACTCAAGTTACACTTGCTTTTTCCATGTAGGGTCCTCGGTCAAGTCTAGAAACTACAGTATCGACATGAAGTGACCCACGGGTCAGCGATGGCATCTCACATTTGTAATAAATGCACAGTTAAAATATATGCCAAAAAGGTTGTCTGGTACATCTGTAAAAACATTGTATTGATTCAAGAAATCTTAACCTGGGCTTGAGAATAACATTTCAAGTTGCTTTCCAATACAGTTACTAAAACCTGATACTAATATATTTTTACACAGAAGCAAAAACTTTATGAAGTTGCTGTGATATGTTACACAACTTTTCACTGATCTGATCATCCTTAATCATTTACATCAGTTCTATAGAAATGCATACACAGTTACTATTTTCTGTTACTTTCAGTAAGCTTATTATAGTTAATACCAGTTCACGAATATATGCACAAATATACTTCACTTTCACCATGCATGCATGTGCATACATTGTTCACATACTTGCTTGTGTATCGTATGTAGATCTGGAGTTTTCAATGTGGTATCCTCTAGATTGCACGTCAGAGCCAAAACATCTCTGTCCGTCTGGTTTCCAGTGTTTAGCCATGTCATGCATAGTAACTTTAAACAGACTGACACGCTCCATTTCTCTTTAAAACTTACTGCTGTCGGTGTGATTGTTGTCACGATCTGCCTCACAAGTCAAAAACCCTCACCGTGCATTGACAAATATTTGCTAATCTAGAAAATCCAGAACGCTCGTACTCAAAATAGACTTTTCGATCGGTATAAGAAGTTTTTAAAATTCAAACACTAAATGTAATAGGAAATAATAGTGTTTTTACACACATTTATTATAAGCTATACTGCCGCCACTCTTTGTTGGTATTTGCACCACACAGACACGTCAAGCTAATTTCTGAGGACGTGCGCAAGCGACATGCCAAAAAAGACCGCAGGATACAAACGGCAGCCATCTTGCATATGTGTAGTTAACAGCAAGTACAAATCAGCCTTAACAGCTCTGAACCTGATTAATATTCATTATGGAAGCCATTTTTACTGTTATATGATATGATGAATCACTACTAGCCTACTCAAATCATATATGATAGAAGAGCAGCAGTCACAGAGTCACTCAGCACATACTGATCAGATTAACCACTGTAGGTCACTTTAAAATCTACATGCCTCAACGTTAATACTGTATTTTAGTTCACATTTTTACCTCATCATTCTTCTGTGCGACTGTTGGCACATTAAAGTCAACTTCGAGTCTTTTAAAAATCCCACAGTATGCGGTTTCCTGCTCGATAGCGAAACTGGATACTGGATCGGTGCCATCTCTAATATATTTAGACCAGTTTGGAAGAGGACTTTGTAGTTATAGGCTGGACAAAATCAGATATACTGTGTGCAGTTTAATAAAATGAGCTGCAGCAGTAATTTGATAGATTCATACAAAAAGGGTGAAATAGAAAACAAACAGTTTTTAATATTTTAAAAATGCTAAAGCTCTTTGCAGCGTTAACGTTAGAGCAGACTATAAGCTGAGTTTACTGCTCTGTGAACACCTTCATTGCAGAGCGTTTTAAGGGACTGAGTTTTGTTAGTGTACTCATGCTAATCACAATGTCATCGTGACTTACTCTATGTTCATGTCCCTGTAGTACATGTGCATGTAGTACACAGTTATAGAAGGGATTTATTTACAATTGCACTATCCGTTGTCACCCAGATGTGGATGGGTTCCCTTTTGAGTCTGGTTCCTCTCAAGGTTTCTTCCTCATATCGTCTCAGGGAGTTTTTCCTTGCCACCATCACCTCTGGCTTGCTCATTAGGGATAAATTCGTACATTTACAGTTTATATCCTGAATGTATTTATTTCTGTAAGGCTGCTTTGTGACAATGTCCATTGTTGAAAACGCTATACAAATAAAATTGAACTGAATGTTCACACTGCACAATTTTCTTCAGTTTTTACTTTCATTATTTTATAGTTCTAAACAGATGGACAGATTCGTTAGGTCCTCATGCTGCACTGAATTGCCGTGCTGTATTCTGGTGACTATATACATACAATAACTTGCCATCCAATCTGTGAGCCTGATGGTTTAATAACATTTCACTAGGCAATGCTGTCCGCTGGTCAGTTTTACTCTTCACCTGGATTCAGAACAGAACGCATTTACTTAGATAGCGCTATTCATCTGATTGCTATTAAGTCGATTATTGTTTACATTATTATTCATCTTATTTGAGTCCCGTCATAAGATGATCAGGTTATTTCACCTTAAATGACTGACAGTAAAAAAGCATCCCTTTGAGGTAGTGTTTATCTGAATGGCTGATTGACTGGACTTTAAGGATCATCACTAGCTCTACTCAGATTGGATTAGTTTATCAGGGGGACGTCTGTCATAAATTTTTTTTTTTTATACGTCTCCTCGGTGATAAAACTCTCAGATCATGGACAGCAATAAAACTGCCAAAGGAGGAGTGAGTTTCTAGCGAGTTGTATTTTCTGCAGACTCGGATGTTTGTGTCACATGGGCGTATGATCATGCTCAATTCACAATGTGGCGTCTGGGCGGTTGAAGAGGCAGTGGAGTAGATAAGAGATGCTGACTCGTATTTCAGTTTGAACTGAACCCCGGTTCCAGCAATATACAAAAATACATAATCACAAAGTATACGAGAAACATCCATTTCATTGCACGACTTGGGAAGTGTTTAATATCTGGGGAATGGTCACCGATACACACATTATGAGACTGAATGTGGCAAATAGCAGCAGTCAGACATCTTTTTTTCCCCAATGTGAGGTGACACCTGCATAGAAAATCAATAAAAAGAAATTTAGTTTAAAATTTAAATTTAATCCCATCCAGATAGGGCTATTCACAATAAAACCAAACTGTTTACTTAAGAGTGCTGTGTCTGGCCTAGCAAACCCCCTTTTTTTTTTTAAAAAAAAAACATATCTTTCCTTCTTTTAATTGCTTTTGAATTTGCTGCAAAAAACATTTTGTTCAACATAATTATTCATATTAATTAATCAACATATAATTGATTAATTGGCTTAAATGTGGCTTCTAAATTAAAACTGTAACAAATCTTTTGTCATTTTTGTTAATTTTTTTTTCTAATAATATAAAACAACACATTTAACGTATTGTTACTCTATTGACTTTGTCCTCTAGGGCTAATCTCTAAAGAAATTACAAATAGGTAATTTGATGAGGAATTTATTTTATTTGTTTTAAAGCAAAAGATATGAAGTTTGTGGATTTAAATTGAGATCTTTCTCTCTATCTCTTTATCTACACTGTACTAAATCACACTGGCATTCATCATCATTAATCTGGACAAGCCAAAATTAAACTGTACCGGCCTCATTAAACTATGAAATTGCTGCACTACATTAAAAAAAAAAAAGCCACTATAAATTAAGAAGCTATAACAACCGCTTAGTACGTTTCACTCACCAAGCGGGAGTTTTTGGGTGCTTTCGTTTTTAAGGCTCATGCATTTCATACATACGTTATGAAAGGTATCTCTGCTTTGCTGCATTGTATCATGGGTTTACGTTGTTGAGAGACAGAGCGAGCTCACATTTGTGTTTTCTGTCACTCATTTTCACATGTTCGAATATAAAAATCACTGTCATGTACTTTACACGTAGATAAAAATCACATCGTTTTTCTGTGAAATTAATTATTCAGTCTAATCTTTACAGTCCTAATCAGATGTTCTGTAGCTTACGCAGGACATCTGAGGCTGAGACTACAGAGCAACATGTCCTCAGTAAATAAATAATACCAAATAGCCATACTTTAGTCCATCTACCTAACATGAACATCCAGTTGATACTGTGATCCTTTACAGGCAATTCAGTTGTAAGAGCTGAGGTGACTGTGTTTCTTTGGGCCTGGGAGTGTGTGTTCACTTTATCTGTTGTTGTAATAGTGGCACACTGGTACAGCAGGTAGCATTGCAGCCTCACAGCTCCAGGGTCTCCGGATCGCTCCTGGGCTTGGGTTACTATCAGTGTGGAGTTTCTAATGTTCTCCCTGGGTCTGTGTGGGGTTCCTCTGGGTTCTCTCATTTCATGCCACCTCACAAAAACATTCCAGTAGTTGTATTGGTTACACGAAATAGTCCCTAGAGGCGAATGTGTGCGTCCCATCCAGGGTGTATTCCCGCCTCATACGTAGTATTCCCAGGATAGGTTCCGCGTCCGCTTTGACTCTGAATGGGATAAAACTGTTACAGAACATGAATGTGTCATTGAAATAATGTTTATGCAAAGATTCACGCATAGATGATGTTTTTAATCTATCTGTAATTCTGCTCTCACCTGCAAGTAAAGGCTAGTTTTACACTTAGGTATTCTGCTCGTCAAGCAACCTGCCTATTCTGAGACGTGTCCCTAGTAGTCCCTTCACTAGTTGTCCCTGCCCCTCATTTTACGTGATCATTTTGTGCTTTTACAGAATAATTAAAGATGATTGTGTAAATGTCAGAGGCTAGGTTATTGGTAATGGCGTATTAATAAATGTGACCATTGCATTCCAGTATATCTGTGTGGCCCAACCCAGTTCAACCCTGGACACACCTCTTCCACTCTCAGAGGCATCAACCTGGTTTAACAGTGAATGAATGAATAAAACAGAACATACAATGGATACTACGTTGATCCACAGTACGTCTTTTATGACACAGAGTTGTCTAGGAGTCTGAAAATGTCTCAGACTTTCAGTAAGGAGGGTATGTCCTATGGAGCCTACATGACTCATAGGTTCATCATTGTTGAAACGTGCATGAGAGACACAAAAGAGTTTACAGAGCACACAGTGGACTCATATTTCAGCCCTGAATGCAGCAGAAGCTAACGGGCCTCTAGTACCCAATTAATGTAAAATATTTTGTCTCTGATACTGATTTTATTGCTGCAACAATTCTGACAACTCATATAGGTCATTTATAATTGTATGCCAGACACCAATAGTTGTAGTTAAATAACTTACCATATGTTGTTATTTAATGATAACTACCATTTTTTTAACCAAGCCAACCAAGACCAAGACTGGGCCACACATCGGAGCGGTCCACCCATCGGTGCTGGATCAGTGTATGTGAATATAAACACATTTTCAGGTTCAATTTGCATGAAATGCAAATTTAATAAAAATAATTAAAAAAAAAAACTTGCAGTGTAGCATGTCCTCATGCTCTTATGAAACTAAATTGAGATTTGCATGTCATGTCTTATTTAGCTTTGGTGTCTTCTACTAAGTAAGTCTAGAGATTGTGGACAATGATGAATTCCTGCATTCCTGATTGCAGCTTTGAAATTGGTTTGTTGTGAAGCTTTCTGTTTATGTGCAATAGCATGTTCATTCATATCAGAGTCATGCCATCCTTAGTTTCCACCCATGGAGATCACTTATCAGCCAGCCATAACGGCAGTTACTGGGCCATTAGTAGACACCGAAGGTTTTTTCAGGACTAAGATAGAATGAACAACCCAGTTCTTCTTTGCTGTTGATATCTGCAGGAGAAATGCTGGAGACTCTGTTGGGGTCCAATGATACCAAGCTTGTCCGGTCTTGTTTATAAAGGCTTTTCCTTTTGTAAAACCATAGTGCCCAACCCACAAACACAACAGGCAGCAGGTTCGTAATGATGCCATGAGAACAAGATTTCTCATGTTAATCATGAAGTTTTGAGTTATGTCATGAAGTAAATGAGGCTAGGCACAGGCATGAACAGTCAGGGAAAACATTGTCTCTGAAACCCTTTTTTTTTGGCACCGGAGACATTGGCCTCGAGCCTGGAAGTGCTACTGAGAGCCACCTTGAAAATAAACTTGAAAATAAAGAGGTTGGATTCTACAGGTTCTAACATCAAGACCTAATGAAGTGTGTGAATGAATGACATGTGAACAGGCAAAAACACTGCTATCACCAGCTATTAGACTGAAAACGATGGGTGCTGTTGGGCCAAGTATCAGAGTAACAACGAGATATAAAAATGTAAATGGAGAAATTGGTACTGAAAAGCAGAGGCACATCTCTATCGGTACTTTAGTTTAAAAAAGAGATCCATCTCAGTCCCAAGTTTCATGTAAAACCTGTCGAGCAGCAGTGTCTTTATAAATACACTCTAGCTTACTTCTAAGAGTAGTTTTAAAGGAGATTTCCTTGAGTAAATATGTAAAGACACTTTTTTTTTTTTTTAAACTGTGTTACATTCATGTACAAACAATACCCTTATTGTTTTTTTTTAAATGCAACATTTCAGTCAGTGTGGTGGAGCTCGGTGATGGTTAACTGAGTTAAAATAACTGAGTTATTTTTTTTAATGCATTTGACTTTATTTTTATTTACTGATTTATTTCATACATATCATAGCAAGACACTAGTATTTCCACCCATGAACGTAATTAAGCTTTTAAACATGTTGGTTGATGTGATATCCTATATTAATGCCACACGGGTGTAATGATACACTATACATATTATACTGCATTCGTATTACCTCAGAATCGGGAAGTCGAAACGCAGGATTAGGTCTTTTTTGCTGACCTACAAAGTGTGGGGTGGGTGAACATGTACGCCTTCATGTTCGTCTTTTGTTAGCAACAAGCTAGCCACCTAACTATGATGAGTGATGTATATTTACCTCAAAACAGTATAGTCAGTGTTATAGATTTCGCAAGCTATAATATATCTGTATGTTGATTGATCATGTTGATTAGTCATCACTGGCTGAACTTGAGGTTGAGCAGACAGTCCCGAGTTTGCTAGTCGGAGGTCAGAAATTACGACAGTTACGACATTTAGACGAATACTTTTAATGTTCTACTGCACAGACAGATAGAGTATTAGCATTAGTCTTACACATGCATTCATAGTGTGTAAACCACAGAACGTAAACATTTTAATCTTGTTTTCACACAGGAATATTTTTTAATTTACATCCACTAAACTCCCAGTAATGTGCAACACATCAGCCCAAATTCCAAATGGCTTTATAATCACTAGATAAGCTCACCACAGCAGAATAATTGCATTGTTGATCCTTCCCAATGCACTATACAGTATGCACAGTAAAACGAGACTAAGACTCCGCTACAGGAAAAAGTGAATCGTAAATGTCCGAATATGGATTTTTGCCTTTGAATGCTATTCTAGTTTGCACAACATTTAGTAGTCTAACAGTAAGATTCGATCAGACCGCTCTAGTGTGTAGGGGCGGTTTGATTTCTGCCTGATTGTTGTAGCTCTTGATTTCACCTAAATAGGCTGATTTTAACAGATATCATTAATTAAAAAATACATTGGATTACAGCAGAATGTCAATTTTCAGATAGTAACACTATGGCCACTTTTGTCTTATAACAGCATGCAATTTGACTACAGTTAAGTGATTTCTGCTTGCTATGACTATCGTTTTACTTATATGATAATTCTTGAAGCATTTAATTTCATTTAATGTGTCAGTTTTATAGCTTAACACTTCTTCTAATGCAAAAATGGTCTTGCTGCTTGGATGTATAAGTCACAGCACCTGCTGTGGCTTGGGAAACGTGGCAGTCTTTTGTCATCTGCAGTCCTCCGTCACTGTAAATAATTACTTTGTAATCACTCATACTCAAATATCGCTTGAATGATTTATCATTCTGTTGTCCTGTTATTCTTTTTTTTTTTTTTCAGATATCACCATTTACGGCCTGTTTGCTTCACGGCGGCATTCTGAAAGGAGCATCGCTGAAACAAGAGCAATGACGTGTTAACCTGTTGGACCTATTTCCTCTTTCACTGGATTACTCATACTCTGTGGAGCGCACACACGTAACTGTAAGCATGGCTCAGGTTGCACTCTTGAAACTGCAACCTTCACAGGCTCTTATGTAATACACGCCAGCATCAGCCTTGGAACGTACGGCACACAAGGAAATCCCAAAAGTCTCCCAGCGGAAAGCTGGGCTTTGTTTGTACTTTATACTTTGTCTCTCGTTCTCATCTCAGCATTTTGGGGTTGTCTGCAGCTTTGTAGTTTTCATTTTACAGTCACTCCACTGATCTGAATGAGCACTCTGTTTTAGCATTTCATGTGACCTTTTGAGTTTTGAGGCAACACCGTGCCTCAAAGAATCTTGTACTTTTTTATTTCTTATTGTAGATGCTTATGTTATTGTCAGTAGATTTAGGCAGAAGCCTGGCTTGCTTTTTTGCCTACATCCTGCAGATTGGTTGTGAGGACTACAGCTAGACTGGTCCATCACTGCCTTTGGCCTTTTGGCCTACAAGCAGAATGCTTCGACTTGGTACAGAGAGACTTAAGCATAGCGAAGTGCAATATCCCACATGTTGAACAAAATCAAAAGAGACATTTCTGTGTTTCCTGAGCTGGCAGAAAGAGCAACAGCTGGAAGCAGTTTCTGTGCCATCCTCACAACACTATCTCCATCTCTGTAAAAAGCAAAACGGGAGACACTAAATCTGTCACTGCCCTTCTGTTTTGCTTTCTTATCTAATTTTACCTCTTTCTTCGGGTTCGATTTACTCCTTTCATCAGGCTGATTTCTGTTTTAAACTAAGACAGACATTTTGAAAGCTTTTAACAATACTCAGAGCCCAAACTACCTTATTTCAGTGCAAAACTTGCATTAACTACAAAATCCATGTCATAAACATTTTATCCTCTACCTCTTTTAAGTTGTAAAACCAAAAGTTTTCAATACCACCGCTCATTTATGGTTAATAAAGTTCAGCCACAGGGAACACTAATTCAGCATTAAGTGCTTTTGCCCATCGCTTTTATGTTGCTTTTACCAAAAACTTTAGCCATATACTTTTGTTATTGGATTGTTTTTTTTCATAGTTGTAGCTCATAGTTGTTTGAAGTTGGAAGTTATTTTGAAAATGACCTAATTGGCTTTTAGATATTGAAACAAAAATAATTTACAAAGAAGCCAAGAAATTTGTTGAACTTGTGTCAGATAAGCCATTCATAAAAGCTTTTTTTTTTTTCTTTCTCTCTATGCTGGCCTAAAAGGGTCAGGAAACAATTGATGGCTTTGTCTCTGTTCAAGCCTGAGTGCCGTGTGGAGTGCTTTAGTAGAGTGCAGAAAGCCTGATTCGTGCACTTTTTATTTTTATTTATTTTTTTTAATTCATTGCACATATCATTTGACTCTTTCAGCTATAACTATGCAGACAATCTGTCATTTCTTTATCTTGAGTCGAGGGGGAGAAGAACTGCTACTCCTCCCGTAGTCTATCCTGTTTCCTAAACACACACACACACACACACACACACACACACACTCACACTCCTTCAAAAGGGTGGTTTCTCGGTGACGGCTCCTCCTGGTGCGCCCTGGGTAATGCCGAGTAGCAGTAAGAGTGGGGGTTTGTCTGACCCCGCCTCCCCTCCCCACCCTACCGTTCCTTCCCGTCCCCTTCGGCCCAGCCGCTACGTTCCAGTGTCTGCAGCAACAGCCTTCCTGGTGGGAGCGACTACGCTCTTCTTCTGCTTCACGTGAGCATGAGCACATACACACACGATTCTCACTTTCATACTTAATTTAATTTCATGAGTGCAGCCAAGTTGTAGATTTTGGAAAAATATGTAAATGGCTATGAAGAGACCTACGATCAGAGACACAAATTGTAATACCCATAATTACCCATAACATTACCCATAATGCAAAGTCACTTGGCATCAGCATTTCAGCTTCCTTCTATAGCTAGTACTTTTGTCACTGGTGGCGAGTGTTGTGTGGGTAAATTGAGTTGACGTTAATGTAGTATACAATATGAGTGGGTGATATGACAAAAATTTCTTAAAGACTTGAAGGCATTTCTAGGATACACAATATGCATCACAGTATATATAGTGCTGGGTGATTTTCACGATTAATTTGGTTAATTCGAATTAATGTTATAACACGATTTTCAAAATGTTCTAATTGAGATTGTGCATGTTTATTTATATGCATATTTACAGTTTTTAATTAAAACATCCATAAATGCTATTTATAAGTTTAAAGCAATACAAAGGAAAAACACACCCTTCTTAACTTGATAAACACCTCCTACAGCCTGCGCTACTCCCAAACACTGCACGCTCAGATAAAAAAAACAAAAAACAAGATAAACAGGCAGCGCTTCGCTGAGGACTGAGCTCATCGCAAAGAAAGGTTCAAATATCACTTCAGAGATACGGGATTGGTACAGGTTTGAAAAGTCAGATGAACAAGTTTATGTAAGATAATGCTGCATTACATCTAAGCAGTAATTCACGGGTGGGAATTACGTCATTTTCGATCTCAGCACGTTCGACAGGCGAAGTGGGGAAAATTGACGCCCCATGTTTGGATTTTGTTAGCAACAAGCTAGGCAGCTAACTCGTATGAGTGATGTATATTTTCTTTCTTAAACAGTGAACTGTATAGTCAGTGCTTTAGATTTAACAAACGAATATGTCTGTATGTTGATTAGTCTAAAGCTAATACTTGTGTATATTACAGTATAACTAATTTAAAGATAAGACGTTTTACTTTGTTTATTTCTGATGCTGTGCGTAAGCATGCTGATTTGACGTCACTCTGTAAATGGGGAAGGAACTCGGACTTGAGAAGAATACCCCAAGTCGACTTCTCAGCTGCGGTGGCATTTCATGTCACGAAAGACGTCGTCCCCATTTACTCTGTCGAGAAAGAAGTGTTCACTAAGTTGTGCAAAAATAGTAACAGCACCATCTATCGCAAATAGTGCAAGTTTTTTTTTTTGTTTTTTTTGTTTATAAATATTCGTTCTTTAAATATCCTTTATTTAAAAGAACCATTGTTTGCACTATTTGCTATAGATGGTGCTGTTGCTATTTTTCCAGAGTCCATTCTAATGAATATAAAAACTTTATAAATAAATTGCATAATTTTTCAGTTGCATTTTGTAAGAAAAAAAAAAAAAAATCAAAATCGTAATTGAGAATCCTTCATAAAGTTGAAAAAAAGGTATGTTTTTTTTTTTTTTTTGCAGTATCGCCCAGTCCTAGTTTTACACCAGCAAAACAGTAATGTTGCATTTAAAAATTTGAACTGTGAAGGCTTTTATTTAGTGTCTACAAAAATTAATAATTTAACACTGAAAAGTGGGAAAAATTAAATAGTAAAATTGTCTTTACAGATTGTTGGAAATCTTTTCCTGTCATTCCACGCTAAGAAATTACAGCTGGCATCATAAGTTTACATATGCCTTGCAGAATCTGCAAAATGTTAATAATTAAAAAAAAAATAAGAGGGATCATAAAAATTACATTTTGTTTTTTATTTAGTAATGCCCTGAATAAGCTATTTCACATAACAGATGTTTACATAATGTCCACAAAACACAATTACTTAATTTATTACTTAAGTTATTACTGAATTTACACAAATGAACCAGTTTAACTGCTCAGGACAAACAAGGGGCTCATGAACAACTATCACAAAACGTAAAAACAGTTGTTGATCATCCAGGTAACAGCGCACAGTATTAAGAATTGAGCATATGTAAACTTTTGAACTTTTTTATTTGTGTAAATTCAGTTATTATTGTGTCTTGTGGACTTATAACCTCAACTAGCTCATTGATCTTTCAAACTTGTGTCTTTTTTGTTCTTTCTTCTGCTACATGATGACTGCTTTGATCCATCTTTTGTGTGTGTGAGTTCATGTGTATGATGGAATAGCCAGCATATAACACTAAATATGGGCTAAACCTTAACCAACTCTCATAACCTACATCTGAATTCATCATCGTACTGGCAAATACTCACACTGTCAGTCCATGCACATGAGATGTGGTGACACGTGAATGTCTGACTTGATATTTTAAACTGCTTTTCTTTATCCCATTTCTTTTTCCCTTTATGTCTCAGGTGCCCGTGGCTTTCAGAGAATTTTTCGGTCGCCATACCAATATACAATGGCATCATCTTCCTTTTTGTGTTGGCCAACTTCTGTATGGCCACCTTCATGGACCCAGGCATCTTCCCAAGAGGTAGCCAACAATCTCAGTATAAAATATGATCTGTATGTGCTTTTTGTACATAAGAGGGCACTTCAGAGGGCACTAAGTCATCATGTATCTGTTGCAGTCTGTTTTTTTTTTTTTTTGTAGTTTTTGAGGTTCTGATAAATGATGGTACCCAAAATATGCAGGCTATAGAATTTATGTATATCACTCTTTGAGATGGATGTGCAGCCTGGTTACAAAAAGACCTCAGTAGCCACAACTTGGTTATAATCTGACTGAAGAATCTATCAACAATTTTATTTAGGAATTGGATTGACAGTAGCTAAAATGTTATGTACTTATTATTATGGATTACCACTAACAGACAGGGAGTGGTATTCAGCTAAACTAACATTTTCAAATGGTGCAACTCCATATGGCTTGGCGTCCTGTAAGTGGCTAAATGATACTAAGTGGTGGTTTAGCCTGCAGTGGCCGGACATTTATACATAGAAACTCTGAGCATTTATACTGGAGAAAAACTGAAGGCATACAAATCTCTTGATGCTTATAATTTTGTTGTTTGTGGGCACGTTCAAGACTTAATGTTTTATGATGACAGTATCGAGGACATTGTGGCACTGAAAGCCGAGGTGCTGCCCAAACAGATACAATAAAACGGATGCATTTGTAAGCTGAACAAAGTTAGCTGGCTAAACGTGCCAAATATAGGCAACTCCTCAGTAAGAACATGACCTAGTTATCTAGTATTCGCTCGGTAGTTGATGTAGATTTTAGGCGAGCTATGTAGGTTTGTTATTAGCCTGTTTCATTCTTAGCAAACTAACTTTACTGATATGATAGTTAGCCATTTAGCTGAGACGAATTGGGTGCTGCAAAGACAGCACTCCTTAGACCAGTTATCCATCCAACTGCCTGTAACCACAACTGTATTCTGTTGGCTTGGAAAGGTGTCTGACTTGCTAGTATTTGGTAAAATCTAATGTATTTATGAACACTTTTCCGATTCTGACATCCAACAGCACAACGTGGCATTTTAGGAAACAAACTCTGGCTTGCTCTTAAAAATCACTATGGTCTCCCATAATGTTTCTGCAAACAGGAGGCTCTGCTGACTTCAGAGTGACGTGTCTCACTCAGCGGTCTATAGTTCCAGCTGCAAGGTGTATATTAATGCTCTAGTTATAATATGTTATTGTTTCTATAATAACAGCTTACACAGGCACTTGTAAGGCAGACACTCCAAAAAATTGTGTGTAATCACTGATAATTTTTTTGAGGAGACATTTATTTAGTATTTTTAGAAGTTAACTATAACGTGGGAATTTTCAAATTTAGATTTTCTAAATTTGAATGAATATAGTCTATAACACTGTGTTGCAGCCGAGGAAGATGAGGATAAGGAGGATGATTTCCGAGCGCCGCTCTATAAGACAGTGGAGATTCGGGGCATACAGGTGCGCATGAAGTGGTGTTCAACCTGCCGGTTCTACAGACCACCTCGCTGCTCACATTGCTCAGTGTGTGACAACTGTGTGGAGGTATGAATATACCCAAGTACACATACAAATACAAAGTAGTAGCTAAATTAAGTCACACCCCTGTTAGATGAATGGTTTTGATACACTGGACTCGGTCATCTGACCATTTTGCGTAAATCGGATTGGGCAAAAGCATTCTGCTGCCAAACTGTTCAGGTGGAAATGTCGTTGGAGCTCTGTGTAGAGACCGTTGTCATTTCGGGACTCTCTCCATATCTGTAAGCTCCAATGCTATGCTCTGAAAGTAAATGACACAAAATGCATGCTCCTTTTCTCCAATGCTCCATCTCATCCTGTAGGATTTTGATCACCACTGTCCGTGGGTGAACAACTGTATAGGCAGGAGGAACTACCGCTACTTCTTCCTGTTCCTGCTCTCCCTGACAGCTCACATCATGGGCGTCTTCGGCTTTGGGCTGCTCTTCATCCTGTACCACACACAGCAGCTAGACCAAGTACACTCAGCTGTCACGTATCCTTTTAGGTGTGATTGGTGGGGGTGTGTGTGGGAGAATGTCTGTGATGAAGGATGGATCCATGCAGTACTTCACAGTGTATATGTTTAAATGTTTGTTCTTGTATTCAGACACTAAGGAATAAATATAGAACCTGGCATAGTATATGTGTTTCTGTGCGGTTGTGTCCCTTGACTCTCTTTCTCTCAGTATGGGTGTTATGTGTGTAGCAGGACTTTTCTTCATCCCAGTAGCAGGCCTTACTGGTTTCCACATTGTACTGGTAGCAAGAGGCAGAACCACTAATGAGCAGGTGTGTGTGTGACAGTATTGATGCTGATCCTAATCTTTGTTTTATAGAGCAGTTTTATAGCTCTTGGGTATATGACTTCCACTGAACCATCCTTCTTCAGATTGTAAACTTTGTCCATTAGTGCAGTCTGTTCCTCCCTGCTTCTGTTTAATTCTAGCTCTATTCTTATCTTTCTTTGTTTCTTTGCTTCTAATTTTGAAAAAAAAACCAAACAAAACAAAAACAGGCTTCATCTTGGCAGTGTTTAAAGAACATAAATTCCTTGTGCATATTAAAGTGTGTGGATGTTTGTAAATGAAATTTGAGCTGGCAACTTGAATCTGCTTCTTTCTCTTTAGGTAACAGGAAAGTTCAGAGGAGGCGTGAACCCCTTCACTAATGGCTGTTGGAGAAATGTGACGCGTGTTCTCTGCAGCTCCCAGGCACCCAGGTATGGACTAAGTTTTCCCTTTTAAGCTGCATGTGTTCTGGACAAACATTATGATTTGCCTTGTGATATATAGGCTTTTCAGTGAAGATGTTCTAAAATTTATTTCCTGTCTGGGCAATAGTGTCATATTACATAGACATTGGTTATCGGCAAGAAATGCACTATATGGCCAAAGGTTTCTGGACACTAGACCATCACACACTTATGTGTGGTTTTTATTTTATTTTTTTAATTTTTTTATTTTTTTGAACATCCCATTCCAGATTTACTCTCCCTTTGCTGTTATAATAACCTCCACTCTTCTGGAAAGGCTTTCCACTAGATTTTGGAGTGTGGATTTGGGGATTTGTGCTCATTCAGCCATAAGAGCATTAGTGTTTGTCCCAAAGTTGTTCAGTGGGGTTGAGGTCAGGGCTCTTTGCAGGCAACGAGTCCACGAGTTCTTCCACACCAGCCTTGGCAAACCATGTCTTCATGGGGCTTGCTTTGTGCACAGGGGAACTGTTATGCTGAAACAGGTTTGGGCCTCTTAGTTCCAGCGAAGGGAAATTGTAATTCTACAGCATACAGAGACAAGATTGCGTAAGATTGCGTGCTTCCAACTTTGTGGCAACAGTTTGGGGAGGAACCACATATGGGTGTAATGGTCAGGTGTCCACATTGTTGGCCATGTAGTGTATCAATTTTTTTTTTTTTTTGGTTCAACCGCATGAATTTGACCTAAATTCTATCAGCCAGGACCTACTCATGCTGCTCTTTTTATAGCTGAACAAACTAAAGATGAACCCTTAACATTTAAAGCTTTTGATGAAACATAGGAAAAAAGTTTTTTTTGTTTTGTTTTGTTGTTTTGTTTTTTTTTAACTTCGTACAGACAATCTGCTTTTGTTTTTGACAAGATCTTCTCGCAGAGTGGTTTTTGGGTTGTCATAGCTCTGAGATTTTCTGATCATGCAGATTTCATTATTTGTATTCAGATAAACAACATTGGGGAAATACTGTGATTTGCATTTTTATTCCCTAACAGCCAACCGACTTTCTGTTCATGCCGCGAATGCTTTCCTTTTCCCTTCCTCAGGTATGTGGGCAGGAAGAGGAAGGCGCAAACGGTGTCGGTTCAGCCCCCATTCTTGAGGCCGCAACTCTCCGAGGCACAGCTGGCAGCCAAGGTGCTTGACAACGGTATCCATGGAGATCTACACCGGGTAGGCCATCTACACACACACACATACATACATACACGCGCACATACACACACTGCTCTTTCTGTTTGTGTTCGTCTTCCTATATGTGCTTGTCCACTTCAGGGCCGGTTAATTAGCTGATTAGTCAGGTCAGGTGCATTAGAGGAGGAAAAGCGAGCAGGGCGTAACATTGTAGTGCTAAAATTCTGCTATTTTTAATCATAATTATAGGTAATCAAGTTTCTTGGTGTTCTGACACCCTCCTATCACTGTTTTCCTTTGTGCCTCTCTGGCTGAGATGTAATTCACCTGTCATTGTTTTTTTCCCCTTCACATGTGCTTGCTCTCTCTCTCTCTCTCTCTCTCTCTCTCTCAGTCTAAGAGTAGTTTAGAGGTGATGGAGAGTCAGTCTGCTGATGCTGAGCCGCCTCCTCCTCCTAAACCAGAGCTTAGATACCCTGGCCTGTCGAGAGGACCTGCTGAAGGTACACACCCACACCCAATGACTTGTTTGATTTCATTTTTTTTTAATTATTTTATTCATTTATTTATTTTTAAATTTAGTCATTGCTTACCTCTATTGGCTTAATAATTCTTAAAAAATCTAAACTCTCAGACTGCTGATTATTATTATTATTATTATCCACTTTCATATAATTCTTATGTTCCAGCTAATCTTCTCAAATGATGACACTGAAATGAAACAGCTGATCACATGAAACTATGAAAACTGACCTTGTAATTTGCCTGTATTTCTTAGACTTAAACTAAGAAACGAAACTAAAAAAAGTTTTTCTCATTCTCAATACAGCATTGTTTTAGTTTGTTGTCAGAAAAATCCTACCACAGAGCATAAATGTGTATGACTGTATTTCTCTTGTCAAAAACATTACACAATATTTTTTTACGTATATACAAGCTTTATCCAGTAAAGTCAAACTGAATACAGTCATGTCAGTATTTGTCAAAATACTACCCAGATTTTTCTGTTTCCACAGCCTAGCTTGGGCAAACATCTCAAAGCACTAAAACATTTTTCACATAAAGTCCCTTGGATGGAAACTTGCCTATTGTGAATTTTCTCTGATCGAAAGAAGGTCCAGATTTTGTTTTTGTGTTTGTCTCCAACATGTCGCTGCTGTGTTTTCCAGAGAGCAGCCTGTTAAATAAAGCTCCACCAACTCCCACCATGTACAAATATCGACCTACATACAGCAGCCCGGGGAAGAACCACACCGCACTGACACACGCCTATGCCAACCAGGTAGCCTGTGTGCTAGTGTGTATGACCATGTGTTTTTGTTTGTGTGTGAGTATCGATGTCAGTCCCTTCTGTCATGTTCAGTATGTACTGTGTGTGTCTGTGTTGTCTGTCTGTGTTATTACACCTGTAAGCAGTGATGAATATGTAAATCCGTGACCTCAATCATCTCACTAGATGCTTCAGTAATTATCATTTACATGCTTTATACTTTAATTCTCATGTCTTTTTTTCTATTTTTAATCCATTCTCATACATTATCTTTTTTATCTTTTGATTTGATTGACCCAGTGGCTTTCAGTTGAACAGTATCAGTAAGTTGTCACTGAACCTCTTCTTTTCTGTTTGTGTGTGATTTTTGTCTCTCTGTGTGTGTGTGTGTGTGTGTGTGTGTGTGTTAGTATTAGTCTTTTTCCTAGTGTAACCTCATAGACTCAGCAGTATGTATTTAAGAGCTTGCTAATGTTAAGCTCTTAAGACTAGCCTAATTTAGATTGCTCTATACATCTTCTGTTTCTTTTTAAGACAATTCTTTTTAAGGGGTGGACAAATCATAAATTTATTTGCTAGCCCACAGAGCAAGTAAAAGTTCCAGTGTGTCCCATGTTTTGGTTGCTAGAAAATTATAAAATAAGTAGCTTCTAACATGATATGCAAACGTATGGCAAACTAGTTTGCTAGGTAAGTGTATTAACGCAGATTAAGAAAAACGAATAAGTACATGATGATTATCATCATTTAAAAAAATTTCTAATGTAGCATATCAGCAACTCATTGCCCAACATGATGTTCTGTTTTTGCATAGTGTGTAATGGTTACTGAGTCTGCCTAGTCAACATGTTTAACTGCAAAGTGACTGTGTGTAATTAGCAGGAGAATTATATGATGGCTTTGAGCTACATTTTAGTTTGCTAGGTTTCATTAGTTTTTACACAAACCTGCCTGAAAATGTGGTCTATCATCCGTGCGAAAAAGGGGAGGGGGTCGGTCTATAATGACTGTTTTTTGTTTGTTTGTTTGTTTTTTAACCTACTATTCCACAGCGTAGGTGTGAATTTCAGAAAGAAAAAAAAAACTATTAGCCCAGACATGAAATCCACTTCTC
The DNA here is from genome assembly GCA_022758105.1 of Pangasianodon gigas. NCBI lineage: Eukaryota > Metazoa > Chordata > Actinopteri > Siluriformes > Pangasiidae > Pangasianodon > Pangasianodon gigas. The sequence goes on along the minus strand of CM040456.1, from coordinate 8,655,372 downwards.
CCAGGTGCCCAGGCTTGTGTTTTCTCCACTCTTCATTTTATTTTAGTAATTCAAACATAAATTTGGTGTTTGAATATGCCACTTTGCATCATTTATGTATTTATATATTTAGATATGTGGTTTATTCCTATCAGGATCAGACTGTCAGTTTGTAAACAAATTTAGGATTTGTCTGCTACATTTAATGCGGACATCAGAATTGAGAGTTTCAGTGAGATACAGTATAATGAGTGGGATGTGATCCATTCAGCTTTGAGGAGTGGGAAGCCATGCCTCCTTCACCAGACTGACAGGTGGAGAGTCCACTCCTCCTTCACTGGGACTGATGAGCACTGAGGCCATGCCTCCTTTACTATGACTGACAAGTGCAGGGGCCACATCTCCTTCCCAATGACTGACAGGTGCAGAGAAAGAAAGAAAAAGGAAAGAGTAAAAGAGAAACACACACTACAAAAAGGAAATTTTATAAAATCTCTATATAATAGTAAAAGAGCTGTGTGTGAGGTGTTGCACTGTCCTGATACAGAGATACTTGCCCTGACTCCGTGATTGCCTTACACCCTGTTACGAATCTGATGATCTTTGTACTAAATTAAAGTGGAGATTCTTCACACCCCAAATCATTCAGCTGCCACTCCACTGTGCTGATTCACCCGTCATGTTTATTAATGTTAATGTAAGGAGGTGAGACATGATCAGTCAGGCGATATGTTTAAGTTGTTGTACACACCCTGCCTCTCGCATCTAGAATGATATTAATTAAGCACTGTGAAGGATGATCTTCGTTTGCTGCACCTTTAGTCGGATTAACAAATGACTGACCTCGATTTCGTTATCCCTCTTTTCTTTAGCAACACACTTTCATACACCAGCAAGCCCCATCTGTTGTTTTAGCACAGCCGTGAGAGAAAGCACAATGAGTGTGTGTGTGGGAGGGGGGTGATGGGGGGGCTGCATAGCACTACATTTAATCACATTTCATTGGGCTTCTTATCTGCCTGCATATTGGCTCCAAAATAGGACACCGAAAGTAAGAAGGGCTAAACCGGAAATTAATTTTGCCCAGTGATCTCATTCTTACCAAAAGACTTTATTTTGTTAGTAAAGAATAAGAGACAGTTTATGATAATAGAAGCACTTCTGGTAGAACCTTAGTTTTTGTTTAAGATTTGAGAGGCATTCTGCAGTGTGTTTTATTTACTCATCATACTCATTTATTCAACATTGAGTGAATTCTGGCTGCCTTGTGTGCAGTCCTTTGACCTTTTCTGTTTTAATTTTCCTCTAGCTGTATAAATACTCAAAATGTAACATGACGCTCTTCATTTTCCTGTATTAACCCTCTAGTGATCGTTGTACATGGATGGGGCAACAAATTGGGGGTTGTTGGTGGGTAAAAATGTTTAATCCTGCAATCTCAGCAAGTCTGCCCTTGCTGTCTAACAGTCGGTTACAATGTAAAAAAAAAAAATCAGACTGTGGGCCACCACTGATTGTGGCTAGCATTGTTTTAATACTTTGAGCTGTGCATAGAGCTATGTTCAAGGCATATCCATCCAAAAAGAAATTCAGTTTAATTTAATTCCTTAAATGTGTAATGAGCTTGTTGCTACACAGTGGGTATATTTTAAGAGGGTTATGTAACTGCTGTTATACTACAGTGCTGCTGAATTCTTGATTGTGCTCATTCAGAAGGAGTTGATTAATTTTCTATAACAGTAACTTGGGCAGGGATTTGGCTGCAAGACAAATCACAGGTTTATATTAATGTGCTTATTCTAATGCCTTACTTTACAGTAACAAGTGTCTTAAAGCTACTGCCGCTTCTTTCTGAGCTGTTATTCGTGCAGTAATTTCTGCTTCCTGCACCGACTTTCTCATGTCATTCATAACCTGTCTGGACAGGCTTTAGACGAGTTTATTCTAACGTTTGCACTAAACATGCCTAATCATTCACTCTGTGATGGGACTGTTATCTTCATTAATTCTGAATGTGCAAATAATCTTTATAAACAGTCTCTCATCTTTGTTGTGGCAGTGATGATAAGCTACTGTGCGAGAACATAAGAGCTACATGGTAGGGTCTAAAACACCAGTGCGGTTTGACGGATAATGTGCTAATGCATTGTTAGTCATGCTTTGGTGGTTGGTGTTTGGGCAATAATGAGCTGTCCAATATCAGAACTGCATTTAACAGGCTAATGAGTGCTTTTTAACTACTATAGCTTGATAGTTAGTAATATTGAGGTGGAAAAATAAAAAGCGTTTTTTTCTTAAGTGGTAAAAGTAGCCCAAGAGTACCCATAGAGTTTGGTATAGCCTGAAATGTGCTGTTTCTTCTAAAAAAAAAAAAAAAAAAAAAAAATCTATGATCAATAATACCTATATAATAATATCAACAATATCTATGTTTATAGATCAACATATTTATAGAGAAAATAAACTGAGAAAATGGAAAAATGATATTTGCTCTTGTCCAGTGATTTGACCCAAACAACAATCTATGGATTTAATGGATTTAAACATAAAAAAAAAAATTCGCCTTTTGGAGTTGAGGGATTACTGTAATAAAAAAAAATGGACTTTTTTTTATTCCACAGAAATTCTGTGATTGAAGGGGAAAAAAGTACTGATTACTGTGAAGCAGTGCAGTGTTTTCTCAAGCTGGAATATTGCCAAATCTACACCTCAGTATTACTGGTGTAAATAGAATTTTGTGGGTCTTGAAAACTGACCCAAATGTGGCTATGTGCACAGTTTTACCAATTCATTAAGGCGCACTATTTACTCTTACTTATAAACTGTTAGATCTTTTATAAGGAGAAGGGGGAATAAATCCAGTTGTGTTGGACTAACGTATCAGCAGGTCTTTATCGAATTCTCAGGATACAGTAAAATCTCTTAGTATAATTGATTTCTTTTCCAACCTGCAGTTTTTATGTCTCAGCTACTTTTCCTTCCATTCTTAAGTATTTCTTGTTTTTAATGGCTTTTCTCTGCCCCTCTCTCTCTCTCTCTCTCTCGCTCTCTCTCGCTCTCTCTCTATCATGCTGTCACTCTCTTGCTTTCGCTCTCTCTCTAGATGAGTCGTGGGGACAGTCTGAAGGAGTCCTCCTCCTCTCTCCTCCAGTCCAGTCAGCAGCCGGGTTTCCGCTCTGAGCCCAGTCTGGACGGCCGTGATGGAGGAGGAGGAGGAGAGCGTGTGGGTGCTGAGCGACCCTCCGGAGGCCAAGGGGCACCGCCAGCCCCTGGAATCTCTGCCTATTCCTTCGGGGGGCGCTCTTACCCTTCCTTCTCCGACCCCACTGTGCTCTCCGGAGGCGCTTCTCGCTCCTCCAGCGTGCGCTCCACCTCCCATAATGCACCACCTTCTGAGGCCTCCAGCTACAAGAGCTCAGCCAATCAAACGCCTCCACCCCGCAATGGCAGCTTGTCTTATGACAGCCTTCTTACACCTTCTGAAAGCCAGAATTTTGAATCCCCATCCCCCAACCCCCCGCTTGGCTACACCTCCCCATTTCTGTCTGCACAGATCGCCCAGCAGCGAGAAGAGGAGCTTCACCAGCCCTCTTCCTCTAGCTCTGCCCTGCTTGCTTCACCTCACCGTGGCAACGCCTACCTGCGTGGCTCCACCTCCCCTCCACCACTACCTGACCGAGAACGTGAAAGGCTGCTTCATGACGCACAGCCCCGCCAGCATCACCACCACCACCACCATCACCACCAGCATCGGCCGCCTCGCTTTTCTCGCCCTCCGCTCTTGTCTGATTCAGGCCTGCCAAGGCCCTCTAACCCATATCGCACACGCTCCACAGATGCTCCACTGCCCCCCTCCACCCACCCACCACGCACAGGTCACCCGCCTTTAGGCAAGTCTCTGTCTTACTCGAGTGCCGCAGCCGCTGAAATGCAGTATCGCCTTGTGCGTAAAGCCTCCGCCTCCACCTCGGCTGGGGCAGGGGGCATCCAGGCGCCCAAGTGAGTAACAACCTCTGCCTTCAACGCTCCACGCTGCCTCCTGCTGCCTCCTTCCTCCTCCTCCTCCTACTCCTCCTCCTCCTCCTCCCAGACTCCTGTGAGTGGACCTCTGACTTTCTCTCTGCTTTTTCTGTCCCTCTTCCCACCTTTTGGTTTCCTCTCAAGCTTATGCCGTTGTTGGGTTCTTTCAAGTTTGCTTGCTCAACAAACAGTCATGCCTGCATGTAGTGTTATCATTACACCGTTGGTGTTTGTGTGTTTTGTAGTGCTTTGTTTTCACTCAGGTAAGGAGTGAAAAGTCTTGATCTTTATGCAATTTTGATTTGTTTGACTGATTTTTGTGGGTTTTTTTTTTAATTTCATAGGCATCATCGTTTTCTTTGGTTTTTTTTCTTCATGTTCTGTCAACAAAGTTTGGCTTACAAGGACCTTTTGTCAATTAGCAGTAATTCATCAACATTTCTCTCTGTTTCTCTGCCACTCAGGGACGAGATTCAAATGAAATCTTATAGTCGGACAAATGGGCAGCCTAAATCGCCTCTTCCTCAGTCGCCTTCTTCAACCCCCTCTTCCCCCTCTCATCCAGTCAGCGTCTCCACACGACCAGGACATGCCTATCCCAGTGTTGGCTCTTCTCAGAGCCCCGTCCACAAGCCTGGTGGTGGGGTGAAGAAGGTGACGGGTGTTGGAGGGACCACTTACGAGATATCAGTTTGAGTGACGGGCAGCCGTTCGTCCAGTCCCATGTCAACAGCTGAGCCATGGACCTGCCTCCTCTACTCGTTCAGTCAGGGTAGAGATTCACTACACTTTGGAAATGTGTTGAACACAACAGACATTTATTACAAAAGTTGGAGTGAATGAAGGGCTCCAGACCTGTGCTTTACTTTTATACATGGGGAAAGTTTGAGCAAGCTGACCTGCTGATGTGCGGTCAGATAAGACACTGTGGAGGGGGGGGAGGAGAGTTGCTTGTACAATTCCTGGACTTCCTGACTTGCCATTAATGAGGAGGTGTTACACTCGAGTTTGGCAGATGACTGGACTGCCTTGAAAAACCAAATTAAGAAAAAGGTTGCTTTATGTCAGCTGTGTAAATCATAAATTGTATGTTATGTATAGAGAAAAAAAATGCTAAAATTTTTCCCAGGGGTTTTCTCCAAATGGTTGGACTTAAATCAGTGACTTCACGGCATATTGTTGCCATTTTGGACCACTGTGATTGGCTCGTGACCATTCTACTTCGGTGCATTAACCAATCAGAAGCGGAGAAATAATAGTGGGTAATGAAATGGTCTAAATTGTTGTTTATCGAGATGATCCTTTTCAAGAGAGTGTTTTTGAGCAATGGCCTTGGAAATCAATGAGAAATGTTTTTATTTAATTTTTCAATCTTATTTTATATGAATTTATAAATAGCTATTGATATGATCAAGCATTTCAGGCGTGGTTGAGTAGCGCAGGTTTTAGGCAGGTTCTATGATCCACATATGTTAAGCATGAAGATCAGAGAATCTCCTCGCAACATGCATTACTTGAATGCACCCTGTGTTTTGGGTTTTTTTTTTGTTTTTTGTTTTTTTTTTTTATAACTAAGGCTGATGAGATTTGTATCCATTTTGGGTTTTTAACCAATCAAGTGGGTGGGGAGGGAGACTTGCCTAATTTTAAATGATGGTTGCTACAACCACTCGGTGGCTGAGTCTGTGTCTCCAGGCTAAGACAAGCCTCAGAGTCAGCCAGGTGAATCCTATGTAACACTCGGCCCATGAGATGTAGCATCTGAATACACAACACACAGGTGAGCACATTTTGTGGGATATATTTTCAGAGTTACCTTGTAAAGTCTGTCTGTGAGATAATGTCTGCTTTGGTTTATCAGTTCCTATTGAAGAGACTCTCTCTAGTGCCCTTGTCTAGCTGACCAAGTAGAGAATTTCGATGGCCAGAGAGGTGGGAAACCAGTGCACTTGGATTGGATAATGGTTGAACCAGTCAGTAAGTGACTGCTGTAGTTATGAATTATAAAATGCCTTTTTTAATTTAATTTTTACTTTTTAAAAAAAAATGTTGTGGATATTTTGCAAGCTTTGTGTTTCAGTGATTCCTCAAAATGTTGGTGGCTTTGGATTGAAATGTAGATCATGTTTGTCCAATCAGATGGGGGGGAAAAAAAGAGTTTTGACAGCCACTTCAACAGCTAGTCAATTCCATATGAGAATTAAAAAACAGGAACTATTTGATATCTGGATCAGTATGTTAATTAAGAAGGAAAAAAGGTGTACTGTATAGCTGTGTGTGTGAGTGAATGTGTGTCTGTGTGGGTGAGAGTGCTTGAGCATTGTTAATAAACACTTTATAAACTATTTGAGCATTATACTGGATCGATAATTTATTTATATCATTTGTATATTTGTATCAATACATCATTTTGAACATCAGTTTTATCGTCTCTCCAGTGGTAAGATGCACAACTAACACACAACTAATCACAACTGATTTACTGTTCAACCCAAAGGTTTGTGATCCCATTGGTATGGATTTGTTTGGCCCACTTTCTCAAAAGCATTGTAAAATTAAGATAATTTTAACTGGTGTAGAGAGTGCTCAGTTTGATCATCACTTGCCATTAAACTATGGTTTTTGTGCTGTGATGGTTTTGGGAAACTAAGCCCTGATCACCACCAGTTCCCAAGAAAATAAATAGTTTAGTTTAAATAAAACATGCTACAGCACGGTATGAAGGGTTTAATGCCATTTCACACACTGATGTCCTCCTGTGCAGCACTTAAACCCATTTACCTTTAGCAATCTACTGAAAGAATGCACATCCTTATGACCACCAACCAGTACTAAAAAGATTCTTCAGGTCCAGAATTATTGGTACCCAAAAAAATATCTTTGTGGTTAATTGGTTAATTATTGTGGTTAACAAGGTCACCACTGGGGTAAACTATCTAATAGAACCTTGGTTATTAGTGATATCCTCAACCAAACATCTTCAGGAGCTTTTGATTCCTGCAGAGCTGGGAGGAGGTTGTTTTGGTACATCTTTTTATCTATTTATCTGTTTATACCTGTTTTTAGATCATTGATGTGTCATGATGGTCTGCTGTAGACTTTTCTGAATTTCACTGGTCCATCAGGTTTGTGAGTCACTTCAACAAAGCTGCTCTAAACCCTGACACTGTATCCACCATGCTCCTCATTTCAGGAAGTTGGTTTGGTGTCCATATGTGGCGTTTTATTTTCTCCAAGTTTTTCTGAACATTTACAAATATAATTGTTGCATCAGTCCACAGAAAATTGTCTCAGGAGTGCCATGGAACAACTGTGGTGGCTTTGGTGGTGCCCCTTGTGGTAAAACTTCCATGAACACCACTTCTGTTCAGTGTATTATTAAGGTAGATTCACACACAAGTGGTGCTGCAGATCCTTAGCTGTCCCACTTCTTTGTAGCAAGGTCTTGCACTGATCTTTTAAGGGTGTTCACTCCTCAGGAGTAGTAGACTGTGGACATCTGGTTTTCCGAATCTCTTTCAATCAGAATTCCATTGTGAAGAGCAGGTAGGCTAAATATTGAATAGTTTTTTTAGATATAAGATGTCATACTTTTTCCAACAATAACCATAATAATTTTAACCACTGGTATGACAAGGATATGGCAAAGTAATAATGTATGTTTGCTAAATAACACTGTTCATCACATGAAGATAAGGTTCCATTTTAGGAGCTGTTCATGTTGAATAATTCCAAAGGGTTCACAAACTTTCTCACAGTTATGTATGTGCAAACACCAAGGCTGGTTCGGTTCATTTGCATTCAGGTAAAAGGTGAAGAGCATTTTGTCTTGGCTGAGGTTTTAATGAAGTTTTTGGTCTTTGTCATGATTATATGAGGTAAGATATTCCCATTGGTTTATTCTTTATTCACTTTGTACTAATCTAATGATCTGAACAAATTTAAACCTTTAAAATGTACCTTAAACCTTAAAAACCTTAAATTTGGTTTAAATTCTAAATTCCAAATCTCAAATTTTCATGTTTTCAGCATTATGAATTGGCTAACATTTATTATTAACATTTAACATTTTCAGGTTGTCTGTGCAAGACTCCCCTTAGCGTGATATCTTTCATTGGTTGTGAATGTATAATTTATATGTAATCACTGTAACCAGCAGATGAATTGATTAGATTTTGGAACTGATCCAAACAAGGTCAAGGTCAAATGTCTTAAATTGCTTCCTCCCTGTTTGAAGTATATTTCAGTATATTTGTATTTAACACATACGTCAGAGGCATCCTGATCAACGCTGTTGGCATCGAGTTCTGCTTATCATCATGTTCGGTATTTCCTCATCCCATGATATGACAAAGAATGGCATTTTTTTTTAATCAATCCATTAAATTAGACTGGGTTTCACAGGAAAAACTGCCTTCTTTCATTTACATGAACAAACCATATGGATAAGTGAGCCCAAGTTGGATAAGAGGATTCTTGTCTGCCTGGTTGTGATCAAAGTTTCTTCAAAATAGTTAACCAAACTATTTTATGAACATTACACGTCTGCTGTAGTAACTTTTGGATCATTAAAGTTCTTAAGCAGATGTGTTAGACTAGCTCAACTTATTTGTGCAGGCATTCCAGTCAAGACTTGCAAAACATTTGTGGGGATAAAGAGGTCTTTATATTAGCTGATAGAAATGCAGAATGAGCTCCACCTTAAACATACTAGTGTTTAGGGGACAAAGTAGAACTATGGAGGAGGACCAATCTTTGTATTTTTTTTTATTTATTGGAATGTCAACATTCATCCAAAACCTCTCACCGCACACAATCTCAGTCACATCCATCTGCAATCGAGTTAAACACTATACAGTAATTGTGGTTTGGAATAAAGTCAGAATCAGTCAGTCACTAGGGTGCATGCAGCATACAGTTGTGTGTGTGGGCAATCTAACTGAAATTATGTCCCATATAAGCATGGTTATACAAGTCCACTGACTGCAGGATGACCTAAAAGAAAGCAGAGAACAGTAATGGGTTCGTTTTGCAAAAATGCCAAAACAGCCCACAAGCTTCCATTTTTCACAAGATGGAAAATCCAGAGATGGAAGTATCAAGCTAAATGAACAAAAATATTTAAGACCGTGCAGCTTCAGCAAATGGATGCTAGAATAGAAGAGGTCTGTGCCAGAACATCAAGGCTTCAAAAATATCATCTCATAGCAATTTGATGCTTTGGTCATCATTAATACAGACGTTGTACCAACGCTGACTGCACCCCTTCAGAGAAACAATCTGTCATATAGAAATGTAATGATACTGCATGGCCTGTCTCAGTCACAGGCAGCTCACCTTTTTGTTACCAAATGAGTGTCAAAAGGCAATTGGACAAATACACGGCCAAAATTACTAAATGTCTAACAAAAAATAGAAAACGAAGGAATGAGTTAGCAAAAAAGGAATGAAGATTAGAATTCCATCAGTAGTCAGTAATCATTTAAAAGCAACTACCTACAAAATATAACCTATAAATTAATCAATAACAACTTCATTAACTCATTAGAGGTAGGAGGCATGAAATGATAAATTTGGTTAAAATAAACAAAACACTGTCAACAGCCGGCACAATATCTCATTTAACCCCTAAACAATGGCTGTGGATAGCTAAGGGTTCCTAAACCGCATTATTCAGTGCTTTTCAATTCAATTCCATTCATTTAGGTATAAGTTTGATTTTTGATTATGGGTGGTTCTGACAAAAAAAAAAAAAAAAATCAAACATTGTGTTCCCACACAACTTTGGGCACAGCACTTCGCTCTGTGTGTGTGTGTGTGTGCATAAACCCATCCAGTTCTACAGTGATGTCCCAGTGTTATCTCCCAATCTTATTTGTCCTTCTTGCTCTCTTTCTCTGTCCCTGCAACGTCTGCCTCGGGTTCCTCCTCCTCAGGCACTGGGGGGAACTGCAACTCGCTGGGCTTCTCATTCCTCTCTCCTTTCGTCTTATTCAGTTTCTTCGATTTCTGATACAGCTCATTTAGATTAAACTCTCTGATGATGTTCTCCTGAAAATGAGGAGAGTGTTCAGAAACACGGTGAGGGCGGTGCACTATTTTTCTAACATGTAGAAACTAATATAATAATTAGGCCGTATTTAACCTGCTAGGCCAGTAAACAGATGAGGGAAGCTGACTGACATTAGCACTTAAGTGTAAATTTGACACAGTTTTAAACTTGTATTTGATACAGATTAAGCTCTCTAGTTTAGATTTTTTTAACATACTGTAGATCATCCTGCATTACTCATTCACAAGACATGAGCTTTTCACTGCATTTTACTGGAAGAGAATTTTTTTTACTTAATTTTTCTGATGATTATTTTATTTAAATACACTTTAAACTGATTCTCTTTTAACCAGATAGAAATTTAATTGAGGCTGACCTTAGTGCATTTACTCTATTTACATTAGGGTTACACATGAATGCTCTTTCATTCATTATATTACTGAGCTGTAAATAAGTGTAATGATTGAGAGCACAAATGTTGATCCCTCACCTCAGTGAAGGTCCAAGACACTGCTCGTCCTTTCTTGTCCACTTGGGGGCGTCTCATAACTTCTTTCCCTCCCTGGAAGAGCACCAGAGATGGCAGCTGCTTGGAGAGAGGAGAGGTGCTCACCTTGTACCTAAGATGATGATAAAGAAAGAAATATGAATCACATCTGGACATTTGAAACATCTAAAATAGGAAACTGTATCAGCATAGCTTCAATGATGACACGAAATCTAGAAAGAGTTGCTTACTTCTTAGACACATCACTATAGCGGCCCACGTCCACTTTTCCGAACTTCAGCCCAGCACAGTTGTACCTGGTGGTAGAATGACTGTAGTTAGAATACTTATCTTTTACATGACACAGGTAAACAAGTTTCTTAGACACATTTAGAATGAGGTGCAGCACAAAACGTCAGTGTATGTTTTCTGTTGTGACTCGGTCTTACTTCAAGGACAGATCGGCATAGACAGACGCGAACGACTGACACTCAGAAGACCAGTTAGCGAAGAACTCCACAATCCAGGTCACACGGTTGTCTCTTTCCAATTCCTCCTGAAGACCAAAAGAGAACAGATGCATCACACAGAACTGATGCTTGGCATTAATATAATCTGTATATGTTCTGTCTAGTAAATTAGTGTAGTGTATAATAGCTTCAGAAGCAAATGTCCTCAGAGTCCTGACTGAAGGCTTCTGTGTGTACTGATGCTAAAATAGTTCTCACGTCTATGGTCTTATCACTGAAGTACTTGATGTACTCGGGGCCCATGTACAGAGGAGGCTTGCAGGTCATGAGGAACACTGAAAAACAAGAATTAGCAAACAGTACATTAAAGATCAAGGATATTGTTATTAAAAAAAATTAAAAATAGTGCTTAAACGTAATACAATAGTGTTAGAAAATAATTTGATCTGCAGTGTTGGATAAGCCACAATGAAAATGTAGTGAGATTAACTTCAGGTTTCTACTACAGGGTCTAATCATGTGCTGCTACAGTTTACAGAGCTAATAATCAGATATGGAAACTTTTAAACATATCAAAGTCAAATATAAACATAAAATAAGTACATACTGTTACTCAGAGCGTATGCGACTTCATTACATTGTATATTAACTAACAACGTGCACTCTCCTAGGAGATAGCTCTTGGAGCTCTGGTTGAAGTAATAAGACCTAGGAATTCATGTCACGCCTCATTGAAATCGTGGGACTGATCCACCATTTTTGTTCTGTACAGATCTCTTTGTGAACAGGTAGAATATAGTACAAACTATTTTTTAATCTGTGACAAATAACACTGACCATCTAACATGCTTGGATGAAGGATGTAAAAGCGTGACATTTTGAGAAAATCATTCTAACTAAAGAGGTCAATCCCTACGACCTACCAACCAGCTATCTAGTTTTTCATAAGGTCATATTTAGTGTGTGGCTTGAGTGATGCTTGTTTTAAGTGTTAAAAAAACGTATTCACAAAGACATGGATACTAAGATTTGCAGATTCAGGTACATAATGGTAAACTGCAGTGGTCATTTAAACAAAGACAAGTTAGCCATGTACTTTATATTTAGATTTTTAGCCATCTCATTTTCTTCAGTTTTTAAGTTTACTCACTCTAGCAGGAAAATGAAGATTAAACTTTGTTACAGAAATCAACAAAGCTTTGTAGAATTATAAATGAAATGTTGAAATTGAATCTTTTCAGTGACGTGATTTCAAGTCATGTGTGTCCATTCAGTTAAATGATTTGTTCAGCTGCATAGTTTCTCTAAATGCTGCCATCTAAGATGGACAGCAAACATCTTGAGTAATGAAAAAATAGCAATGATCGCTATTTTATAATATGCCTGCCAGTCTGTGTTTAGAAAACGAATTTGTTTCCACACCCAGACTAACACTGACAACAACATGCACTGAAGCAGTAGAAATGTCCAGCTAGGATTGATTGAGCTTAAACGGGAATCATTTAACTCACTGACTCAATTGATTCACTGAACGAGAAAGAAGCGAATCTCGGTCAGTACCAAAAGATTCACCAACACTGATTGCTGAATGTGAGATGAAGGGATCTTGCTCATGACAGAAAGATTCACTGACAAACATTCGTTGACTCGGTGTTGTGGATCAGGTTCAGCACACAAGCAATTGCAAATGAGTTACACAATTTACAGATGTTTAAACACACAAACAGATAAATGCAGAACATAAACCTACATAAAATCAGTTTTATCATCATTAAGCCAGCAGAAGCAACTGAACAAAACAACTCAGTGCATGCCAGTGAGAATCGAATCTTTCACAAACAAAACATATCCAATATAAATAACTATAATATAATATCCAATATAAATACTATATATAATATCCTTTATAAATATATAAATTATGTTAATGACCGAGCGAGTGAAAGTGTGAGAGTTATGCAGACAGTTTGAGAGAGAATGCAAACTAATTTGAGCCTGCGAACATAATTTGTTAATTTAAAGTAGATGAGGAGCATCACTTATTTCTCCAACTCCGAAGAATGAACATTCAAGATTTATTTTCTGCAGAAAGTAATGTTTTTGTGCATAAAACCTTCTGGCACTTGTTACAGCAAAGACCTTATTGTGTCTCTCTTTTTTTCCCTCTTCACTGTACATTTATATTCCACTGTGTTTTTTGCCATGAGTAAACAAGTATCTCACTAGATAAGATAATCAGATCATTAATTAACTAGCTGTCTTAATTTAATGACTTGTAACTGCTCAAAACCCAACAAGTATGATGGATCACTTTGCCATGTTGTCACATCCGCAACCCTTCAGAATCCCTGAGGAGACCCTAAATGCAAACACTGTTTACCTTCGAATGTCATTTGCTTGGATGTAGCTTAGAAAAACAGTTTTTGGTGCACATAAATGATCCAACCAATCAAATTCTCAAATCCAATCAAGACAGACATTACTACGTTTCTTGATCTGGAAATAAGGAGCTACTGCATAAAAAAAATTCTACACGAACACACACTGCCACTGCCTAGATCACAATGCTACATGATGCCCTGTACACATGGAGGTCTTTCTACTTCACTCAGAGCATTAAAGAACACTGCAATACTGATGAGGTTGTGCTGTGTTGGATGTGAGTGACATGCTGGTGTGGACTGAAACGTTGGTTAATAAAAAATGGTGTAAAAAATTCTTTCGGTGTGAATTGGTCCCAAGTGTGCGAGTTGTGTACTGACCGATGCACAGGGTCAGGTAGAGCAGTCCCATGCGAATATCCAGTCTGAAGAACAGGATCACATTGGCCACTTTACAGAAGAGGATGATGTTCCCCACATGCTGCTCAACCGTTACTGCACCACAGAAGGAAAGAGAAGGAGCCAAAGAGGTGAGTGGGCAAGTAAAAAACACAAAGAAAACCCACATGCAGGTGTGTAATTAGCTATGAGGACACAGAGGTCTTTGGTAGTTTCAGAAGATTTTGTTCATCATATTCATTCCACGACATTTGGTTCTCTACTGACCTCAGAACTGCTGAGCAAGACGCTTAAGGTTTGCCCATAGACTTCATCGCCCATTATACTCAGCTCTCACAAGACACTCGGCTACCAGACGTCTTGTTCAGATGTATGCAACGCACATATCTTAAACCAACATCTGACATCGCTCTGATATAAATGTGTGAGTACACGCGAGAACATGTACGTTTTTAGGAGGGCGACTGGTGGTTTGTAAAATGCAAACCTCATTTTGTTTATTATTTTATTCCTCTGAACACTGCTAGCTACATCAACTTGCCAGTTGCAGAAAATTAGCTGATTGAGGTTGGTCTATAAGCTCCTTCGTTGCATATAAATAGAGTTAATGTTTGATCATTTTTAAGTTATATTGTGTAACGTTATTCATAACATATGACAAGCATGATCAAATGCATTATGAACTTATGAATTGCAGTGGTTGCATAGTCTCATGTAACGCAATTCAGAAATCAACATGTAACTTAGACTTTCTTGTAAACCAAAATCTTTAACTCAGTAAAATTAAATGTTCTAATAGTTGTCAGGGCTGTTTATGGAAGAATGGAAGGATAACATAACATACAGAGTGTCTGAAAAGTCAGGAACCAATGAGAATATGTTGAGCAAAATCCACAAAAAACATGATACAGTGGATGAGGAAATGCATACACCCCAAGGGTGAACATGTAGACAATATGATGTAAATAATAAATACAAAAATGGGCCATTTTTTCTCTTTTTTTTTTTTTTTTTTTTTTT
>CM040456.1:8610111-8640464 GCA_022758105.1 Pangasianodon gigas | reverse complement strand
ATTGGTAAACTGGTATTAGTATAGGTATACTGGCATTGGTAAACTGGCACTGGTATACTGGTACTGGTATACTGACATTGGTAAACTGGTATTAGTATAGGTATACTGGCATTGGTAAACTGGCACTGGTATACTGGTACTGGTATACTGACATTGGTAAACTGGTATTAGTATAGGTATACTGGCATTGGTAAACTGGTATTAGTATAGGTATACTGGCATTGGTAAACTGGCACTGGTATACTGGCATTGGTAAACTGGCACTGGTATACTGGTACTGGTATAGGTATACTGGCACTGGTAAACTGGCATTGGTACAGGTATACTGGCATTGGTAAACTGGCACTGGTAAACTGGTATTAGTATAGGTATACTGGTATTGGTAAACTGGCAGTGGTATACTGGTATTCTCACTGCCAGCCCAGTGGCATTAATTATGCTGTGCTCATCCACACCCAGCCCCATTCTCTCTCTGTAAAAGACTAGCATGGCTCCAGACCCTACATTATACTCAGCATCAACATCTTCCTGTGTTCCTCTCCATGCATGCAGGATTGCAGATAAAAACAAACACTGAACACCTAAAGCAATAATTCTCCACACATGCTGTTTTGTCATTGCTTTGAAAACATTGTTGGTGTTTGTAGAAATGTCCCACAAACCCAGTCGAAGTCGCAGGGGTTTCCGTCCTCCCTCTGCGTGGAGAGATGTTCACAGATTCCCGGAGTCTTGCGGACCAGCAGGAAAGCGAGCGACATGAAAAACGACGCCACGTAGTACGGCTTCAACAGCCATTTATACACCTGCGGTAAGTGATACAGGAACGCGAACAGAGGAGTCAGCAGCGCCATTTTCTTCCCAGACAAGTGCAGTACGAGGACGAACGATAACCGCGGAGGAAAGCCGCCGGTGCAATGCTGCTGAGGATTTTACGTCGGCGAAATCCTTAACCACGCTCAGTTAAAGGGACAGAGGTCACTGCGGACGAAAGGGGAAAAACATAGGCCACGCCTCTTCCTCGCGCGCGCTGCGATTGGTTAGTTCCACGCACGTTTAGGAAACCGTTTAAAATAGTGTTCTAGTGCACTTCTTAGGCTGCTCAAGCCGTTATTTTAGACGCCATTGTAGACACCTAGATAGGGAGTACGAAGGCATTTGAGACTCAGCTCAAGCAGGTTATAGGAAGACGTCGCTGCTGTCTTCCGCGTGTTTTACTACTGTAAGTGTCCGACAATTTGCGCCCACTTAATTTCTTTTTTAACTTTCAATTAGCAACACGTAAACTGTCCACTGAAACAACGTGGGTAACAATATTTTGAGTCCTGTAACTGTCGTTACCTTTGAACTCACATGGATCCTAAAGTATGTACTAATTGTGATTGTAATTTTCATATTGCAATATTAGATGAATTACGGTACAAACTAGTAAACTACACGGAGTACACTAACCACAGAAAGTCGTTTTCATTACGAAGAGCGTCAACAAACTCTTCTCACAGCACATTTAACTGATAGTTCATATTGTAAAAAGACATTCTTCAACATGACAGAAATATTTTCTTCGCTCTACGGCCAAACTGAAGCTCAGGGACCTTCGGGACCTTCCGGAATGGGGTTCGGCCCCGGGAAAGCCCTTCCACCGCCGGTACCCCAAAACCCAGTGCACATGGCGGTACCCATTCCCCACCAGCTGGTAGATGAGGGGCCTCCTCTCCGGAAACCTGCAGCCATGAATGAACCTTTTTACCTGGTGCGAGAACTGCCAAGTGAGTACCTGCCTGGCCTTATTACCTCAATCATGCTTCCTTTCTTTATTATGTCCAAATAACATCATCAGCACCACCACTATACTCCTCACTCCACTAGTGTGAGTGTTTTCACTGTTTTAATCCTAATACAAGAGCTGAGCATTACATTGATTATTCCATATAATCACATAAATCAGGGGTTCCTGCTCTCAACAAACCTCAGCCAGCTCTTTAACTGCTCTTGTGTTGGACAGGAAGAAACTGAGAAACTTATTGACAGTGAGGTGTAAAGACTGGAGCAGGTAACCATTGATATTAATAGACTGGCTTCTTCATTTGTTCATCTTCAGTAACCGCCTTATCAGCAGTGGATCCTATACCGGGAACACTGGGCATGAGGTGGGAATACGCCCTGGATGGGATGCCAGTCCATTACAGAGCACTATGCACACACACACACATTCATTCACAACTAGAGAGAACTTATCATAGCCAGTCCACATACTGGCATGTTGTTGGGAGGTGGGAGGAAACCAGAGAACCTAGAGGGAATCCACGCAACACCTGAGCTCGGGATCGGACCGGGAACCCTGTAGCTATGAGACCACAATGGCTTAAATGACTCAACAGATTTGTTACGGCTGCAAATGTATCTATTATTTTTGTTTCCACCCTGTCCCACTCTTATATTTCTTCTTCCTTAGTGGAAAATGAGCTGACTGGAAACACCAACCTCATTACACACTACAATCTGGAACATGCATACAACAAGTTTTGTGGCAAGAAAGTGAAGGAGAAGCTCAGCAACTTTCTCCCAGAGCTACCTGGTAAGTCCGTTTCAGATTAATCTGAAATCAGTGGTGCAGAGCATCTTGGTAATCATACTTATCATCATCGTCCTTCCATATATGAGTAACAGGCATTTCCTGGGAATGGGGAATGTTGGCTTGATTTTTGGAAGTGAAAAGAGGATTCTGCTTCCTTTTCCTAGGTATGGTAGACACACCAGGTCTTCAGGATGGAAGTTCTTTGCGCTCCCTTATTGAGAAGCCCCCGGTGTGCAACAACTCCTTCAGTCCTCTTACTGGAACCATGCTCACTGGGTTCCGACTACACACAGGCCCTGTAAGTGTGGCATTATTCTGATGTCAGTCTGGCAACCTTCTTTGCAATGCACCATATTTTTACACGGTCAGGAAGTGCTCTTCTTCAAGTTCTATTATTAAACATGAAACTATTTCAGCTATTTAGTTAATTAGTTTAGTTAATTTATTATACAAGGTAGTAAAAGTGTATATGTAGAGAATAAAAATATAAAACATGGTGGTGTGATGCGGCCAGATTAAGTATTACCACCCTGAAATTAATTATATTCAATAACAGAATGACCTGAAGTGTTTTATTTCTACTTTTTTATCCATTTATAGTTACATTTAATGGTATGGAACGTCTATGATATGAGTTAGTTTCTGCTGTCATTTATGTTATACCAGATATAAAACCGTTTCCTATAATGTTTTCTTGAAAATGCAGCTTGTTACTGAGAAACAAAATGCAATGTTCTCTGTTCTTAAGACTTGCAGTTTTAACAACTTTACTTCTGACCATTACAAAATGCTGCAGAATGTTAAATAAACGTTCCCTTACACAACGTTTCACCATATCAGCAATGAGAAGTTTTCTTTTTTTTAAATTTTTTTTTTATTAGTCCTAAATTACGTGGAGTATCTGCCATACTAGTCCGTGTGAATTAGTTGTTTCTATAGAAATTATAACATATTCAAACAAGTGTATTAAAGTAAACTTGATTATTTGTCTTCCAAGTTACACTTTTGTCAGAGCTGCTGTTATAGAAAATGAATCAACGCCTTCTGGCCAGTCAGATTTGAAAAGTCAGCACCGCTGTGGTATAATAGCAATTAAATGATGCTTATTAGGACTCTGACAAGAAGCATATTTTCCTTCATATCAAATGTAATCTTGCATTAACTAGCATGCTGTTTTTTTTTTCTTCTCCACACTGCCTCGACATCCTCAAGCTTCCTGAGCAGTACAGACTGATGCACATTCAGCCTCCAAAGAAGAAGAGCAAACATAAACACAGACACCACCGTCCCCAGGACCCCTTACCCCCAGGTATCAATTCTCTCACTATCATTTCATACTATCACTATTTGTGTTAGAATGTTCACTTTAGTGCTGATACTTCACTTTTGCTTAACCCATTTTTTGGTGCTCTGTTTAACAGAAACACCATCAGACTCAGACCACAAGAAAAAGAAGAAGAAGAAGGACGATGATCCTGATAGAAAGAAAAAGAAGAAGGATAAGAAGAAAAAGAAGGTTTGTAAAATAATCATATTCTGAGTGTGGATATTTAATTTGATAATTCAGAAACTTACTGTAAAAATAGTTAGTGTTAATATATTAAGCTGATAAACCTAATTATCCAAAAGTGCTGTTGAACTCTTGAAGCTGATTGGTCCAAAGCTCTTGATTCATTTTCTATAATATCAGCTCTGATAGTTTAGCTGCAGATCTCAGGTTTATAATAATGCGCTCATATAATAATATGCTATTGTTTCTATAGTAACAGCGTGCACAGAGATTTGTATGTTGGATGTGCCACTTAATCTAAGACTCATAGTAAACTGATATAAAAACATGCTATAAATCTATATTAGTCTTAGATTATGTGGAGCATCTGCCGTACAAGTCACTGTGTATGAGCTGTTACTATAGAAACAATAATATATTAGAATGAACACATTAATATTAACGATCATGTTATAGCCCGAACTACCTGTGCTGTTAATGCACACCCTTCTGACCAATCAGATTTGAGCATTCAACCACACTGGCATATAATGGAAAATAATAATATATTATATGTACCAGCACACCCCTAATTGAATTAAAGGTTTTGAACTTTATATCTAGTGTGTGTAATAAGATTATGTTTTGCTGTTTGTTCTCAGAACCGTCACAGTCCTGATCACCCCGGCATGACCGGCTCTCAGCCCAGCAGCAGCAGTCTGAGATAGAAGCACACAGGACGAGAGACACAGAGAATTCACTGTAAATAGCATTAAAAGACCAGTTGGGAAAGTGGTTATTTTAACTGTGTGTGTGAGTGAGAGTGTGTTTGTGTGTGTGTGTGTGTGAGAGAGAGAGAGAGACATTGCATAAATGAGAGCACTGCAGGCCTTTATTTTTACTCATGTATGTTACTTGTGTATATGCTTCAGACGAGACAACAAACCATATTTGTTACATCAGTTAGTAATTTTATGTTTATTTATGCAATAATAAATTAATAAGGAAAAAATGTCATGGACACTGTGACACTGAACATCTTTCATTAAGTCAGTAAAACACTTTGCAATTTTTACACTGGCTTGTGATTCATATTTCACTCTATTTTTTTCCCACTATTCATAAAATATTTACAAATGTAAATATTTAAGAAAATATAGAGCATAATCAATTTATATATGTAATTTATGTTTCCTCACATTGTAGAAGGCACTTCTGATTACAGAATAAAATATAAAATTTAAATAGAAACCCCGATAGGTTTTCAACAAATAACAAATAAAGTACAGTGCATTTACTTATTTTATCCAAAATTCTTTATAAAGGAGGCAGAAAGTAATTTTAAAAAATGGCTAAGCAGCTGGGGATTAAACAGTGGCTCTCTGGCAACCCTGGGATTTGAACTGACAACATTCTAGTCTCTATCACAGACCCAACACTGTTCAGCTCCCATAGCACTAGGCATTTTCAATAAAAAAGAAGTCCATCTAGTGCATCCATATATATAACCATGTAACCTTCTTGCTGAAGGTCCGGACTGTTGTCTAACATTTGTTATGAGAAAGATTAATACATAGAAAGCAAGTTCATAGACAAATAAATCCCTGATAGCAGAAGTGCAACTCATCAAACTTTAAGGTGGAAGTCCACAAAAACATTCATGGTAGTTTACAGTATGTCAGTAAATAGGACTAGCTTATCTTATTCTCCCAATATCATGAGATTGATTCCACAATTCTGCATCTAAAGTAGACTGACTGCTGTTAAAGTAATTTTTCTATAGTGCTATAACTGACATGAAAATGTAATCATACACTTCAAGTGCAAAGTAATGTACAAGCTCAGAGTGCAGTTAGCAAATAATTTTACAACCATAAATTTATGTGCATTTACTCATTTGGCTGAGGATTTTATCCAAAGTCACTTACAGTTGAGACAGAATACAGTTGAGCAGTTTAGGATTAAAGGTCTTGCCCAAGGACCCAACCAGGACAGTGCTAGGGTTTGAACTCATGACCTCATGACAAAAGAAAAAGAAGCACTGACTGCCAAACAAAACATGCATTAAAACAAACTAGTAAGCAGTATAATAAGCAAATGTACATTCTTTCATCCACTCAGTGTAAACTACAGTAACTAACAGAACATTACTATTAAAAAGAGCTCTAAACAGACACATGCAGTACCAACAGAGCTCTAAACAGACACAACAGTACCAACATTACAAATTAGATGTAATGTTTAACTGAGCTCTAACTGGAGGTAGCTTAAGGTGACAGCAACCAGTCAGCATAATGTGATATGTAAATGTTTTTGTAGGCCAAACCTAAATTCCCACCAGATTTACAAATTTCGGTAACAAGTTTCTTTGTACACTCCTGTAAATGACCAAGCACATTCACAGCACAGCAGATTTATGTTTAGTGATGCCCACAACACAAAACACCATAAAAAGCAAAGCTATCAGAGAGCTGAAAATGACAGAATGACAACTAAAAGGTGAAAGAGTGTCTTCTAAGCACGATGTGGTTAAATCCTCCAATAATGCAGCTCAGCTACTGCATCGGCTACCACAGACTGAGACTAGCTCTTCCTCCTGTTATTGGGTGCTATTTCTTTTTTTTAGTCTTATGTATTTTAATTTATGCACATCAATTATGCAATATGAAAACTTCAAGTCGAGGTTCACTTTAATGAGTCTGCTTGTGTGTAAAAATTTTTTTATAGAATACGAATGTTTTTCTGATGTTTTGCTTGATAAATGAGGTCTATTAATTTTATTTAATAAAAACAATCCTGCTGCTTCTGTCACAAGACCTAAAAGCTGCATCCATAGAATTTGCAAATTTTGCGATTTGAAAATTTGGACCATTCTGTAATTGCTCCCTTTTTTAATCCCAACATATGGCTGAATCGAAATTTTCCTAAATGTCTCATTAAAATGTCCATGGTGTAATGCTTTGGTTGATTGTATTCAAGCTTGTTGTTCAGAAAAGAAAGATTGCATTGCCTTTGTCACAAATCAGTTTTCTATATTGTTCCTTCTTAAATCTCGTCTGTATCAAGCCCATCACTGTGGAGTTTGACAGGGCCATTTGCTGACTGGTTAAGAACAACTGCTGATTGGCCAGTTGCTGCCTGATCCCGTACCTTCTTCTGTTTAATGAGTTGTCTGCGATGGTAGAACAGGTACCCTGGCAACAGGAAGCCAGCCAGTGAGAAAATAAGCAGTGCAAAGTTGATCTGTTGATGGGGAGGACAACAATAAGACATAGAAGTCCATCAGAAGCAGCAAAGATTTTCATGTAGGGCTTGCACAATAATGAAATTTATTTTGCATCAACCAGATTATAACAAAATTATATTTATTAATATTATAATTAGCATTTGGCTTATTTAAATAACAAGGAAACATCCTTTTCTTTTACATTGTATGTTACAATCCTACATTCCTTCACACAGATAGATTTTGAACCAACTAAAATGATCTGTAGTCAGATTAATAGAGTGGAACTTTTAAATCCTAAACACAATTACATTCAAAATAAATAAATGTCACTACAACATGCAACCACATTTACAACGTATTAAGATTAAGGTCAGGATTTAATGCATCAGAGTCTATAATTCAATTAGCTACTTTAGCTATGCTTATCAATATCACAGTCAATTATGTTTTTATGTTTAAATACTGTCAAATATTGTGCTCATGACTGTACAGCCCTATGTAATATAGACTGTACATTAAATTACAGACACGTTTGTCAGTTTAAATCAAGCCTGAGCATCCTGAAACTTTCTTTGTCATTCTGATTGAGTGTTGTCTATGTGTTAATATGTGTGTGTGTGTGTGTGTGTGTCTCACCCAGTAAGGGTCTCCCCTGAATGGACCCAACATGCAGACAAACAGTGGCTGCTGGAGGAGAGCGAACAGGGCGCTCAGTAGAGACTGCAGGCCCGTCAGAGTGCCAAAGTGGTTAGATGGGTACCTGACAACCAGGAAAATGAACATTATGTAGCACATGATTTGATATTTTATTATACATTTAAACACATTAAACTGAATGCACAAAGCAGGAATGGTCAAATCCATCACTCTTTCCTTGTAAACTGCCTGTAGCTCTAATGCACCAGATTTAAATCAGTAGATAATTATAGAGTGCTTTGTAAGCTGGAAAAGAATTGTTAATTGGCTAGGCTGAAGTTTTCTCCAACTGATCAAAAATAAGGACAAGATAGATGAAGAAAACGAAGAGGCACAGCTAAACACAAGGGTGGAGGAAGTGATTGGTGTGATATAAAAACTAATCACTCACACTGTGTGTTATAAAAACTAGTCACAGCCAAACTACAAGTGGTTAATAATAACTAAGTTAATAATAGCAATACACAGTAATACACAGTAATATAATAGTGCAGATATAAATGAAATCTCAATAAACTCAGGCCATCGGTTACCGCAAACAGTTACAGCATCAGGAAATGTGAGGTATAGACACACTCCAGAGAGAGAGTGAGAGGCAGAGAAAGGTATTAATGGCAGAGAAAGGTATTAAAAACAAGAAATACCTAAGTATGGAAGGAATAAGACAAAGTAAAAGGCAGGGAGAGCACAAGCTAAGGGGATCAAATCAATTGTATTAAAGCAGGGATAAAGTCCTGGAGTACTCAGTAGGTAGGGTTTCAGTAGGGTTTTTTTTTTTTTTTTTTTTTGTAATGTTAACTCCAGAACTATTGGCACCCATTAAAAGAAGAGACAAAATGATTGTAGTAAATAAACATTATACACAGTTATTAAAATTTCAGCTAAAACTATTTTAGAAAAAATTGCCTTTTCTCTTACAAAAATCCTTTTTATATGAAAGTTTCATACATATTTTAAAATAACTTTCCACTAAAACATGCTTGGTAAAACTAATGGGACTGGAATATGTTAAGTAAATGCAAATGGCTATTCTTAAAGAAATTGTATTCCAGGGCAGGCTTCAACAAATATTTATTGTTGGGGAATTGATAAACTTGAAATAGTGTTTTCCATGATAAAAAAAAAAAAAGAAACCTTCATAGGCTGAAAATATTACTCCTGTTATTGATCTTAAATACATGTTTCTGTTCATTTTATAGACTTAAGGGTGCCAATAATTATGAAGCTTCCTGTTCATAATGTAATGACTTACACTGCAGCATAGAGTCCTCCACAGCAAGAATGAATGAAACCTCTTACAACAGTATGAAGAACAAAGGACACCAACTATGACAGCGAGGGAGAGAAAATTATATTTAAAATTACATACACACACACACACACACACACACACACACACACATATATATATATATATATATATATATATACATGTTGATAGATAGATAGATAGATAGATAGAGATATACATCAAAATGAAAGACAGGTATACTACCTGGAGAGGAAGGTTGTCTATCAAGCATGTGATGCCAAACAACACCAGCAAGAAGTTGGTGAAGATAAAAGCTCTGACTGCATTGGTGAGTTTCTGGATCTTTCTGTCTCTCTTAGGTGGCCTGTGGGAAAATATTAATATATTAATAGTGATAGATGATGGAATTAAGTAAAATGAGCTAATTAGTAGAGCTGTGGTTAACTCTGTTGTCTTTTCCACTCTCTACAGCCACCTTTTCTCTCCATCCACCAAGCTATTATCCTCCTCGCACTCTTTCATCTTCCAGTCCATGATATAACCAATAAGAGGGGAGGTCAGGAGACACAGCAGCTGCATAGTGCCGAAGATAGATGAGTAGAAGCTCACTGAGGAAATGCATACACCACACATCAGATATGAAGTGCTACAATATCCTTGAAATGAAAAAAAGTCATAGTAAATGTATTCATGGAAAAATGTCTAAATTTCCCTCCTTGTTAACTTAATGTTAGATTTTTTTTACCTTGTTCTTCTGCTTCTTTCACCAACTCTTCTGGCGCTGGAGCAGAAGAGAGATAGAAGATAAAGTTAAGCATGTAAACACACATATAACACATATTGTCTGTTTCGCTGAGAATATTTTCAATGTTTGAGCCCCAGTGATGTAACAACCATTCATGTCTAGTATCATGTGTGAGACCATGCCCTCATTGGACTGGAAGCACTTTAATGCATTTTGCCTTAACTATTCAGAATGCCAATATGATTGACACCCCTCCAGAAGATTTTAAATAAATGCAAACAAACTGGAATTCATGATAACCCTATTAACTTTCATTTGCTCTCAGTCCCCTGGAACTCTGTTTTTGGCTTTAACTATGTCCTGTTTCCCTGGGGTATAAATATGAGGTTACGCAGATGCAAACTTCTGTCATCCACTACTATGGGAAAGGCCAAAGATCTTTCAACTCAAAAGAGACAAATGGTTGTTGATCTGTCCAAACCAAGTTAAAAATACAAACACAGTTAAAAATACCACAATTAAACACAATTAGGGCCATGTCTGCAAAGCATCTTCACTGTTCACTGTTCTGTTCATTATTTATATACTTCCTCTTGGTTACATTTTGCGGAAGCATGGTATTCATTTTCATTGTTATGCGGATGACACCCAACTTTACCGGTCTGCAAACCCACTGGTTCTTTTCCTCCACCATCTTTGTCCAGTTGTTTAGCTGAAATTAAAGATTGGCTTTCAGCTAACTCCCTGAAGCTAAATGGCAACAAAACTGAGGCCCTACTTGTTGGCACTAGATCTGTTTTGTCTAAATCTAATTGTTTTTCCTTGTATATTGATAATAATGCAATCTGTCCTTCCTCACAGGTTAAAAGTTTGAGTGTTATCTTGGATAGTACATTATCCTTTGAAACTCAAATTAGTAATATCACGCGGACTGCATATTTCCACCTGCGTAATATTAACCGTCTCCGTTCTTTTCTCTCAATCAATAATACAGCAGTTCTTGTTCATGCACTAGTCATATCACGTATAGACTATTGTAATGCCCTTCTCACTGGTGTTCCATCTAAATTGCTATATAAGCTTCAGTTGGTTCAGAATTCTGCAGCTTGCATTCTTTCTAGAACACCTTCTACTGAGCACATTTCTCCAGTTCTTCCAGTAAGGTATCGAGTTGAATTCAAGATCCTGTTACTTACTTACAAGGCACTTCATAATCTTGCACCCCAATACCTTACTCAACTTCTTCATGTTTACACCCCTCCACGTGCTCTCAGAGCCTCATCTTCAATTTCTCTTGTGGTACCTCGGATTCGACTAACTACTATGGGTGCCAGATCTTTTAGCTATGCTGCCCCTCGCCTATGGAACTCCCTTCCCCTTGATATTCGTAACAGCGATTGCCTGCGGACTTTTAAAAAGCGTCTTAAGACATATCTTTTTATTCAGGCTTTTTTAGAATAGATTTTACTGAGTCTTTACTGTATTTTATTTGTATATGCTGAGTGTTTGTTGTGTGCTTTTGTCTTGTGTAGTGATTTGTATTTTTATTTTTGCCTGCTTGTGAGGTGACCTTGGGTGTTTTGAAAGGCGCCATTAAATAAAATGCATTATTATTACTTGAAAAAATAGATATTTGACAGCAAACAGACTCATAAGCACACTGTCCACCCACACAGTGAGGAGGATGGCGAAGGAGGGAAAAAAGAGCCCAAAGATCACAGTTTCAGAATTGCACAGTTTAGTTGATTTTTGCAGTTGTTAAGTCTCAGAATCACCTGTTAAACAGTACTTTTATAACAACAAACTGTTTGGAATAACAATTTTCTGGTGGACATTGCATCTGTGTAACTACATCATATCTGATTCATTCACATCTGATTCATAGCTGATCTGATGCTCACCATTGGGGTCACCATGTGTAACCAGGAACTCCAGCATCTTATTCATGGCTCCCATATAAAATATGATGCGGAGCTGGGTCATAGCCATGGTGATCAAACTCCACAAGAAGATGGCAGAACACACAGAGCGACGAAATGGCTGGGTACCTAAAAGCACACAGACACCATTTGTTAAAAAAAAAAAAAAACGGTATGTTTTTCTGTGTTTGTAGATGTGTGTGTACATGTAAGCACTGTATGTATGCATGTGTATGTGTAACTCTCACCCTGGATCTGTGCAGCTGCTCCATTGCTTTGTTTATACTCCTCCAAAACATGTTTTTTAGTCATTTCCTGCCCTACAGTGGTTACATGATTGTAACAGCGATCCCCTGTTACCTTATGATCCATTGCTACACCACTCAGCTTTATTTTTTTACTGTATGAGAAAAACAAAAAGGAAGAAATGAAGCAGGCATAGGTGAGAGATATTCCTCTTCACTATCAGGAAATTACAAATTAAATAAACAAATGTACAATTTATTGTATAATTATTGTGTTCTGTAGTATTCAGTTGACACTGATCCTTAGACACACTTTTAGGGGAAAAAAAAGGTCAAATTTAGAACCATTAAGGCTTCTTCCTTAAGGAGAACCCTTATAGGCTCTATGTAGAACTATATAACAGAGTGTTTTCCCTAACAGACAGGGACCTAGTAGAACCTTTTAGGAATTTAAGAACCCTTAACTACACAAAAACATTTTAAAGAACCCTTTTCTAACAGTGAAGTGTGCAGTCATTTTGCTTTGTCTTTTTTTGTGTCGGTGTTTACAAAGACATACACAATATATATTGTTACAGATAAATGTATTGAAAGAATACAGACATGTAGCTGATCTCTTCAGGGGCGGGAAAAGGCTCCACAGGCCAATTAACTAAGCAGTTGAGGAAGACGAGGCATGCCAAGCCTGCCCACACCCAGAAGATCAAGTGGAATGACACCCCTAGATCATAGATTAGCTAAAGAAAGAAACAAAACGTTAGCATTAAAAAAATTGCTTGCGTGGGGCAGTCAAAACTTAACTTCCTGAGCTAGTGCTGTGTTTACATGCTTGAACACCACACTCTTTTTGTGTACAACTGATGAGAGCTTAATTTAGTGCCAAAACTTTAAATGATTCCAAACCTTGGCACAACATCCACACCTGCAGTAAGACCTCCAGCCTGCCAGAGGGCAACCTCACCTGAGTATTGACCTACAATATACACCTACACCTCATTGACTTCTGTGGCAGCCTTGAAAAACCCTTCAAAGTTTCAGCTATATAAGTTTTAAAAGCTTATTTCTCAGCCGAAATATGTTTTGCATATTATTCTTGACTAAACTGATTACCATGCGCTCTTACATAAGTGCTGAAATAATCACTGATTAACTCAGTGAATTTCATTCTGTTGGCTAAATTTCCAATTTTTTAAAAGCATTTAAACAGAACAACAAAAAGCATTTAAACTTAACAACTGCCATGTCTACAGTGTAAGCAATAGGACATGTGCATTGCAGATAATTAGACAGCTGGTATTTAGACCATTTACAACCTTAATCTATTAGGTTTATGTACATTTCACTATGGCACATAACCAAAAACGTATTCAAACCATAACATTCACTGTGTGAAGAAAACATATTTAGCTAGTGTAGCAATTATTGACCATTTGCCTACACACGTTGTAAAGTCTTGCCAAATTCATTCTGGAAGTTCTGTCTGATTGTGGTTTCCCTCAATCATCATCTGTGTACCGAACCTTGTCTACCTAGCTTTGCTATTTGGATTGTGATTTGGATTTGTCTGCCTGCTTTGTAGATAAACTTCTCCATATGGTCCCACAGCACCCTTTTCCATCTGTAGTGTTATATTAGTCTAGTACTATGCTCTCCATGGTGAAAAGAACTGGGATCAGTGGAGGTCCAGAAAAAATATTTCACATTAAGGTTGAACCAGAATTTGTCCTGTTAAAAAAACTTGTCAGTCCTCACAGCTTTCCTCTAGGCTCCTGTCCACACTTCATTTGGCAACTAAGGCATTAAGGGGTAAGTACCTTGGGACCCACTGCAAAATGTTTACATGCAAGAGATAGGACTTAATGAGGTCGCAGTGCATTAACTGTGTTTGATTAGCCTTTTAATTTTGTCCATTTAAGGAGACTGACTTTGTTCCAGTTAGTACTTTGTGTCCTACCTTGACTCCTGGGAAGGTAACCGCAGAGGAAGCATAGGAACCAATCATGAGTGAAAGAATGGTGGAACGCACATTTCCAAACATGTTGGGGAGCTGAGGAAACAAGATATTAATTTACATTTATTCATCTGGCACATGGTTTACAAGTGAACCACACAAGTGAGCAGTTGGGGGTTAAAAGAATACTCAACCCAATCTCTATCTACCGCATGTGTGCCACATTATATGTGTTACCAAGAACAATAATTTCAACTTGTTTCCCCGTAGTGAGAAAAGAATATTAAAATATGTTCATTTGAAGCTCACTTATAATGAAAGTCTAAGGGCACAGGGTAATTCCTTTCAGAGATATGACTGTTTTTTCAGGTGGCAGAACTTGTGGTTATAAGTTATCCACATAACCAGTTTCAGATTCAGGAGAGCCTGAGTACTTGAAATCACATTTAACTGTATTCCTCTGAGGAACACTCCACGGTGGCAGAGCTCTTCCTCACAGCTTCAGGGTCACCACTTTGATCCTGAGCTCAGGTTATTGTTTGTGTGGAGTTTCACATTTTCTCCCACTATCTAAAATGCTGGGAGGTGGATTGGCGTCTCTAAATTGCACGATGTGTGCATGTGTGCATGGTGCCCTGTGATGGACTGACATCCAATCCAGGGTGTATTTACGCCTCACATCCTGTTCACAGGATGGAGTCCAGATTCACTGCCACCCTAACCAGAATAAAGTGGTTACTTAAGATGAATGAATGAATGAATGAATGTATTGCCACAGTATTTGGTTATTTCAGTTTGAATGTATAGTCTTGTTTATTAACTATTCACTGAACAGTAAATATAGCAAATATATGTTTTTAATATATGTTTATAATATATGTTTCTCGATGGAATTCAACATCTGCCCTTAGGTTTCCATTATAAGTGAATTTTAAATCAACAAGTTTTCCATTATTTATGAATGAGTGTGTGAATGTGTATGTATATGCCCTGTGATGAACTGCAGTCCTAGTCAGAGTGAGAGTGGAGAGACTCCAGACTTACTACAACCCTGATCAGGTTAAAGCAGTTACTGAAAATGAATGAATGAACAAATGAATTAATAAGTTTTCCATTCTTATCTCAGTACAGGGAAACATGTTGAAATTCTTGTTTGCTGTATTTGCACATGCACTACAGGTGGAGTGGATAGAAGATAGTTTGAAAAATGCTGGAGTATTTCTTCAAACCCCTTGTTCAAAGACACATCATTGGCTCTCTGCCAGTCATGGAACTCGTATTCGCAACCTTACAGTGACTACCACACAACCTTAACCACTCAGCTGTTTTCTGGATAAGACCTGAACTGTGTGTCCACAGCCAGCAGGGGACACTCAGAGACTTTCAGTGTTGTAGCAGTGCAAAAAGTGCGAGACACAGCTGTATTTAATTTAGCACTTACCCAGAAGACTCCTGTTTTCCTATAATCAAATTTTCTTTCACCATTTTCTCCTTCTTTATTTAGATTTCTATTTCTATTACATAGCCCACAACTGTGTCCCTCTGAAAAATAGAGAAACCCAGTATGAGGATGTGCAAGGCTTTGTCCTTAAGTTTAGAACTATGTAAAGTCCATAAAGTATTCAAACCCCTTCACTCTTTCCTCCTCCTGTTCAATACTCCATAATGAAAAATCATGAAAAGGTTTTGTTATATATATATATATATATATATATATATATATATATATATATATATATATATATATATGTGTGTGTGTGTGTGTGTGTGTGTGTGTGTGTGTGTGTGTAAAATAAATTGTTATATTTCAGAAACAGTACATAGCCTACAATATTTGTACGTGTGTCAGAAAGAGAGAGAGAGAGATCCAGTGTGAGAATATGTATGTCAGGGATGTCAGCACTGTCCTTAGGTTTAAAACTATGTAAAGAATATGAACCCATTGAACTTTATGCCAGTATGAACAGCATGTCTCACACAATGTACCTTCATAATATTTAGAAACATTTATAGCCAGAAAGGGAAAAAATAATATAATAAAAGATAATATGCAAAAAGTTAAAATTTAATTTTACAAATGTAATTTGCTAGTCATGCTAGAAATGCAGTAAACAGCACTGACTAGCCTCTACATTTGTATTACTGTGACTTTGATTCTTTTTTTCATCCTTTCTTACTTGCTTCTTCCTTCCCTTTCATTTCCTTCTTTCATTCTCACTATATATTTTTTAATGTGCCCGATAAATATGGATGAGCATGTGTACACACCCCCATGTGTACTTGAAATTCTTTGCTCTTACTTGACTCTGCTTATGAATCATCCAACTTGGAACATGGATCTAACCTGCATCTGTCTGTCTGTCCATCTCTCTTTACTCCCTTTTAACCCACACTCTATTTTGGCATCTCTATATCTGTCTCTCTAAGGTATTTATACTCAGTTAGACCATGAAGGTGAATTGCGCAAGTCTGGCATGGAGACAGAAAAACTAAATAAATTAGCTATTATATGTAAGAGAAGGAAGTACATGGGGCTCTAAAACTCCAGAGAAAATACTCACTATATCTTTAATTACTATGTTCTCTTTCCCATATACTGTACATTCAGCTATTAATTATTAATGTTTCACTATGTGCAATTAACTCAGAAACAGTGTATAGAACTGTGGAATGAGAAGAATGACAGCATGTGGATTGGAGAAAAGGAGTGAAAGGGTGAGAGGGAGAGAAAGGGATAGGACAGTGGAACTGCAAGTTGGAGCATGAGAGAGAGAGAGAGAGAGAGTTTGTTCTTACAGTCTGGGGGAACATGGGCGTGGCTGTGGTGAGGGCGTGAGCACAGTCCTGCCCTCTGATTGGCCACAGATGGCATGGCAAAATTTAGGGCCTTGAAATGGAACATGTGCCTCTGCAGAGTGACCAACCGAAATACACACAAGCACACACACACACACACCCCCAAATGCCTGTGCTTGCATAACTCAACTTAGCCTGCACTTTCACAAAATAAAATCAATTCCCACAAGGTAACAGCAATGTGGACGTGCTGAATCTTACTGGCATAGCTATGACTAGCACACACTTTACAAAATACCCAATGATGTTCTGCGCTCTTCATTGTGGAAGAATGAGTCATTTATGTCATTAATAAGAATAAGAACCAATGCATCTATGCTTATGACTGTATGTTTGTGTTACACCATGTTACTATCAGTTTTAGCAACAAAATATGTAGCAGTTACAACTGCATTAGTTAAGTCCTGCTAGTGCAACAAACCCCAGATGTGTGCTTGAGGAGACTACGGGAAAACAGTGAATGTGTGTACTTGAGGTTTTTTTTTTAATTATAAAATGAATGAAAGTTCTTTTATGTTCTTTTATGTTTTAAGTTCTAAATGTAACTCACTGTCAGATAGTTTATTAGCTTTAGTTATATGACTATATGAGTTACATTAACCTCTCAAAGTTTCAGCTTATTCAGTTATTCATCTTGAAGCACATTGTTCAGTAACTATATTTAAGTTACTAGTTACGAGCTGGATAATGGTTACTGGCAGATCCAGAGAAGTTAAGTGGCTAAGGATTATTTTTCTGTGCTTTATTACTTATTACTCTTATGTTTGTGTGAATGTGTGAGCAAGTGTACGTTTGTTTAGTCCTACCGTTAATGAAGTAAAGGTCAGACATATTCCTCCAAAGCCATTGAAGGAGACAGCAATAAAGATGAGAGGTGATAATACTGAGAGGTAAAGAGATGAAACAGTGATTGGTTTTAAATAAAAAAAACAAATTCAAGCTACTATCTTGATAATTACATACCACACTGCATACGTAATATATGTACACACATATACTATGTACTGTATATATATGTGTGTGTGTGTGTGCGCGTGTATACAGTACTGTGCAAAAGTCTTAGGCACCCTATTTAAAAAAAAAAAATTTAGTACAAACTTTGTTATAGATTTTTATTTTATGACTTCTACATTATTGAGTCAGTACAAAAACCTTTTTTTAAAAAAAAGCAAAGGGTTGTGACACCAAATATTGCCTTTGTTTCTATACGGTAATTCAGTCGATAACTGTAGCATACTCACTTGAAGGATCATATGCTGACACAGCAATCAAAATCATTGAGAAGGCAAAACAGGAACTGGCAGCAAACAGAAAGTGAAAATGGTTGATCTTGTGTGGTGGTCAAAATGGTGTCACAAATTCAAATTCATAAAAATTCTGCAGAAAATGAAATGTACACAATTCCTCACCATATCCCTAAAGGAATCAGCCAAAGCATTTCAAACTGCTTCAGGATGTTCAGTAATCTAAACTGGACTTACTTATGTGGTCTCTAATATTATATGACACAATGTTGTCCATAAAAATGGACAAATATACATTGTATATCTAAACACAGTAGTAGCAGTCATCCTGAATATGAAATCATTTTCTTTTTCAGTACATAGGTTGGAACTACTCCATGCAAGCATCAGAGGTGGGAAGTGTGGCTATTAACTTTTTCACAGAGATTTATTCTGAGTCTGATGGTTTACGGCCACACCACCCTGACAACACCTGACGTCGTTTGAGCTTGGAAGCTAAGCAGGGTTGTGTTTGGGTAGTACTTGGCTAATCCCAGGTGCCATAATCTTAGGGCAGTGGTGCCTCATAGGTTAAAGGCTACTGATCAGAAGAACATGAGCTCAAGCCCCAGCACAAGCTGCCAATGTTTGGCCCTTGAGCAAGGCCCTTAACCCTCTCTGCTCCAGGAGGAGCACATCATGGCTGACCCCAGCTTCCTAACAAGCTGGAATGCAAAGACAAGATTTAAAAAAATTAAAACTTTCACTGTAGTGTACCTGTACATGTGACAATAAATGTTGTCTTTTGTAATAAATCTGTTTATATATACAGTAAATGGTATTGCTGAGCCCAACATTAATAGTATAGTATAGTATCAATCTACATTAGTCTTCTACCTTTAGTGCAAATCTAAACACGAAAAGTTAGACACCAAACATGTCTTGGCTGACTGACTACATTTTGGGGGAAAACTTTATTTATATGCTTTTGTATGAACCACATGCTTAAGGTTTGAGAAAGGGAGGGTTTAGAAAAAAGGCTAGATGTCCACCGCACACAGCGCAAATATCCCCCTGAGGGGTGTGTCTCTCTGCAATGGAGGGTATGGACAAACCTGACAATCAGGAAATCGTGTTTTTCAAATAAGTTATCTTCTTATTCAAGTCAGCTACTCTCATAAACATAGTTCTAAAAAAGCTTTCTGGGTTAAATATTTTTGTGAAGTATGATAGACTGAAGTTAAAATATTCTAAATTGTGCCTTATTTATTTAATGTGCTATTACAGAAACAATACTCATCTGTAAATATAGAGATGAAACACTCAGCATTAGCTACAACATGCATTGGAGAAAGAAGAGGGTTATGGCAGTTGGTAATTTTTTGTCCATGTCGTCCAGATGGAACTATATGTAGGCACTACAATACGAATAGACGCAAATGAGTATAGACAATAGAAGGATATCAGCATTACACAGCTGCCATTTTTAATTTGCACAATGTTGACACCAGCTCAACTTTTCTCACTGTGTCAGTGACTGAGGTTCTTCTTGCTCTCTATCCCACAATCCCTTGTACATTTTTTGATATTCTCCATTGGAAACGAATGGGAGCGAATTTATGTGAGGTGGACATCTAGCTTTATAGTTTTAATTACATCATCCATATAAAGTCCAATTAAATTTATCTGGCCTGTCAGAATTACTAGATTTTATACATATTGGACCTTACTGATGATGTTGTTTAACTGACACTGTTACAAGAGTTAACTTGTAATGCTCATATGATCACAGCCATGATGGATAAATTCTGTTTTACTGTGAATCCTAATTAAAAAGTGGCTAATACTGAATATGTCTTCTACCTGCCCAGCAGCCGTAGGGGGCGTGGCCCATACTTGTCCATCAGGATTCCCAGTGGCAGAGTGGCTGCACTGATGATGAACGAGCCAATCGTAAAGCCAAGATTTAATATCTCCTCTTGCTCAACACAGCTCGGCCACACAGAGCTCTCCTCCATGCTTCTGTTAACATGATGCTCAGTCTCATTTTCTGTGAGATCAAGAAGGAGGCATTATTAGAAATTCTTTAGTGTAGTCAGTGTCTCTCAAACTTAAATTTGGGCTTAAGTAAAAAGTATGTGGTGGAGGCAAAGCATCTGTTATACTCTTAATAAGTGAGTAACTCCTTCTCTAGTGTTAGGGACTAAGGGTTTCTGGTCAGGGGGGAGGTCTAGAATCTCTATTTATACTGATTCAAATATACTGAGTGAATCTGGTGGGAGAACCATGAATTGAAAAAAAAAAAAGATAAATATAACCAAAGGACCCAGCAAGTCATGTTAATTCATTAATATTGACATGTTCCTGTTTGTAAGGTTTGAATAGTCTGGTCTTTTCCCTGCTCTTAACATCTATTCCTGAGGACTTGCTTGGTGCTCCAGTAAGTGGCCTATAACTGTTAATTCAACACCATAGCCATCACAGTATAGACATGTCATCTAAAATGAGTGCTTTTGTGTATATATGTGCTAAAATTCCAGGTGGCTTCATCTGTAAACAGGTGAGGGATGACACTGGTCCTTTTTGGGATAGTGTACCTATGCACAAATGTGAGTAGAAACCCTCAGCCTTGAGCATGATTAGGAGTGAACCCCAGCCCAGCAACACAGCAGAGAAGAGCAGGTTCTCAATTATAGCCGTCAAGGCCATCCACCAGCGCCTTCTGTAGGCTTGTGAGAGAGACGGTGCCATTTCCTGAAAAAAAAAGAACAGCAGACATGGGTTATCAGCTGCATTACATGTGAAAAATTCATACGAATACATACAATCAATTTCAGTATTCCATGAGTATACAGTATTCCAATGTACCTGTCTTCTTGGACTTTACAGTGGACTATACCACTTTACAGAAGTTTATAAAGGTTTTAGAACATTTGTTAGGAGAGGACCCCAATGCCATTAAGTAACTTTTTAATCTTTTCAATGTGATTTTCAATTTTGGTCTCAGACAGTTGAAAACTGGAAATTTGGAAGGTGATTTCTTTTTCTAATCTTCAACTGCTGAGTTTGGGTGAGCCTGTGCCCATGATAGCCTCAGATTCCTGTGCTTGGCTGACAGGAGTGGAACCCAATATAGTCCTCTGCTGTTGTAGCACATCCACCTCAAGGTTCGATGTTTCGTGCATGCTGAGATGCTTTTCTGCTCACCACGGTTGTAAAGAGTGATTATATGCGTTACTGTATCCTTCCTGGCAGCTTGAACCAATCTGGCCATTTTCCTCTGACCTCTCTTATCAGCAAGGCGTTTCCACCCACAGAACTGTTGCTCACTCAGTGTTTTTTTTTTTTTTTTTTGCACCATTCTGTGTAAACTTTAAAGATTGTTGTGTGTGAAATTCCCAGGAGATCAGCAGTTTCTGAAATACTCAAACCGGCCCATCTGGCACCAGCAACCATGGCACAGTTACAGTCACAGAGATCACACTTTTTCTTCATTCTGATGTTTGATGTGAACATTAACTGAAGCTATTGGCCTGTATCATTCAAGTACCTCTTGATCTTGACATGAATGAGCAGGTGTACAGGTGTTCCTAAAGTTTAAAGTGTAGGGTGAGTGCATGTGTGTGTACATATATATATGTATGTATATATCAATGGATGTTACTAACAGTACAGTATTTAAAGTAGCTGGATTTCGTTTGATGTAATACTAAGTCGTAAAAAACATATGACCTCTAACCAATAGATGTGCAGCATGTAGCTTATAAAATCAAAGTAATAATAAAATCATAGTTTCCAGGTTTGTTAAATATCCCATCAAAAGTGTTACAGAAACAGAAACAGGCAGAGTATGTGTACATAAACTTACGTGTATAGAGTTATGGGAAATCCTGTTAAAATAAAAATAACTAGGTTAGAGAGTCCGCGTTGACTTTTTGTCCTATTCTGTTTGCTGGTGTTAGTTCTTCTGCACAACTACAAGTGGCAATCCATGAGGCGTATGGCTCTCACTCACACTCTGTCTCTTCACTTGTGCGCGCTATAAATGGCAAAATCCGTCACCCAGCGCGCGCGCGCACACACACACACACACACACCTCCTGTTTAAACTTAGCGCAAGTCGGGGTGTTTCCGAGGGCACGCGATCAGTTTATTGCGCCTGCAGCTGGCACTGCGCGCGCCCCCACCGCTGCCTTCTGTCTCTACTGAATTTTCCCTCCTTCATACATGGAGGATCTTAGAGAGAGCAAGTTATCATTTTATTACCACTGCATGTTCATATCAGATTACACTGAGTCACAACACTATCTGTTACGCTTGGATATTAGGCACATCACTCCGGTATACTGTGTGTGTGTGTGTGTGTGTGTGTTATTTAGGTGCTGTAGGGCTCTGTGGAACAGCAGGGGCTCGTGACCAAATCAAGTCAAGTGGAGTTTATTGTCATTTCAACCATATACTGCCAGTTAGTACATAGTGAAACGAACCAAGGACCAAGGTGCTACACAGGACAACACAGAACTACAAGGGACTACATAAATTTATACATAAAGTGCACAAGTGCAAACATGTGCAGACAGCACAAGACAGTACAATGACTACTGAGAGACAATGGGCACAGTATGGATGGATTTTGGTGGACATTATTAATGACATAGTCTCAGACTAAATTAAGGAAAGTAAGAGGCAGTTGAGAGTCGACAGCATTACGCACACTGCCTA
Organism: Pangasianodon gigas; assembly: GCA_022758105.1. Lineage (NCBI taxonomy): Eukaryota > Metazoa > Chordata > Actinopteri > Siluriformes > Pangasiidae > Pangasianodon > Pangasianodon gigas. Next base: position 8,617,562 of record CM040456.1, on the reverse strand, counting down.
GCAGCTCATGCTGAGTGGTTTTAGGTGCCCCTTTGCTCAACTGTGTTTGATAAGGTAGATGTGGTTTTAAACAGGGTTGCCAGATTTCAGAAATTTCTACCCCAAATAGATAACTAGATACGCCTCAAAATTCACACAAAACAGCTGAAACTAAGTCAAAAAAATAAATAAATAAATAAATAAAAAAATCGAGCACTGAAAAAGAGAGACACATTTTTTTCTTCTTTTTCTCACAGCTTTTGCATGGAAAGCAAGGTCACCGTGGTGCACACACATTTCTGCTGTACGGACATTATCCACTCCATAATCTTACACTAGAAATAGCAAAATAAATAAAATAAAATAAAATAAATAATTGTGCCTGTGTTTAAACTAGCTCAATCTGGCAACCTCTTTAATTGTTCTCGTGATTCGTACCCCAGTGGGCCTCTTGTTGCATTTCCCATTTTTGATCACTAGATGTAGTAATAAATCTGTGGAAGCTAAGCGGAGCAGCTGTGAATGAGGACTTCATGAAGATTAACTTTTGCTGAATGGCTGATATACACTCACCGTCCACTTTAATAGGAACACCTGTACACCTGCTCATTTATGCAGTTATCTAATCAGACAATCATGTGGCAGGAGCACAATGCATAAAATCATGGAGATACAGGTCAAGAGCTTCAGGTAATCACACTTCACATCAGATATCAGAATGAAGAAAAAGTGTGATCTCTGTGACTGTAACTGTGCCATGGCTGTTGGTGCCAGATGGGCTGGTTTGAGTATTTCAGAAACTGCTGATCTCCTGGAATTTTCACACACGACAGTCTTTAGAGTTTACACTCTAGAATAGTGCGAAAAGCAAAAAACATCCATGCAATCTGGCAAAAAAAAAAGGTGCTCACTCAGTGTTTTTTTCTGTTTTTCACAATCTTCTGTGTAAACTCCAGAGAGTGTAAATTGTATTTTATCTGTGTAAACTCCAGAGAGTGTAAATTGTATTTTATCATAGCAGATTCAGTGGTATTATCAAATATTAAATCATTGCCTTATATCATAATTTATTATGTGAAAGTCTGAGATTTACACCCCTAATCAACAGTAGCGGTGACTTCTCAACATTAGTACTCTAGAGACTGTTGTGTGTGAAATTCCCAGGAGATCAGCAGTTTCTGAAATACTCAAACCAGCCCATCTGACACCAACAACCATGCCACAGTTACAGTCACAGGGATCACACTTCCCCCCATTCTGATGTTTGATGTGAACATTAACTGAATCTCTTGACCTGTATCTGCATGATTTCATTTATTGTGCTGCTGCCACATGATTGGCTGATTGGATAACTGCATAAATGAGCAGGTGTTCCTATTAAAGTGGACGGTGAGTGGAAATGGCTGGGCTCTGCTGCGCCTGCCTCTCTGGATGAGCCACCACTACTGCTGATTAGGGGTGTAAATCTCAGACCTCAACATAATAAAATATGATTTTAAGGCAATGATTTAATATTTGATGACACCATTGAATCTGCTATGATACAATACAAAAAAAACAACAACAATACAATACAATTTAATCTCCAATCGATATGTGACCAACTTTGTTAAGAATCTGGGGTAGGCCTACTGTTTATTCTCAAATGATGATTATGTATTTCAAAACCCTGCTAGCCTATTAAATTATTTACATATCAGTTTAAAAACATATTTTTTACACACCTGTTATCAGTCCTTTTTTTTTATAATAATTGATTAATAGTCAATTATAATCAGTCATAACTGATTTATGAATGTTTCCTTGATTCATTTCAATAGTGCAGCTTTACACCTCTACATACCTCTGCATGCGTGTGTGTTCATGTGTGTGTGTGTGTCCATGTGTGTGCTGCTCAAGCTGTTCTGCTGGCTGATTTGTCACCCATTAGTATATTCCACCCTGTAAACATGAGGAAACATACTACAGCCCATAACTGGAAAATATTTGGGACTGCATGAGTTCATGCATTGTCTGAGAAGAGCTATTAAAGGGGTGTTAATCATGCACTGGACTAGACTGTAACGCCCTCTAGTGGTTTTAACGAATAATACAGCTTCTTAGTCTTAACGTTAGATTATTGTGCTGTATCTCTGAGGTCCTGTATCTGTTAAAGGGCTGTTAATCATTCATGGACCTTTTGATTTGGCTTTGATTTCAAAACTGTGTGTGCCCTTTCTCTTTTTTCTTTTTCTTTTTTTCCACCCATTTTTTTTCTTATTTTTGCTCCTGGTCATTACTTTACTGAAAAATGTATTTGTGGCCAATTTTTAACCTCCTGGCAGAGGCAAACTGCTACTGAGTTCAACTGGTGTAATGTTTAGTGAGAATTCATAATGACATGAGTCTTCCCAAAAGCTTTTTCGTTTTCCCATTGGCGATGGATGACATTAATTCTATGTCTGCATCCTCATATATTTCAGGGAAAAGGGAAATGGACAAAGGCAACAGCAGAGTTCCTGGAGACTGAAAGTGATTTTAAATAACTGAATTTTCTTACAAAAGACAATTTGTTTGCATTCATTTAAAATATTATTTAGGGGCACCAGTGATTTTGCCACATTGCTACATTTCTTTTGTGAGGAAATACTATTTTTAATCAAGACATTCCTGTAATAATTATTTTTTGTTAAATGAAAGGTAAACAATTTAATAATTTTTGTATTTTGTACAGTCCTTTTTGCCAATTCCAACTCCTGAAGTTGCAAACTACAACATCCCTGAGCATCAGCCCACAATCTCATCAGATTACCTCCAGTCAAGCTCTTATTCCCCCCTTGTGACCTACTAGTGACACTCACCTGTTTGGAATCGCACTACTAATTTTAAATAACCCACACTCTCAGTGACGTCTCACTCCAGCACTGTGTCTGTGATGAATCCAAGCCTTTGCTATCTGGCTATCTTTAATGTGTTTTCACCACTCCCTGCTTCACATTCACTAAATTAGCATGTAACTGCATCTAGCAGTAATATTACTAGTGTCCTTTATCTTTTTCCTTTACGGCTTTTTTCATTTACTCTTTTTTTCTTTCCTCTGTCACTGCATGTAAATCATTTTATTTTCATATTTTCAAGCTCCCATTTATTTATACTGAGCTTTGGAACGTTTTACAGCTCACAATTAGTTCACAAAGTTCTTTAGTTCATAATGCTTTCAGTCCTCAAATTAATATTGGATCTCTCAGCTAATGAGCTCTAACTTGGTCCAGATGATGAGTGGCTGCTTCTTTTCAATCCAATGAGCTCAGTTCAGTGGGTCATATTTCCACAAAAATTGTAAATTAGATTATGGGCTCCATTACCATAATGGTGAATTATAGTAACTGGAAACACAACATATTCACTTCATAGGCATCTCTGCCTTCAGTTATGGAATTATATTGAATGTTAATTATTTTATGTTTTTTTTCATCCATTTTAATGGATGAAAGTAGGATCCAGAAATTGATGACTCAAAAAATTGAAGGCACCTATGATTGACTCAGTAAGAACAACGTGTTGGATTTACTAGCTAACTTATTTACAATTTGTCTGGTTAGCAAACTGATGGGGCTCTACAGATGATATCATCACGGGTTGTTTTTGTTACAGATCCAGCCTCTCCAGGGTCTTCATTATATAACCATTCATGACTATTGTCTTTGTCACATCCTCATTCTACTACAATTCCAGTAGCTCCCTGTACTCCAGGAACTCAGTACAAATGTCTGAATTATGTGACAGCAGTATTTACACAGAGGTCTGGGAAACCCCCGAATGATTCAGGAAGGCAAGGAGAGGACTGATGAGGTGGCGTGGATATATGCAGTGTAAACTATTTCTCAGGAGGCCCAGGATATCTAGCCCCATCCTAATCACATTTTAAGTGACAACTGTGAAATAATAAGTACATTATGCAGGAGCACATTTGATGACTGTTCTTATGATTTTTCTTATGAAATGATTAATGCTCTCAAATCCATGACACAGAAGAAATGTCCCCTTGGCTACAGTACTAAAGTGCTTGTATGGAAGCTTTTAACAATTATTTTAGCAATTATCTCTTTATACACTGAAGGAAGTCACTACAGCTTTCAGGAATATGCACATAGCTCCCCAAGTAGTAAATATTGATTAAATTGATATAGATATAGATATCAATTAAACATGACATTACTTTTCACTAGTGATACAATTATAACTTGTATTTATTTAGATTCATAGATATCATGTAACAGTTATCATTGATATGATATTTACAGATAAAGAATGCAGCTGAGAAGAATAGCACTGTGGAAGAGTCTGTGGAAAGCTGTGCCTGTTTACAGGAATTAAAATGTAATCCGCTGGCCATCATATTCCCCACATCATGATTCAGCTACCAGAACTTTTTTTTTGGGGGGGGGGGGAATTGTCTGCTTGTATTTTGTTCATAGGCTACAATGTTGTCTATGCTAGATCTGAATTTGAATCCGGTTCATACATGTGGAGTTTGTGATGTTTCCACACAGCCATGTGTGTTTCAATGGCTTAATGGTTAAGGCAGTGAGTTACTGATCACTGGGCCCCTGAGCAGGGTTCCTTGGGATATTGGTAGCTCAGTGGTTAAGGCACTGGACTTCGAATTGGAAGGTTGAGAGTTCAGATCCCAGCACTGCCCAGCTGGCACTGCTAGGCCCTGTGCAACTGCTCAGTGGTATAGGTGAGATAATTGTAAGTTGCTCTGGATAAGGACATCTGCCAAATGCCATAAATGTAAGTGTGAATTTGCCCTATAGTTCAGTCACAAAGGCAGGTGCCCTAAGTGGGTCCAGGGGTTTAGCAGGGGAAAAAAGGTCCCACACAGCCATGTGTGTTTCAATGACCTATATTCCTGACAGTGCCCGATGCATCAGTGTTTACTTGTAGGCAATGTAACACAAATTGATCTACAAACCGCCAGAATAGTGTAAAGAATCTAAATTGATCTTCAGTAAGCGTTTTATCCTGCAGTGGATCCGAAGCCTGTCCTGGAACCCTGAGACCACATTACAGAACCCCATATGTATGACCATTAATATGCATAAATATCAATATGACCATTTCAGATATGCAAGTGCTAATGTTTGCTGGGAACCTCCAATTCCAAGAGTGATCCATGTTATTAATGAAGGGTTTTATTTTACTCTAGTACAAGTTTATGGAGCAGAACAAAATCTTTAAAGATTTAAAGAATCTTGTTTCTTGGAAAATCAGTTTTGGGGACATGCATAACTGTCTCATATCTTTGGCAGCACTAAGTAACAACATAATGTGAACTCAAAACTGAAAGTTGTGAAATTCAAATTGAAAGTTGATGACAAAAACATATAAAATGTTCACAGTGGAACTCAAAACAGAAAAGTTTTTTTTAGATAAGGCTCAGTAGGCCTATGTTACATGCAGTTTTAACACGTATGTTCATTGCTCATCAGTAGATTATTTACACACACAATGATTTTTCTGTATTTCCTGTATTTCCTTCTTTATGAAGAATATCCACCTACAATACATGTGATCAGTGGTATATATACACTGATCAGCCATAACATTAAAACCACCTGCCTAATATTGTGTAGGTCCTCCTTGGACAGTCAGCTCTGACCCATCGAGGCATGGACTCCACAAGACCTCTGAAGGTGTGCTGTGGTATCTGGCACCAAGACGTTAGCAGCAGACCCTTTAAGTCCTGTAAGTTGTGAGGTGGAGCCTCCATGGATCGGACCTATTTGGCCAGCACATCCCACAGATGCTCGATCGGGTTGAGATCTGGGGAATTTGGAGAATTTGGAACATGACAACTCTTTGTCATGTTCCTCAAACCGTTCCTGAACAATTTTTGCAGTGTGGCAGGGCTCATAATCCTGCTGAAAGAGGCCACTGCCATTAGGTATGCCATCTATACTGATATGGACTGGGTAATGTGTTAGGAATGAAAGGATGCCACATCGTTTGATGAAAATGAAAATTATCAACCTACAGATGGCTGAATTCAAAGACACCCCGAAAATCAAAGTGAAAAAATGATGCAGCAGGCTAGTCCATTTTGCTGAAATTTCATTGCAGCAACTCAAAATGGTACTCAGTAGTTTGTATGGCCCCCACGTGCTTGTATGCATGCCTGACAATGTCGGGGCATGCTCCTAATGAGACGACGGATGGTGTCCTGGGGTATTTCCTCCCAGATCTGGACCAGGGCATCACTGAGCTCCTGGACAGTCTGAGGTGCAACCTGACGGCATCGGATGGACCGAAACATAATGTCCCAGAGGTGTTCTATTGGATTTAGGTCAAGCGAGCGTGGGGGCCATTCAATGGTATCAATTCCTTCATCCTCCAGGAACTGCCTGCACACTCTCGCTACATGAGGCCGGGCATTGTCATGCACCAGGAGGAACCCAGGACCCACCGCACCAGCGTAGGGTCTGACAATGGGTCCAAGGATTTCATCCCGATACCTAATGGCAGTCAGGGTGCCATTGTCTAGCCTGTAGAGGTCTGTGTGTCCCTCCATGGATATGCCTCCCCAGACCATCACTGACCCACCACCAAACCGGTCATGCTGAACGATGTTACAGGCAGCATAACATTCTCCACGGCTTCTCTAGACCCTTTCACGTCTGTCACATGTGCTCAGGGTAAACCTGCTCTCATCTGTGAAAAGCACAGGGCGCCAGTGGCGGACCTGCCAATTCTGGTGCTCAATGGCAAATGCCAATCGAGCTCCACGGTGCCGGGCAGTGAGCACAGGGCCCACTAGAGGACGTCAGGCCCTCAGGCCACCCTCATGAAGTCTGTTTCTGATTGTTTGGTCAGAGACATTCACACCAGTGGCCTGCTGGAGGTCATTTTGTAGGGCTCTGGCAGTGCTCATCCTGTTCCTCCTTGCACAAAGGAGCAAATACCGGTCCTGCTGATGGGTTAAGGACCTTCTACGGCCCTGTCCAACTCTCCTAGAGTAACTGCCCGTCTCCTGGAATCTCCTCCATGCTCTTGAGACTGTGCTGGGAGACACAGCAAACCTTCTGGCAATGGCACGTATTGATGTGCCATCCTGGAGGAGTTGGACTGCCTGTGCAACCTCTGTAGGGTCATGCTACCAGTAGTGACACTGACCCTAGCCAAATGCAAAACTAGTGAAAAACAGTCAGAAAAGATGAGTAGGGAAAAAAATTTCAGTGGCCTCCACCTGTAAAACCATTCCTGTTTTGGGGGTCGTCTCATTGTTGCCCATCTAGTGCACCTGTTGTTAATTTCATTAACACCAAAGCAGCTGAAACTGATTACCAACCCCCTCTGCTACTTAACTGACCAGATCAATATCCCAGGAGTTTAATTGACTTGATGCTATACTCTGATTAAAAAGTTAATTTAATTTAATTTTTTTGAGCATATATATATGAAACACTAATCACATGCATTGTAGGTATATA
>CM040456.1:8589183-8605563 GCA_022758105.1 Pangasianodon gigas | reverse complement strand
ACTGTAGATTATTATTTTCCTCAAAATTCTAAAATATATATATTAGATATCTCATTATTAGTAAATCCTTTATAGCAAATGGGTTGGAATGGGTGTGTGTGTGTGTGTGTGTGTGTGTGTGTGTTTCCACTAAGTGTTATCTGAGCAATCAGTCCTATTCAAATGTCTAGACCTAGTCCACCATCCTCTTACACCTTTTGGGGGGGGGGGGGGGGGGGGGGGGGGGAGGGGGTGTGTTCTGTATGATAAAGGTGAGTCACACACAGGATTCATACATACACACTTAAAAAAAAAAGATAGTATTAGATTTCAGAATGATAGCCAGTCAACACGCAGAGTGTGGGAAAGTTAGGTAAGAGTTCCTTAGAATCTAGGGTCACTGTAAATAGTGGAGTGGTTTCCTCGCTTTATAAAGTAGGCAGGATGGAGGATCAACAGCATCAGAAGAACCTGAGTGGAAGAGACATCATTCTGAGCCTCCAAGTCCATCAAGTGTCATCACTAGCACTGAGAAGACATAAGTAAGTTTCTATCTATCTATCTATCTATCTACATATATATATATATATATATATATATATATATATATATATATATATATATATATATATATATATATATATATATATATATATATATATATATATATGTATATATATGTATGTATGTATGTATATTCATTTGTGTTATAATGATAATATGCAATAATATTCCTATATGGTATAATGTGTTATCATTAAACTACTTAATTTATTTTCTTTTACAGTGCATTTTACAGTGTGTAGTGTTCTTCTGCTGCAGTTGGTGTGGCCTGTGTCATCTATGCCAGTTTTATTTTGTCAAAACACAGAGAGGCAGATTGAGAGCATTCTCAATTTGCTGCAGACTGTTAGAAGGGCAGCTAAGGGGACAGTAAGTGTGTTTCAACTACTGCAGTGAAAACTAACTTTTACAAATGACTTTTTATTAATTATTTGTATTATTGTTGCTTGCTTGTATATAACACTGCAATTTCTCCCCATAGCCCTTGAACCAGACAAAGCTGAGAGAGAGCAAGCCCATTTTAAACGTAGATCAGGTACGTCATAGAACGCACAAAAAAGCTGGTCATTCATATCTATCTATCTATCTATCTATCTATCTATCTATCTATCTATCTATCTATCTATCAAAAGCATTATTTACAATTTATTGATTATTTGTTTCATTTTTTAAATCATTCCCCACAGTGCATCAGTGAAAAGTGTATACAAATTTTCTTCATTCATTCCTAGTTAGAGAAACAAAATCAGCTTTTTTTCTGTCTATGCCTAACAGTTGATTGTAGATAATCACATAGACTGATTATTCTCCTTCTCTCTCTTCCCTAGTGTGCGCTCGTACAGAGACTGACTAACTACCAGGCATGTGACCTTGACCTGTCTCCAGAAATCAAAGAGATCAACTACATGAAAGTAGAAACCAAAGGCTTGGTGGACAACTTGCAGGTAAAACCTATTTTGCTGGGAGTAAATGGAGAAAATTGTAAGGCCCAGTGATAAAACAGCTTTTGTGCTTTTGCAGAGCTCCAAAACTGCCACCTGTGTCCTGTCACCTGCCGTGTGTCCCTATTCGAACTTGTCTATGTGGACTAAGATGGAAGTCCTGTTGAATTTGTGGTTTCAAGATGTTGCTGCATGCAACAACGCACTTCAGAGCATGTGTTCATCTTCAAACTACAATTCTGTATAATTACTAGAATACTACCACATTTCAGACAATGGAAATTCCATATTTGTTTTAACTGATTTAAATATTTACTATTTATTTTGTCAATTCATAAAGGAGGCTGTTTAAACAACTTTGCATAATTGATTTTGACATTTTCAGCATTTTCCTTTCATTTTCTATGCTTGGTTTGTAAAATGAGACACCTAGTATGTTTGTTTAAATGTTTTCTGAATTGCTTTATACCAATAACAATGCAACTTAAGGATTAACCAGTGAGAATGTTTCATCAGTACTGAAATCATTTTGAATTAACTGTTTATTTCCATTCCATTGAGCATTTTTCCATCAAAGAAAAGTTATCTGACAATGGTAACAATTAAATTAATAGCACAACACAACAAAAACATTTTTTAGAAAATGTTTTACAAATGTGAAAAAAAAAAATTCAGAATAAACAAACTAATTGTACAATCTGAAATAAAAATGTTTCCATCTTAATAATCTGTCTGGTTGGTTTTATTGAATTTTTTGCAATAAAGTAGACAAAATGTAAATTTAACTAAATGTAAATTAAACTTCCAAAGGAGTAGGGTGACTTAATAATGGAAAAATCAAAAGAAAACACTTTCTCTGTCTCTTTTTTCATTTTGCAGTCACAGCCCTTCCTTTTCCCTGGCAATAGGACACAAAGAACATAAATATCTTCAACAAAAATGTGATGTGATGTTAGTGATGATAATGACTGCAATGCAGACGTCTCATTTAAAATGAGGAGGTTACATAGATAGTGGTGCAGTAACATGTATGACTCAGTTGGTTTTCTCAACACTCTTTACTATATCATTACAAACACTGCATATTTTAGGAAATAACCTCTGGCTTTACAGCATTCCTTAGGAAACAGTGACAGTAACTTATCTGCAGAAGAGAAATCTTTAGTGAACCATATTATTAATAAAGACATCTGTTAATTCTTAGGATTTCTATGCTCTTCTAGTGCATGTTTAAAGAATAAAATACACTGTGTGAATCTTATTTTCCTTAAACATGCATTAGAAGAGCACAGATATTTCATTATGAAATATGAGACATAGAACCATCTCATTTCCCAAAGTGACAGTGATTAAGACCTCACATCCAGTTCCCTGTTTTGTTCTGCCTTAAAAACGATATAAAACTCATATTGAAAGTGGATGACACATACATGGTTGATAAAGTCTGGAAGTGGGATGTGGGATTGACCGTTCAGAGTGTCTCCAAAGTGTCGGGTTTCGGTTGGACCATTGAATGAAGCCCAGCATGATAAAATTCCCTTTTTTTTCTGCAGAAATGATTCTTAAAAAAAATGATTTAAAAAAATCTCACAATCCAGACTGCTACTGTTGATGATGGCAACATGTTACACATTTCATTTTACATGCAGTCAGCTCACATTTTATTTGTTTTGAGCTTCTGGTCACCAACTAGATTTTCTCTCCTACTTGGACCACATAACATTGCCTGTTTTTCCTTATCCTTATAAACAATAAAAAATAGAAAATCTCCTAACATGCAGGTGATTGATTATAAATATTCTAAATATGTGCTTAAAAGAACAACAAAAGGAACACAATAAGAAACATACAGTACCTTTTACCATTTAATGTTTACATTTTAATCTTTCATGGATGTGAATATTCTGTATTGCCTATGAAAAGTGTATTGTTTGGTTCCTAGTGTACGCAGGACTTGTTGAGATAACAGAAATAATTTAATGACTTGAAAATAATCCTGTTAGACTGGAAATAATGTATAGCTATATAAATATATATTTCAAATGTCATCAAAGGATTAAAAAACACAGCATGAGGTTGGCGCTGAAGATGAAGGGCATAAGGAAACCCCACAAAATCACACAAAATGAGGCTGGACTGAATATGACAATTGCCTTCCTTGCTTGATTTACTCTCTGTTCTCATCTTCCCGCTAATTCTGATTGTCCATGCTCAAAAAGTCTTCCTCACATACTTTTTTGCTTTTATTTTCATTTTATTCCTTTTTTTTTGGTGTTCTGTTCCTAACCCCCCCTTATTTAAACTTAAGTATCCTCCCACTCTCCCTTTAAAATCCTTCTTTCCCACTCCCTTTCTCACATTCTCTTCACTAACTATTCCCAGAAGATGTTTGTAATATCTGAGTCCAGGCTGTAGATCCAAAACAAAAGGGGAGCAGAGATGAACACAAATGCCCAGGAGACACCCTTCAGACCTCGTCGTATTTTGCCAACGAGGCCTGCGAATCCCCAGCTGCCACCTTGGCCATGGCGCTGTCTCGCCTCTTCCTCTTGCTCGAGATCAGTGCCTGGCTCAATGTAGTTCCTAGCCAAGAATTTCAGTGCTTCGTCCATCAGGATAACCGGCAGGGACATCTTCAGAACGGTAACCCACTGCGGCCAGGACAGCGGCCGGATCTGGAAAATCATCTGCAATAGAATCAGAGAATCAGTGTCAGACAAATTAACTAACAGTAGCAACTGCTTGCTCTCTCTTACACTATCACTTATTTGGGTGTGCCTTGGTGGTGTGTCAGATCAAAATTCCAGTTTCATTTCCTGAGGGAAGGAAAAGAATAAGTCAGGTGGATTTGAAGAAGTAATGGTACTTGTCCCGAAGGCAGCTGTTTTTTTCACCCGACTCTGCTTTCGTAATATGTCTTGCGTCATCACATTTCAAATTTGGTGTGGCCTCATAGGGTTACAGTAAAACAAGACAATGCTATAATGTTTTGCTCTTCCAATGAAGCACACACACATACACATGAGTCAGATCAATTAATTCACACACAGCCTGACTGACTCTGTCGACAGACTTGCCTGACCTTCAACGCATGCCAACTTCTAAAGCAAAGGGAGTTTTATATTTACTGAGTATTTACTCATGCTGATCAGAAATCAGTGATTCAAAAGAGTCACAACCTGACATTTATCCCTGTGACTCAACATGTTCCTGTAATGTAATATTCCTTTATTTCATTAATTCATATTCCTGTACATATATGCATACACTTATCATATACATAGATCCCATATTCACCTTGCTGTATTTTGCATCTTATCATAATCACTGACGTCTTTTTGCACTATGTGTTACGCTATATGGCCAAACATTTGTGGACACCTGACCATAACACTCGTATGTGCTTTTTGAACATCCCATTCCAGATGTAATCCTCCTTTGCTGTTATAATAACCTCCACTCTTCTGGGAAGGATTTCCAGTAGATTTTGGAGCATGGCTGTGCGGATTTGTGCTCATTCTGCCACAAGAGCATTAATGAGGTAAGGCACTGATGTTGGGTGAGGAGACCTGGGATACAGTCGATGTACCAATTCATCCTAAAAGTGCTCAGTGGGGTTGAGGTCAGGGCTCTGTGCAGGCCATTCGAATTCTTCCATGCCAACCTTGGCAAAACATCTTCATGGACGTCATCTTCATGGACCTCACTTTGTGCAAGGGGCATTGTCATGCTGGAACAGGTTTGGTCCCCTTAGTTCCAGTGAAGGGAAATCATCATGCTACAGTATACAAAGACATTCTATACAATTGCCAACTTTGTAGCAACAGTTTGGGGAAGAACCACATATGGGTGTGATGGTCAGATATCCACAAACTTTTGGCCGTATAGTGTGTTTGTTAATATGTGTTGAATATAAAACTTTGTCTAGTGCATCAATGTCTTTGCTGCTGTAACAGCCAAATTTTCCCTTCAGGGATCAATAAATTTTGTCTGTCTGTCTGGTATTTTCTTTTATTTCTAGTGTGCTCCCAGTGAAAACAAGATGTTTCAAAAACATTAATCATTCAGTGATTACTGGAAGAACACATCTGAAAAATGCATCTCAATGAGCTGATGAGAATTAAAGTAAATGTTTATCTGTTCTGTGAAACAGGTGTGAGACCCAGGGTTGCCGTGTTCATGGATTTCATGGCAGACTGGGCAGTAGAGAGTCACAGGGTGCTACAGGGACAGAATCAGCGGTGTGTTGGATTCGGCTATACATCTTCCAGTCATCTGTCTTTATTTGCTTGACTGTTTTGTGAGAACGTCACATAGCTACAGATCTAGTGAGCCAGCAACTCTAAGAAAGAGTTTATTTTCATCTTTATTATCATTTTCATCTTATGTTTGTATTTTGTTTATTTTTCATTTGCTATTTAGATTTTTGTCTTATTGTTTCAATAATTTACTGAGTGTATTTTTGTTTTACTGCCAGATAACTCAACATGGGCAGATTTTTAATCAGCAAACCAAGCAGTGCCTCTCGGCAGTCAGAGACTCCTCCGGAGGACACAGAGGTAGAAAGTAACACCAGCGCCAATACAAACATGTCTCCCATCAGCACAACTATGCAGTCAGAAAAGGGTGATCTTGCACCACTGCTGGTCCTGACCATGCTTTAGATACAAACTCACCTACCCAGGCAGTCCTAAAACCCTACCCTGCGTGTGTTTAGCTAAGGTAATTGGGCATTTAACCTGAGTTGGTAGATGCATGGCTGCGCTTCTCCTGGCGAAAAATCTGGGACCACAAATAATATTGTAAAGTAAGAAATTTAAAGGTAAAATTTAATGTAAATATGACATACGGCAGAAAGCCTGCAATTCTTCATTGTGTTACAAATATTATATTTCACTGGTAAGTATGATGACAGTAAAAAGATGCCTAGCCAGAGTCTTTGATTAGAGACCCCCAAGCCCCCCCGAAGCCCCAATCTAGACAGGCTCAATCCGGCCCACTGATGCTAGGTTTTTGGCTACTTTTTTAATATTCAAGCTTCCGCAAAAAGCTTTTACTGGTGACATGAATGTATATTGGTCTTGGGAACAGGCGACCTAATGACAGTGACAGCCATATATAAATCTGGCTTCTTGTAGGTTTTATTAAGTGTTTTTTAATGGTATGCTACAGAGACAAATTACATTGCATTTATGTTGTGATAATTTGAGACTATATGTGTATTTCTGAATTTTGCACATTCACTTGCCTGAACGGCACGCACATTCCAACAAAATTCAAACATAATTGCACAAAAAGGAACATTTTGTTCACACAGTACAGCAATGCCAGGCATTCAGTGGTTTGTGTTTCTTTGTCCAGACATGTTAGGAGTTTGAAGCGACCAAAATGTGGACCATCACCAAGTGTTGGACTGGGAAACACTAGTTTAGACTTACAGGCAGTGGATCCACATATAGGATGAGGAAATGCAGGGCCATGGAGAGGCAGATAGCGCCCACAAGCCAGGGGTTTGACCAGGGAGGCATCTTCAGCAGAGACTGGTTCTCAGACAGGCTACAGAACACACACACACACACACACAAAATTAAAATCAAAGCCAGGCTTTGTAATAACCTTCCTAAGGACACTAACTGAACATATTTTGTAATCATTAATTACAATATTAGCATTCCAATCTGTTTTTGTTTCTTTACGTGTGTTACGTCCCGTAATATTGTGGGAGGTTTGTCCTTTTCTATCTGCCTTGTTTTGACTGTTACCACTTTTAGATCTTGTGATTGGACAACCGACCGGTCGATCTTCCCTGTCCCGGTCTATCTTGAGTTATTTCTGGTCTCTCCCTTTACTTTACATGTTGTATTTGCTCGCCTCTGATTTGACTCTGGCTGTTTGCCCGATTGTTCTGTGATTTGATTCCCTTTCTCTCTTTAAGAGTTGATGGTTGGATTTATCTCTTGACTCATAGTGTTGAGACAGGGTTAATATGTCACGTGACCTACACAAAGCAACATGTAGAATATCGCTCGTATAAAAAACACTAGGATAGGAGCGGGAGCTAATGTTTGTATTTATGTTTTGTTAGTGAGCGTAGTTAGTTGGCGTTTACGCTGAAGATTTGTTTTGTTTTGTTTTTCTTTGTTTAGATTAGTTGAATTGGTTGGAGTTAGTATGTGTTTTGTTTTATTAATTTCTTTGCTTTCAGCTCCGCTCACGTCTCACACTGTTGAGGTTTTTTTTCAATGTATATAACTTGTAAATATCATCTCCCTTACTTTTTGACGTTTCTATCGTCACTGTAAATATGAAAAGCAATTGAGTGTTTTGATGGACATAATTCCTCACTAAAGTTTTTCTGATAAGCATTTTCGGTTTCTGTTTGATTCATTACTCCACACATCTCATTCCTTTAGTAACAGACAGCCTCCCCAATTCTAAAAACATCTTTAATTTTTTTTATTAATTTATTCTTTCTGTTGACTTCCTACATCCCTAGACGCTAATTTTGACAACAACAACAGCCAAATAGGAAGTCGTAACAACGTGCATGTAAAAACAAGTGATAGAAACAAGATTTGATAGAAACAAGTCTTCTGTCAGATGGTTCCAGTGTCCAAAGTGTCTCAAGTCACACTGAATTTCTAGTCCTATGCGCCCTACAGTCATCATCCTGCTGGAACATCAATGTGTCATTGTTGTGTTCTGCTTGAACATGAAGCACAAAAGGCAGCTCAGACTCTGGACAACAGCATTCTTCCCCACAGTTCACGCAAACACAGATGAATATGAATAAGCTACAGGCTGCTACCTGGCATAGCAATTAAAAAGTTCCCAGACAACTTACTAGCCACAGCACTAGTTTTGGCTGTCCTTTTAGTTGCAATTTACTATTATTAAATATACTTTTAATATTTAATATTCTAGCATGACCTACATTTTACAGGTAAACTGTGGCTACTGCAACTATTTTTCCATTCAGAGTAATAACATTGCAAACAATCTCAGGAGTAAAGGGTCCAGTAACGGCTGTTCACAGCAGAAGTCAGGCTCCAGAACTGAGGGCCACAGAACTGCAGAGTTTAGCTTTCTAGCCCATTTAGCACACCCAATTCAACTTTTCAGCTAATTCCCACAGCCTATTTGGACTGAATTTGGTCATTTGGTGTGGCAGAACAGAATAAACACAAATCTCTGTAGGACCTGAGTATGAGGGACCTGAGCTTGAATTAATTGTTTTTCAGCACTTTATTTTTAACTGACCCTACAGTTGATTGCCATTGGTGTTTCTCATTCATAATGTTCACACTACAGAATGGACTGCACCAAAAATCAAGACAGAAGAGAGCACTTACCTGTTGAGGGCATTGCACATCTCTATGGTGACCAGCACTGACAGAGCCATAGTCATTGGATACGGTGACTCAAATACAGAGCACTGAACTCCTGCAAAGTCAGCATGTCCCTCACTACACTGCAGATAGTGAGACTGATAGAGGGAGAAAAAAATATAAATCAAATTGCTATGAAACCACTTAAAAAACATGAAAAACACAACCCTCTTAATGTTTGTTAACATTTAAATATCAAATGTTAATAGAATCATAGTAAAAAAATGTGATGCAATCATTTTAAGTTTGTCTGACCAGTTGATAGAAAGAGAGTTTCGGTCCATCATGTGCTGCCATGAACCACCAAGCCGCAGCGCCCACTGTAGCTACTCCCACATAACCTGTAGCAAGAAAGACCAAGAATAAATCAACTTACCTTCTCGAGAGCATATAGACTGTTTCAAATGAATATTCATAAATGAACAGTGATGTCACTGTTTCTAGGACATATCCATTTGGCAGTAAACAGCATTCAGTACAATAGCAAAGAACCATAATTCACACATCTGGTAGGTTGATTTAAGGATATGATGTTAAAATAAAAATTAGGACCATGTTGTTCTACTGTTGGATGTTTTCTCAGGTCACAGACATACGTTCCCTTACATATTGTTCCACAGCTACAAGAATTGCAACATGACAACAAAACTCACCAAATCTGAAAATCAGAGACATTTAAAACCAGAGGACAAGACGAACTGCATGTTCTATCCTAAACAGGTGAATACTGAGCTGTGCAATGCATTCATTTGCCAAACAAGGAAACTAACCAATTATCTAGCTAACTCATTCAGCTGTACATGTACAGTGTAGCAATTTCACCTTCCTTCTAGCAATAAATCATACTGAGTATGTTTTAGACAGCGTTTGACTTGCTCCAGCTTCACAATACATAATACAGATGCTATCCGCATTATAGGAGCAAAGATTTCCTCTAAGAAAGTAGTTGTAAGCATCCAAACTACAATACGCTTTCAGTACTTCTCTGGTGTAAACACATGCCGTATCAACAAAGTAACGACAAAGTTCTTGTTTAAATGATCCTGTAATCACAAAGTATCGTTTATTGTTAATTTCTGCATATATTTTGTTTGTTTGCTTCTCAGGAGATTCATAATGAGCTAATCATTTAGTTTTGACAGCTTTACATTTAAAAATGGCACAACCAGAAATGTTTTAGGAACGGACATGAGCTTTAACTTCGTTATTGTTTTTCTTCTTGAAACTTTCTATATATGAAAGAAGCCTATATCTTCTTTACATAGTGTTTCTACATGTTTAATTACATATTATTATATTACACTACAGCTAATTGTGTTGACAATGTATTAGGGGTCCCGACCAGGGCAGCCACGGCTGTTTGGTCTCTACTCACTTGTTTGTTTCTTTTATGGTCTGACTTATATACACGAGAACAGCTATTGTCCATTCACGACACAGGCCCACACAACTTTCCATGTTTAAATGTGGAAATCTTTCAAAACATTCAAACAAAAGTCGCAGAGCGCAAAAGAGGGGGAAGTGCACCAGGTAACTCGCATGCTTCAGGAGTCAGGGCTTTCATCCCTCTTTACTTGGATTATTTCTTTCTAACATTTGATCTCTGAGAAATAAACTGGACGAACTTCAACTTTTACTTGTTGGACATAAGAATTATACCATAACCTCTGCCTCCTGTTTTGGTGAGACATGGATAACTCCTGAATTCCTGTCCAACTAGAGAACCCTAGATCATTGCTACAGCACAGTGAAGGATGCCTACTGTGCTATACCCAGAGCACCTCTGGAAAATTCAGATCATGCTATGGTACAGTTAATATATATATACAGATACTGAAATCAACAAAACTCATCAAGAAATCTGTGAGCACCTGGGCTGTAGTGGACTGACTGCAAGTGACTGCCTAGACTCAACACACTGGGATGTATTTAATAATGCTTGTGATAGCATTAGTGAACTGACAGACACTGTAACATCATACATTAGTGTAGCAGCGAGAGCATGGTTGAGTGCCAGTTTGTGAATGGAGGGTGGAGTTGGGAGAGTGAGTGGCAAGCCTGCACTTGTGGATGATTTACTAATATATGCTCTGAATTTCAGTAAGCGACGCTGAGGAAATAAGGAAGAGAAGCAACAGCCACACAGAGAGAAGAGAGAACAGAGCTGAACTCTGTGTGTGTGTGTGTGTTTGTGCTTTTTAACCCCAAGTTAGGAAGTGCTCGGAAATGTTAAAGGAAAATAAATTCCAGTTAATCTATCCCCAAGCCTGCCTCCCAATTCCTCAGTTTTGTCCTTGTTACCCACAAATATTCCACACTGGTCTCATAGAGCACTACATTGAGACACCCCTGGGGGTGCTTGTACTCAGTCACCCCTACCGTTTGCCTGAACAAAAAAAAAGTGGTTTGGGAGGAGTCACGGCTATGCTCGATATGGGTGTAATCAAGGAGTCCCACAGTGACTGGATCAGCCCTCTGGTCCTGGTTCCCATAGCAGTCGAATCAGTCCGGTGCTGTGTGGACTTTAGAAAAGTCAGCGCGGTGTCTAAATTTGATGCATATCCAATGCCAAGCATTGGTGAACTGCTCAAAAGGTTAGGTGTGTCTTGCTTTTATTCAACACTGAATAAAATAAGGGATATTGCCAGATCCCCTTGACTCCAACATCTCGTGAAAAAATGGCCTTTTTCACTCCATTTGGTTTAAACCAATTTGTCACCCCTCCTTTTGGGCTATTCAAAGCACAAGCCATGTTCCAATAACTCCAATAGAATCCACTCCAATTGCCTATGCCAATGCCTATCTAGATGACACTATCATTATTAGTAGTAATGACTGGCAGTGGTACGTTCAAAATCTGAGGGCTGTCCTGAGATCCTTGAGATAGGCGGGATTCACAGCACACCCAAAAAGGTGTGCAACTGGATGGGTGAAACTACGGTATCTGGACTTCTACCTGGGCCATGGGCAAGTGCGTCCCCAAATTGATAGGACAGCAGCGATTATGGCCTGCTCGAGACCCAAGGAGGTGAGCTTCTGGGCCTGGCTGGCTATTATTGTAGGCTTTTGCCTAATTATTCGGATGTCAGAAGCCCTCTGACTAATCTCACTAGAAAGGGAGCGCCACATCTGGTCCAGTGGAGGGAGCCAGGCTAACAGGCTTTTATCGGGTAAGAGCTGCACTTTATGGCGGGCCACCTTTACATTCTCTTGACTTCTGTCTCCCCTTTGGTTTACAGACAGACATGTCAGACAGGGGGATTGGGGCTGTGTTGTCCCTGGTGGTGGAGGGGGAGGAGCGTTCTGTGCTGTACATCACTTGCAAACTCTCGGTGCGGGAGACCAAATACAGCACAATCAAGAAAGAGTGTCTGTCCATCAAGTGGGCGGTCCTCACCCCCTGATACTATCTGTTGGGATGGGACTTCACCCTCTTTTCGGATCATGCTCCACTCCAGTGGCTCCACAGCATGAAGGATGCCAACAAGCGGATCACTCATTGGTATCTGGCACTTTGGCCATTTAAGTTTGAAGTGGTCCACAGGCTGGGGGCACAAATGGCTGTGGCTGACTTCCTGTCTCGGCAGGGGGGAAGCCAGCGGCAGGCCGAATGGCTCCCTGGCCTGAGTCGGGCAGTGGGGGTATGTGGCAATGGGGGCATGGCCAAGCGCCGATTTGTGAATGGGGAATGGAGTCAGGAGAATGAGTGGTAAGGATGAGCCTGCACCTGTGGATGATTTACTAAGGAGCGCTCTCTGTTTCAGTAAGCGGCAGCAATGAGATAAAGGAGAGAGAAGAGAGCCACATAGAGGGAAGGAAGAGCGGAGCGGAACTGTGTGTGCGTGCATGTGTGTGTGTGTGTTTGTGCAGGTCTGACCGTGAGTTATGGAGTGCTGAAAAGCACTTGGAAAAAAAAGAAAAACAGAGTCCAGTTAAGTTATCCCCAAGCTTACCTCCCAATTCCTCAGTTTTGTTCTCAATACCCACAAACACACCACAATCAGACTTCAAGTAGAACCCTCCTGCACCCCCTACTAGCAGTCAAAATACAACTGTTAATGTGGTTGACTGCGATGAGCTGGCACCCCATCCAGGGGGTTCCCCGCCTTGTGACCCGAGTTCCCTGGGATAGACTCCAGGCTTCCCCACAACCCTGTGTAGGATAAGCGGTATGGAATATGGATGGATGGATGGATACTGTGGTTGACTCCTGCAAATTCCTGGGCAACATCATTTCCAAGATTCTCAGCCAAAATCAAAATTAAACAGTTCTATAGAGCCATCAGTGAAAGCATAATCACCTCTTCCATTGTCTGGTTTGGCTCTGCTTCTGCTCAATCTAAAAATCAACCGCACCGTGTTATCAAAGTGGAGAAAGTCATTGGCTACAACATTCCATCCCTCACTCTAGAGCAGTGAACTTGGTCATAAGGATTGCTACTGATCCCACACATGCTGGATATCACCTATCACCATTACTCCGTGCTTCATGTTGGGCCGTATCACACCACCCAGCAGGGATTATTTTTGTATACCAGCATAGCGTGTTGGTGTTTTATTCCTTACACAACAGCTGCTCTGAAAGTAGTTCCGGCTGTAATTCAAATCATAGGTTTATATTAACGTGCTCATTTTAACACACTATTGTTTCTATAATAACAGCACATTCCCAGGGACTTGTATGGTGAACGCTCCACATAATGTAGGCCTAATAATAAACAGACTAATAAAACGTGTTGTAATTTAACACAGAGAAACATATAATTGTTGACATGGTTAAGCTGTCTGTTAGGAGATATTTAATTAATATTTATGGAACGAGCCTTGAATGTTGGGTGTCTTCGGGGTCAGTTTGGACTATATCACACCTATATTTCTATAACAGGACGCCCCCTTGTATTTTTTTTTGTTCCGTACGTAATGCATTACGTAGTTTGAGAGGTTGAGTAACGTCAACTAGACCAGGATCAAATTGCCATGCAATGTCCACTCACAGCCGATGATGAGGTATCTGCAGAAAAGCCAGCCAGAGATGAGGGGTTCTTTGGGAGAGCGTGGTGGTCGTGACATAATATCCAGGTCGGGGGGATTGAAGCCGAGTGCAGTGGCAGGGAAGCCGTCCGTCACCAGATTTACCCATAGCAACTGAACCGGGATGAGAGCCTCGGGCATGCCCAGAGCAGCAGTCAGAAAAATACTGAGGGTGAGAGATCAAGGATATAACAAAAAGAAGAAACAGATTCATAGGAATTTTAGAATTAGAGTAGCACTGAAACATCAGGGTCAGATTACAGGATTCTACAGGGTGTCCCAAAAATCTCCATACATGGGGGAAATT
This sequence comes from Pangasianodon gigas, assembly GCA_022758105.1. Lineage (NCBI taxonomy): Eukaryota > Metazoa > Chordata > Actinopteri > Siluriformes > Pangasiidae > Pangasianodon > Pangasianodon gigas. The sequence continues at coordinate 8,591,353 of CM040456.1, read as the reverse complement.
AACACTTTTTGCACAATGTCTTCCAAAATTTTTCATACTTTTTTTTTTTTTTCAGATAGCCTTTAAGAATGCCTTTGACAAAAGAAGAACGTATTGAAAACATTCTCATGGCTGAATCGGGAAGCTGTCGCAAGGTTGTGATGGACTTTACAGGAAACATGGCAAGCACATCACACACAACACTGTTGCCAAATTGGGAGCCAAAGCTGGGAATGTCAACTCCGTGTGTGTTTACAAAGAAATGGCAATAATGTAGAGGATATTTTGTAAACTAACTTACATTTTGCTAAAAAGTGTTAATTTCCTGTAGGTATGGAGACTTTTGGAACGCCCTGTATAATACACTAGATACTGAGTATGTTTATAAGTACATAATGATAAGTGATAAATGTAAAAAAAATTGATTTTGGCAATAACTCATCCAATGAGTTTACATGTGCTTCAGTATTTTATTAATGGAAAAATCTGGGTATACCAGGGGAACCAGTCAAATATTGGATTTCTTTCTAAATACAAGACATTTGCACCATTACAGTTTCTTTGCAGCCTGCCAATAAACCCACTAACAAAGACAAAACATAAAACTAAAACTTCCTGCAATGTTTTTTTTTTTAATATTGGCCACTCTAAATTGCCCCTAGTTGTGTCAGTGTGTGTGTCCTGGTGTCCCATCTAGGGTGTATTTATATCTCACACCCAGTGTTCCCGGGACTGGATCCAAATCCATTGCGATTCTGACCAGGATAAAGCGGCTAGATGAATGAATGCTGAAATCAGATAATAATCTTATTACATTCGTTCATCTCTTTTATTTTGGTCAGGGTCATGATGGATGCAAAGCCTATCCCAGGAATGCTGGCTAGAATGCACCATGGGTGGCACTGCACTGCAGAATCATAATATGTGTGCAGTAATATCATGTATTTCTCTCTCTCTCTCTCTCTCTCTCTCTCTCTCCTTCTCTGTCTCTCAGCACTCACCACACCACCTCTCCAATGTTTGAAGAAATGAGGTAGCGGATAAACTGCTTCATGTTGTTATAGATGGCTCGGCCCTCCTCCACTGCAGCCACTATAGTGGAGAAGTTATCGTCAGCTAGGATCATCTCAGAGGCTGATTTAGCCACCGCCGTCCCCGAGCCCATCGCTATCCCAATCTCAGCCTTCTTCAGAGCAGGAGCATCATTCACTCCATCACCTGTCTGAGAGAGGAAGGAGGGGGGAGCAAAGGTGTATTAGTATATTAGCCAGTATATTAAAATAAATAAGGGACAAAAAAAAACAACTATACATAAAATAAATGTAAAAATAACTAATTTCAGGAATGAATGAATACTAAAGAAACTCAATAAATACAAGATACAGAAAATATAACAGAAAATGTAAAAATATTAAAATATTAGTTAAGAATTAATGAATAAATGGTTAAATAAATACACAGACATTTTAAATACACAATATACTTCATAAAGCCAGAAATTAATACACAATTTTTTTTCCATATTCACCATAGCCGTAATATCGCTGAGGCTCTGGAGGTACTCTACGATGCGACTCTTGTGGGTGGGTTCAACGCGAGCGAAGCACCGGGCGGTGTGGCAGGCTTGGCGCTGCAGATGGGGTGGCAACTCGTCGAACTCTCGCCCGGTCAGCCCTCCACCAAAGGGTGCACCCTCTGCCTCCTCTTCCTCCTGCTCTGTGATGATCCCAACACGTCGGCAGATTGACAGCGCCGTGCCTTTGTTGTCACCTGCATGTCACACAAAAACAGACAACAATTAGAAATAAGGTATATTGGGGCATTTAAAAAATGAGCATTGTTTGTGAATTGTGAAATATTGTGTAGTTGCTATATTTTTGTGGCCTCTTTGATGTGCATTTGGTTGTAGACTAGAAATCATACTGCAATACAGAACAAATTACATGTAAGTGAATGTAGCTAGTGTTATTTTTTCCAGCTACACTATATTGGCAAAAGTTTTGGGACGTCTGCCTTTACATGCACATGAACTTTAATGACATCCCATTCTTAATCCGTAGGGTTTAATATGGAGTTGGCCCACCCTTTGCAGCTATAACAGCTTCAACTCTTCTGGGAAGGCTTTCCACAAGGTTTAGGAGTGTGTTTATGGGAATTTTTGACCATTCTTCTAGAAGCGCATTTGTGAGGT
>CM040456.1:8577635-8589083 GCA_022758105.1 Pangasianodon gigas | reverse complement strand
TGAGAAGGCCTGGCTCGCAGTCTCCGCTCTAATTCATCCCAAAGGTGTTCTATCGGGTTGAGGTCAGGACTCTGTGCAGGCCAGTCAAGTTCCTCCGCACCAAACTCGCTCGTCCATGTCTTTATGGACCTTGCTTTGTGCACTGGTGCGCAGTCATGTTGGAACAGGAAGGGGCCATCCCCAAACTGTTCCCACAAAGTTGGGAGCATGAAATTGTACAAAATGTCTTGGTATGCTGAAGCATTAAGAGTTCCTTTCACTGGAACTAAGGGGCCAAGCCCAACCCCTGAAAAACAACCCCACACCATAATCCCCCCTCTACCAAACTTTACACTTGGCACAATGCAGTCAGGCAAGTACCGTTCTCTTGGCAACCGCCAAATCCAGCCTAGTCCATCGGATTGCCAGACAGAGAAGCGTGATTCGTCACTCCAGAGAACGCGTCTCCACTGCTCTAGAGTCCAGTGGCGGCGTGCTTTACACCACTGCATCCGACGCTTTGCATTGCACTTGGTGATGTAAAGCTTGGATGCAGCTGCTCGGCCATGGAAACCCATTCAATGAAGCTCTCTACGCACTGTTCTTGAGCTAATCTGAAGACCACACCAAGTTTGGAGGTCAGTAGCTATTGACTCTGCAGAAAGTTGGCAACTTCTGTGCACTGTGCGCCTCAGCATGCACTGACCTTGCTCTGTGATTTTACGTGGCCTACCACTTCGTGGCTGAGTTGCTGTTGTTCCCAATTGCTTCCACTTTGTTATAATACCACTAACAGTTGACCATGGAATATTTAGTAGTGAGGAAATTTCACGAATGGACTTATTGCACAGGTGGCAACCTATCACGGTACCACGCTTGAATTCGCTGAGCTCCTGAGAGAGACCCATTCTTTCACAAATGTTTGCAGAAGCAGTCTGCATGCCTAGATGCTTCATTTTATACACCTGTGGCCAGGCCAAGTGATTGGAACACCTGAATTCAATGATTTGGAGGGGTGTCCCAATACTTTTGGCAATATAGTGTATCTAGCTATATGTTACACTACATAAAAAGCCCATTTGTGTGTGTATCTGATTACAAAAGCTTGCAAGTTATTGTGAATGAAAGGTCTTCCGGTATCATTATTTCATATCATAACCTGCTGCAACGAATAGACAATTAAAGTGATTTCATATTAGCACATACCTATTGCAGACTTACCAGTAATCATGATGACACGTATTCCAGCCTGCCTGCACATGCGCACAGCATTCAGTACCTCCTTTCTTGGAGGGTCCAACATCCCCACACACCCCACAAACGTCAGCTCCGACTGCAGGAGAGGAAAATATACTGTATACGCCTCCATCATATTCCTGTCCTGTACTTTTTATTATGGGACTTTTGGAAATCATTAATAATTTTGATTCAACATGAAAAATACAAGTCAGAGTCCTGTGTCTTATTAATGAAATTGATGGATGCAATTTGGTGAATGAATGCAAATTGATGAATGCAATTTCTCCCCTATTTAGCAATCTGCCCCACATTTAGCAATCTGCCCCATAGTCTTGCAGGGTAGATTTTTTTTGTTATTGGATCTTTAGAGTATACAGCCTATAGCATGATAGTTAAACCTAAGATACTGACATGTTGTAATGTAACAAATTAGTGAGGCATCTAACCTAGTCTATTTAAATATTGACAGAATATAACAGCTTTTTTTTTTTCTTTTTCAAACAATTAGCCCATGTTGCTACTTAGCTCATTGCTTTGGACCATAATAACCTATAGCTGTCACTGTTTTGAGAAGCCGCCTGCATTTCCACCAGCTTGAGAACAAAACGATTTGATCAGACATGCACATCGCCTAAGGCACAGCAAACATTACATCAGTCTTGACAGATTCTATTGCATCATCCAGTCGTGTTGCTGATAAAAGTCCTGCCGTATTCTCGGTATCAGAATTTCTGTTGCAATCTTGGAGATGTTTTTGTGAATATCCGATACTTTTTCCTCTGTTCAGACATGGATTGACAATGACGAGGATGCCTGAAAACCTTTTCAGAGGAAGTTTAATTAACAATAAAATGCATCACCCATTCAGTTTGTTGCAATTGCCAGTAAAGCACACACAAACATTCATTTCTACATTAGTTTGTTGCATTATCCCTGCCCCTAGACTGGATGCTCGGAGATTGCGGTGTTTAAACCTGCCCAAATGCCACAAGGTGTTAAACTAACCTTGGCATTGCTTTTTCCCCAGCCAATCACGGGGCTTTTGTCAGCTCATGCAAAACAGAATAGAGCAGTTAGCAGTTCTCCAAGCATGTTCAGCTGTGCTATGACTTTTTTTTTCAGAATTGGGAAAAAATGGGGCAAGAAATTGGGCATAGCTGCAGACCCTACTCAGATAATTTTGGGAATGCAGATGCTTCAAACCTGAGCAGTACCAGGTATCAGGCAGCAGGTGATTGGCGCTGGGAATGGTACTGAGTTCGCCACATAAAAGAAAGTTTTTTTGTGGTAAAACTGTTCAGGTTTCGGCGGTGTAAAAAAAGTACCTACATGGGCCATGTTGCTTGGCTTGACTTACCTCATACTCCGAGAAGGCAGATGAGTTCTCCAGGTTCAGGGTTCGGGGGTCGGGTGGTGAGTCTCTGGTTGCCATGGCAAGGCAGCGCAGGGTGTCACGACCTGAACCCCACTCTCTTACTGTGCCTAAGAGCTGTTCCCTAAGGTCAGAGGTCAAGGGCACCCGTGCCCCGCCACCAACCCGGATCCAACGACAACGCTCCACAACGCTCTCTGGTGCCCCCTGTGGTTAACAGGGAGGAGGGAGGAAAGAGATGTGATCAAATAGTGATCTGACGGAAATGAGTAGGTCTCTTATATAAAAAATAACCTGCTACTGGATCCATTTTATTATACATTGATTATTATTATTTTTTTTACATTTTTCTCTCACTGTCAATAACACTACTTTGGACTGATCTACTACTAACTGATCATTATGCTAAAATTATAGACATGAAGAGAGAAGACAAACAGACCTTAACAAACATCTTGGCTCCTGTGGCAGAGCGGGCCAGTTTGTTAGGAGAGCAGAAGACAGACATGGACTTCCTGTCTCGAGAAAACTCCAGCGTCAGCTCTTTCCTCATTAACTGCTTTATCACCTGAAGGCAAACCGAGAAAGACAAACGGTGATGAACAATAAGTCTCTATTCACACGCTGTAGATGTGCACTCCAGATAACACTCACCACTCCCTATTCCACACACTCTCACCCACCCTCTCTCACAAACACTCACCCTTTCTCACACTCTCACCCATCCTCTCCCAACCTCGCCCACCCATACTCACTCTCTCTCTCTCTCTCTCTCTCTCACACACACACACACACTCATCCTCTCACCCAGCCTCACCTACTCACACCAACTCTCACCCATCCTCTCCCACCCTCGCCCACCCATACCCACTCTCTCTCTCTCTCTCACACACACACACACACACACTCATCCTCTCACCCAGCCTCACCTACTCACACCCACTCTCACCCATTCTCTCCCAACCTCGCCCACCCATACCCACTCTCTCACACACACACACACACACTCATCCTCTCACCCAGCCTCACCTACTCACACCCACTCTCACCCACTCTCACCCACTCTCACCGAACAGCATGCAGTAGCCCTCTCTGCTGGGGTGAGACTCCTCAGGTCTGTGTCGAACACATTCATCTTCTCCACTAAACAGCACAGAGCGGTCTCTGTAGCTTCCCCCACCTTCTCATACACACATTTACTCTGTGTATGCATGGATTTTGTGTGTGAGGAAGAGAGAATAAAATGGACAGAATATGTTATATCTCAATAATCATTAATAATTATCATTATAGTTACAATAGTTATCTTATAGATCATTTTACAGATAATTGTTTACTATTCTGTACTTCCTTATTTCATTATGATACTGTTTTGTGTGTTTCATTAATACAGGTTAAAATAAGAAAACACTACAAAACGCACTGCTAAAATATTAAAATATTTAATTTCTAAAGCCAGTTTCTAAACTTTTGAACAGCAATGCTTGTACTTCTGTTCACATGTGTGTGTTTATGTGTGTTTATGTGTGTACACACCTCATTGTAGTCCAGAGAAGAATCATTACACAGGGCACAGATTGTGGCCAGTTCCACCAGGGCATCATACTGACTACAGCGCACCACTGCACCATCCCTATATCTGTGCAGAAAGATCTCAGTGATAAGAAGAGAAGATTATATCCGGCAAAGAGGTAAATAAGTGTGAGTTACAAACGTTATGTTTACATCATGAGCAGGCCAATGACACAGGTACAGAAGCAATGTCAGTTGTATTGTGGTTAGTCAGATTGTGTGTGTGTGTGTGATAAGTAAATGTTAAAATCACTCACACATCTCCTTCAGGTGCATAAGTGGATCCAGTCACTGTAAACTCATTCAGAACACACCTCTCGCCTGTGACCTTCTCCACAACAAACATCTTCACACACATGCATGCATGCCCGCCCAGACACACACACACACGCGCACACACACACACACACACACACACACACAGTAAGTTAATTAGAATCATTAGAGTTGTGCTCAATCATTCTGCTATTATATTTATCTGTTATATGATTTATTTGTGAATAGAAACGTTTATAAGTTATTCAGCCACTACAGTCATGCATTTATCAGTAAAAATCACATTAGGAAGAGTCTGTGTTACATAAAAACCTTCTTTTATCAGAATCAGAATCAGTTTCATTGGGCAAGCAAGATATCATTTGCCGAGAATTTGATCCTGCAGATGTTTACACTGATAGGTTTGTAACAATCATGTAACAAAAATAAAGAAAACTCGGGTAAAGGTAAAAGACACATTACTGCATTGTTCACACACTTGCCTGTAAACTGCATCTTCTGTGCATTTTTAGGATGAAAAGCTTTATCCACTAGAGGGCAGACCAGAGCCTAAAACAACCCTCACTGGCAAGTTTACATGCCATTTTTCTCATCCCTTCTGGGATGTATATTTTGCTATGGAGCAGCATGGAAATGTGATTTCACTGCAGACAAACTCTGTTAGCTTTTTTTCCCAAAACCTTTCACCATAAGTGTTGTTGCTGTCATAAACTAGTGCATACTACAACCTTCTATCTAAAGGTATTTGCTATAGCCATGTATTTGTCTGAATTCCAGTGGAAAATTATATTCATTTTACTATTACCCATAGTGCATTGTGAATCCAGTGTAAAACTGATACATATTATTTCCACAGGAAAGTATCACACTACACAACCCATCCATTTATTTTCTGTACCGCTTATCCTACACAAGGTTGCGGGGGAGCCTGGAGCCTATCCCAGGGAACTCAGGGCACAAGACGGGGGACATCCTGGACGGAGTGCCAACCCCTCGCAGGGCACAATTGTACACACACTACGGACAATTTGGAAATGCCAATCAGCCTACAACACATGTCTTTGGGCTGGGGAGGATACTGGAGTACCCGGAGAAAACCCCTGAAGAATGGGGAGAACATGCAAACTCCTCACATACAGGACAGAGGTGGGATTCGAACCCCCAACCCCGGAGGCGCGAGGCAACAGTGCTAACCACTAAGCCACCGTGCCCCCCACACTGCACAACCATTACCTCAAAATTTTCCTGATAACACCAGAGAGGCCAAGTTCGTATACATAACTGCAAATGAAAAATATAATTTGATAAACACTAAGCTGACAGGCAGTTGTTAGACAATTTCACATGGGTGATGAGGCAGGTTATGTTGTCGTTGAACAGCTCCAGGATTCCTGGTTCTATCCTGAGTTTGGGTTAAGCGGAGTTTCATATATTGTCTGCATAGGTTTTCCTCTGGTTTCCTCCCACTTCTGAAAAACATGCCCATACATGGACTGGACAATCTAAATTGTCTTTAGATTTGAAGTGTGTGTACTCCTGCCCTGTGCCCAGTGTTCCCTGGACAGACACCAAAATTTGACCTGGAGTCTCCTATATATTGCTTTATATAGAACAGTCTATATTCTGGACATCAAACTATTGTTTGGGGCCACACAGTATGTTGGTATTACACAGGAGGAGGAAATGCAAGGTGATTTCTGCTATACACCGAGAAAGCTCAGAATGAGGGAGGCGGCCATCACGAGCATGCATAGTTAAAGTATAACAATGGCCTTAATAACACTAATAGAGCGAAACACATAACATAGGGTGAAGCGACCTGCCAAAGCTGCTGTTACTGGCACTATCTTGGAACACAATTTCTAATGAAGTGTACTGAACACAATGTTGAATTGAAATGTTCTGTCTCACCCTGCAGACGGACATCTGATTGGTCGTGAGAGTGCCAGTTTTATCAGAGCAGATGACCGATGTGCAGCCCAGAGTCTCCACAGAAGGCAGTGAGCGCACAATGGCGTTCTTCCTCGCCATCCGACGTGTGCCCAAAGCAAGGCAGGTGGTGATGACAGCAGGAAGACCTACAAAACAAACGACAGACAAAGATAGAGAGAAAGGAGAAACATAAAATGCAGAAACAGGTCATTTACGTGGTGATTCTTAAGGAGGGTGTGCTCTACGTATACATCTAATAGATAAGATACACAATATGAATGTGTCTTTGTGTGAGCTATGCATGTGGTACTGTAGACTCATTAACACATGTAGTTGTATGTAGTATGTAGTATGTAATCTAAGTTTATGGTACAAATCTGTTGCACGAAAGAACTCAAAAGAGATTGAGATATATTCTGTACCCTCTGGGATGGCAGCTACAGCCAAAGCCACGGCGATCTTGAAATAATACACAGCTCCTCTCAGCCAGCTGCCACCATGCACAGGATCATTGAAGTGTCCAATGTTAATGCCCCAAACTGCCACACAGATCACTGTGATCACCTAGAGACAGCAAGAAATAAAACAGAAAAATAGAAAGATGAGGCTTTATATCAATATAGATTATATCAATCTAGGCATAAACTTTATAAGTGTGGTTATAACCATAGCAACATTTAAAACACTCCTGAATATGTAATTTTAAGCCATTAAAAAATAACCTATACGCAATAATAAACTGAACAAAAAAATGGCACGATGTGGTGTTATAGGAAATAATCATCAGGGTGGTGTGAAGCGGCCCAACACAAAGCGCAGTTACTGTTACCATCCTGAAGAAGATAATTATCCAATAACAGCATGTCCTTGAACTGTTTTATTCCACAGCAATTTGTCAGCGATTACTTTTTTTAATTTATTAATATATGTACCGTAATGTGATGTAACAACATGTCATGCTTTTTAACCATTTATAGTTACATTTAATGTTGTGGAAAATGAAACAAGTTAATTATGGTTATCACTTACATTATAGCAGCTATAAACAATAATGTTACTGAGAAACCAGAAAGTTCTCTGTCCTGAAGACTCCTGAGGTGGAAACCTTACTGACTGTTACAAAGCACTGACACTGGAGACTCCTTCCATAAGACTTTTTAAATCCCTTTATTATTAGCCGTAGAATATGTCTAGCGTTCACCATACAAGTTGCTGTCAGTGAGCTGTTGCTATAGAAATGGTAGTGTATTAGAAAAAGCTCATTAATTAAAAAAAAACTGTGATTTGAGTTACAAGAAATATGCAATCTGAAAATGTCCCCATATCCCAACCTCACTGTCCCGGTTGTGCTGTACTGTACTGCAGGTGACAATTAGCCAGGTAGATAACTGTAACTTTGTCACAGGTAGACAAGAGTGGGATTTCAGTATCGGAACCTCATCCTACTCTATCTTTCAACACCAGTTAAACTTTTAAGTACTTTTAAAAGTACCACATTAATCACACCTGTTGCTCATCACTAACATTAGCTAAGTCAGCTAGCTGGCTAACTTAGCACACAGGGTGTACAGCCAGAGGACTAGCGCATCCTCTAATAATCTGCACACTGAATGTGTTTGTGTCAAGATGTGGAACCAGTTTTTTTTTTTTCCCCCAGATCACAAACTGAGCTCACACATAATGCTCCTGCATTTCCAGTTTTTACAGACTTATGGAGAAAATCTCAAATGAAAAATAAAAAGTACAGTAGTAACAAATTTTACCCAGATACTTTTTATAAAGATAAAATTTATCTATATAATCAGACCTGGGCACTTTAAAATCAGTTAAAATCATGATTATGCAAACAGAGAGAAAGCAGATGAACACAGCCAGATTAGAACTGTAGTAATCTGTATTAGATCATGACTATATTATTTATATATCAAATATACAATGGATATAAAAAGTCTACACACCCCTGTTAAAATGGCAGGTTTTTGTGATGACGAAAATGAAACCAAGATAAATCATGTCAGAACTTCTTCCACCCTCAATGTGAAATTATAATGTATTAAAATTAAGTGAAAAACAACCAGAAACATTTTAGGGAAAAATAGGAAAAATAAAAAAGTTACAATAACTCGGTTTCATAAAGTGTATACACCCTTTTATAATTGGGGATGTGGCTGTGTTCAGAATGAACCAATCACATTCAATCTCATGTTCAAAAGTAATTATCATACAGCTGTCATCAATGAAATTATTCTGATTAACCCCAAATAAAGATCACCTGTTTCTGGAGGATTTTCTTGACCTCTTTTTGGTTTGATTTGACTGCTGAAGCCATGGTCCGCATGTACAGTATCATACTTGTCGAAAAACGTCGATCAGGAGAGGGGCATAAAAGAATTTCCAAAACATCAGCTGTACCATGGAACACTGTGAAGGCCATCATCAACAAGTGGAGAAAATGGGGCACCACAGTGACATTACCAAGAACAGGACGTCCCTCCAAAATTAAAAAAAAGCAAGACAATAGCTTACCAGGGAGGCTGCCAAGAGACCTATGGCAACATTGAAGGAGCTGCAGGAATAACGGACAAGTACTGATTACTCTCTGCACGTGACAATAACAACGTCTCATATTCTTCACATGTCTGGGCTATGGGGTACCTAGATGGAAGCCCTTTGTCACAAAAAACACCCAAGCCCAACTAAATCACCCCAAACCATGTGGCAAAATGTGTAATGGTCTGATGAAACCAATTCCAAAAAGTATAATAATTTCATAATTCCAAAAGGTGTGTTTGGCACCAAAAATTGCACATCACCAAAAGAACACCATACCCATGGTGAAACGTGGTGGTGGCAGCATCTGGCTGCTTTTCTTCAGCCAGAACTGGGGCTTTTATCAAGGTGGAAGGAATCATGAATAGCTACAAATACCAGTCGATTTTAGTGTAAAACATTCAGGTGGCTGCTAGTAAGCTGAAGATGAAAAGGAGTTTCACCTTTCAGCACGACAATGACCCAAGAATGGCTCAACCAAAAGAAGATCAATGTTTTTGAATGCCCTAGACAGATTCCAGACCTGAATCCAAATAAAAATCTGCGGGGTGACCTGAAGCAGGCTGTGCACAGGAGATGCCCTCACAATTTGACGGCTCTTGAATGTTTTTGGAAGAAAGAGTGAGAAAATATTGCCAAGTGAAGATGTGCCACGCTGATAGACTCTTACCCAAAAAGACTGAGTGGTGTAATAAAATCAAAAGGTGCTTCAACAAAAGTATTAGTTTAGGGGTGTGCACACTTATGCAACTAGCTTATTGTAAGTTTTTTATTTTTCTTTTTTCCCCTAAAATAATTTCTGTTTGTTTGTCACTTTATTTGTATATGTTGCAATTTCACATTAAAAATGGGAAATGATCTGACATGATTGATCTTAGTTTCTTTCTTTTACTTCACAAAAACCTGCCATTTTAACAGGGATGTGTAGACTTTTTATATCCACTGTATCATACATCTGTATATAGGCATACACTCCACTCTAGTAGAGATCACCACAGAAACAGTCAAAATTACACATTCAGTTAAAATCATAACATAGCCTGACAGAGAGAAAAATGATGTGTGGGGGAAAAGAGTGTGTTATAGGAGATAGGTGTAGGAGGATAGTGTGTATGTGAGAAATGAAGAAGAAAATGAAATATTAAAAAATCTGTTCTGTTTGCAAACTTAGTTATGAACAAGGCAGTGAGAAAAATGCCAACTTAATAAGTGTGTGAGAGTGTAGGAAGGCGGAAAGGAGAAGAAAAAAAGTGACAGTGAAAATAAACGGAGCATACTACCTTTGAGAGTTGCTCCCCGAACTGGTCTAGTTTTTGCTGTAAAGGTGTCCTTTCTGGGTCTGTGGCTGCCATCTCGTCCCTGATTTTACCGATTTCTGTCTGTACTCCGGTGGCCACTACGACACCTATTGCTCTCCCTGCTGCAATATTCGTGCCCTGTGCATCAACACACACAAGACCTGGGATAAAAATGCTTACAGAGTTCCAAGATTTTCAAAATATGTGTGGTAGGAACTCAAGGTGACTGGATTTATAATACAGTACTGTGCAAAAGTCTTAGGCATCCTATTTTTTTTAGTACAAAACTTTGTTATAGATTTTTATTTTATGACTTCTACATTATCGAGTCAGTACAAAAACATTTTAGATTTCCAAACATTAGCTTTCCAGCACAAAATTAAATGTTACAGAAAAATTTTTGTATGTCAGTAAAGAAAGCAGCGTATTACATATGAGACCACTTTTCAGACAAAAAAACATAATGAAGGCTGCTGGGTTTTGCTGCAAAAATAAGAAGCAAGTGTGACAGTCAAAGTCTCCAGAAGAACTGTGGCTGGTTCTGCAAGATGCTCAGTAACACTTACAGCTCATTTCCTTATAAAACTGCACACACTGTACCTGAGACTACTATTTTTTTTTAAAGTTTTAAAGGATTGCCACACCAAATATTGACTTTGTTTCATTTATTACTGTTTACTGCTCTTTATAGTATTTTTCTAATGTAGAAACATTTAATTTCATTATTTTTGAAGGCATCTTTGCTCTACAGGATTTCTTTGCATGTGCCTAAGACTTTTCCACAGTACTGTATGTTATAACCTTGCCACTCAGATGAGTTTCGCTGCTTATCCGTGTAACGAATCCGGCCTCTGTGGTTCCCCCTGATCATCACCAGAGGTCACCATCACCCGAGTATTGACTTTCCCCTTGAAACTACATTTCCCATCACCCCGCGCCCAGCACTGATTACGAGCTCACCTGCAGCCTATTACCGGGACTACTTAAGCCTCCTCCTCTCGCTCACTCGTTGCGAAGTCTTGTTTTGCCCTGGCTGACATTTCTGAGCGTTTGTATCTTCTTTGTTGGATTACCGTGTTTGACCTTGGACTGTTTTTTCTCGTTTCTGGATTCTTTGCTGCCTGCCCTGACCTTCTGCCTGTTTGATTACTCTGCCTTTGTCTCGCCTCTGATTACCCTGTTTCGCTGTTGCTCGACCACGCCTGTACGACTGTGTCTGCCTTTTATTAA
>CM040456.1:8566580-8577535 GCA_022758105.1 Pangasianodon gigas | reverse complement strand
TCCGAGAGGCTTCATAAATTGTGTGGCAAAAATCTTCAAGATTATAAGACAATTCTAGTCACACTGACTCAAAAGGTATTAAAACGACATTATATAAAGGATATATTTTTAATATATAAAGTTTAAATATGTAGAATATTTTGGAAATGACTGTTTCTGAAGTTTCTTGGTGAATTGCATTAAAGGGGCAGTCTGTAATTTTTAGAGGTCTCTCCTGGCTGAACTGAACTACAGCTGCAATGCAACTGCAATGAAACCACTGACAAGCCTTCCCCCAAATGTTAAAACTAAATACAGTTATGGTTATACTTGTGTTATAAATGGGTTAAATGCAGAGCACAAATTCCGAGTATGGGTCACCATACTTGGCCACAAGTCACTTCACTTCACTTCACTTCAACTATGTGTACACATGCACAAGATCCTAGCATGAGGATATGTTTTTTGATAGAGACTATAAAGCACTTCTGTACGTCCCTCTGGATAAGGACCTCTGCTAAATCCTGTAAATGCAGATGTTAGATAGCTGTAGTGCATATTGTGAATTCTTTCAATGTGCTGATTGTGTGTCTCTTGCTATTTGTTTTTAGGAGCTAACAGCAAAACCTGACTGTTGTCCCTTATGTTTGAGATTGTTGAATTTTTTTCTATTAGACATCACTGTAACTGCGCTAGTAATGTCACCCAGTGATGGTTGCATGGCAACCTCTAACTTCCCTAATAACAAAATTACAACACCAAGCAGGGTTTCAGGGTGAATTATTCTTTAAATCCTGCCATATTTACTGTGCACCCTGTTGTGCAAAATCAGCAAAAGTGGTCAAAGAAGGTATTGCAGTGCTGAAGGTACGTTTTTGACTCTGACATGCCCACTAGTGGACAGAAAACTTAATCTTGCAGATGTACAAACAGTACGCAGACGAGTGTGGGAACAATGATGTTTACAATCAAATCAAAATGAAATATAACTCCAGCCTTTGGGAAACCAAGAAGAACTAATCATTTGGGAATGAGAGTTGGAGGTCTGAACATGGCCTCACTGCCATCTAATGGTGTGCTTTTATGACATGCAAGAGCCATTAGAGCTCCTCAGCTGGAGGAAAGTAATGGAAGCTTTGGAGTATGTTTGTGTGTGGTCTTTGAGGCTGATGCACCCTGGTCATTATCCATATGAAAGCTCAAAGTGCTTTTGACATCATTTCTCCAACCAAGTGAGAGCAAACAACACGTCTGATGTTTTATTCAGCACAGATAGGCCCAACACACACACACGCACACACACACAAACTTGTCATGTGCACACTCACAAAACATCTCAGGCACATCGTAACACTTTCAACACACTCAAGCACCAGTTATAATATTTAAAGAGATGATTCTCACATGCACATGTATATACACTTACAGAAAAGAGCATGTTTTTCTTGTCCTGGTTTACAGCGCGTGGATCAGGGACAGGGTCTGTGTGTTTGAGCACCGAGACAGACTCCCCTGTCAAAATGGACTGGTCCACTCTCAGAGTGGTGGAACGAATGGAGGTCAGTCTGATGTCCGCTGGAACCTTATCACCCACTGCAAAAAGGGCAAAGGGATCAAAAAGTGGTCTTTCCTATTCAGGCTAAGATAAATCATTACTATATTCTAGAAAAAAAACATTCAAACTAATGTTGATTTGGGACTTGGGGTAAAGTGTTATGCAGAGTTCACAGTACAATAATCATTCAAGCTAACAAAATAAATTAAAAGCTTGGTTTTTGGTTTTTAGTATATCATAAGCTAGCAAGCCTAAAACCTTGCGAGTTAAGTGTATCTTTTTCACGATTTGATCATTTGATCATAGGACCTAAGCCTGATCAATTCAGTTTGTAATCAGATACTATCTGTCAAAATGTCCGTGATGCTCCTGCGCCATCACATCATCATCAAAACACAGAAGAGCACATACACACTCTCACACACAGAGAAGAGGCTTGTGTTTAAAATACCGCATGTGTCTTTTACCTCAGGTGCCGTGACAGAGACTGATGTGGATGAGTTATCAAAGTGATAACTCATTTCACTGTAAACGTATATAATTATTTCAAATTTGGCAGTAATGTTGTTCTTCCATAAGTGGATTAGGTTTTCCTCATTTTCATGAAGAGTAACGAGAGTTTAAAATACTATACACTGAGAGAGAGAGAGGAAAAAGGGAAACATATTTCAGTTCAGGAAAGCATGTAGTCTTCAGAACTATGTATAACAGAAAATGTCAAAAATTGCCCATGTGAAGGGTTTTCCCAGACCAACTCATATTTCTTGTAGAACCTGGCAAGGGTTATAAATCAGAGTGGCCATGTCCTTAAATATACCATTGTTATGGAAACTACATTATAAACTTTGTAGCACTCAGTATTTTATCTTTACTGAGAAGCCATGTACTTTTCCATTTCCAGTAGCTGCACACAGCCTTCAGGGGTGCCAGTAATTTGTAATTATTAGCTTATGCAAATAGACTGTGGTATGTAAACACTACCGAATAACAGAGTTGAGTGCTATAGCTTATGTTACAACACACACAATAGCCTGATGAGGATGCAGTATATGCAAAATATAACTGGCTGAATAAAAAATAACTGCCTGAAGCATGTTAGGGCAGGTCCTAGATTAATGATTACTAAACTACTAAACTAGCTAACCTAAATTTGTTATAGTTTAAAAAAAAAAAAAAAAAAAAAAAAAAAAAAAAAGGGGGGGGGGGCGAGCATTAAACCATGGCCTTCATATGATTACACTGCAATGAATGACGTGTATTTAGTGTTTCTACACTGCAGGTTCTGAATACAGTGCTTAGTAACAAGCCACGTTCATCATGTAAAGCAGTAAAATTCTATTAATTTCTTAATCCATTCAATCCACAACAATATCGCTAAATTAAAATTTTTCTCAAGCCTTTTTTGGGGAGCCAGTCAAATGCCACTACTCAGTGAAAGTGCCGAATTCACTCACCACTCAGAACCCATGACGGCTGTATTAGGGCACATAAAGAAGGATGTCAAACTTATTTTTATTCATGACCTCTGGGATTCCTAGAATAGAGCTTAAATAGTATGCCAATAATTACAAGCCTGGGCCTTAACCCTTTCTGCCCACACTGAAAAAATCAAACTAAATTAATAAGTTGATTTCCAATATTTTCTAAATATTACAAAATTAACATATACAGATATTCTGGTCAACCAAGCCAGTCAAATTATAGGAATGCTTCACCACTTCCTTGAGAAAACACTGGGTCTTTTTCCAGCAGTGTATTTATGGCTTCCTGGAGATGGACACTTGTGAGTATAGTGATCCTAAGCAGACAATGTTGATAGGTCTCTCAAAGCAAACAAAAGGCCAGTTCACGTCACAGTAGCGATGCTCTCCAGCTGCAACTGACAGATTGATTGTGAGAGACCTTCATTTGGCTTTTAAAGTATTTTTATAGGCCGTTTCGGGTTGGGCAATATGATGATACGCTACTGTTATCGTGAAAAATTACATCTTGATTCACTTTTCTGATAGGATCACGAGTATCATTAGTAACTTTACAACACTGTCCAGCTTCATGTTTTTTATAAAAAAATGGCTAAATTTCTAACACCAATCGACTAGTATTGTATTGTTATATTACAGCTGCATCAACTCACTGACTAATCATTATGCCATTGCGTATCATTTTATATTTATTTTAACATTTAGTTCAGATTATGTGTGTAAAAAAAGAAACCTCAAAAAAATCATGCACTGTGAAATTTCTTGATATATTTTTGTATCAAGAAATAAAAGAAGTATCATGATATATTTTTGCTCTTTTACCAATCTTAGTTCGATCTAGAATTACTGGCAAACCTTGAGTGATATTTTGAAATAGAGATGCTGTATAATTTTATTTAAACACATAAAAACATTTTCCCAAGTAGAGCTTTTCTTCTTTCTGCAAACACTTGTTTCAAAATTACTGACCCCCTTACTCTATTTTGTGAAGCCTGTGCTGCAGAGAATAACAGCAGTGGATCTCTTCCTGTAGTGTCTAATACTGTTGTAGACACTTGTAGAGGATCTTGGACTTGAACGCTCCTTCGTACAGAACATTTTAAGCTCCTTTAAATTAGTAGGATTAGACTGCGGTCTTCAATTCACACACCAGGCTCAAAATTCAGAGATTGAGATGATCATCCAAAACATTGATTATTATGTGTCATTTTTATTTTCTAAAATAACATTTTGCTAATTTTTGACTCTTGAAGGCACTGTACATCTTCTGCACTTTATAATTTCACTGAAAGAGTACATCAAAATGCATACCATGTGATGTTGGACATAAATCATAAATTTACGATTATTAAAAAGTATTTGACTGTACTGAGTAATCAGACAGGGAACAGAACCAGCTCTTAAACACAGTGTAGCACAGCAGAGGATGACATGTGTAGATTTTCTGTTTACCTGCCACTTCAACAATGTCACCAGGCACAATATCTCTGGCTCGGACTCTCTGTACACTCTTCCTGTCCTGTCTGTACACCTTCCCCATTTCTGGTTCGTATTCTTTCAGTGCTTCAATGGCATTTTCCGCATTGCGTTCCTAGATAAACAAATATGATTAACATGCATATGTACACTCTCTGTTCACTTTATTATGAACGCCTGTACTCTTGCACATTCATGAAATTATCCAATCAGTCATGTGGCAGCAGCGCAATGCATAAGATCATGCAAATACAGGTCAAGTGCTTCAGTTAATGTTTATATCACACATCAGAACAATCAGAATGTGATCTCGGTGACTTTAACTGTGGCATGGTTGTTGGTGCCAGACGGGTTGGTTTGAGTATTTCAGCAACTGCTGAGCTCCTGGGATGTTTATGCAGAAGCGTCTCCAGAGTTTGCACAGAAAGGTACGGAAAACAAAAAACATCCAATGAGCAGAAACGTCTTGTTGATGAGAGAGTTAAGAGGAGAATGATTAGACTGTTTCAGCAGCACAAAACCACATTTTTCCAATCTTCACCTGTCCAGTTTCGGTGAACCTGTGCCCATTGTATAATCAGATTCCTGTTCTTCACTGACAGGCGTGGAACCCGATCTGGTCTTCTGCTCATTGTGTGAGTGTGAAGTTTTGTGCATCCTGAGATGCTCTTCTGCTCACCACTGTTGAAAAGAGTGGTAATTTGAGTTACCTTAGCCTTCCTGTCATCTAGAACCAGTCTGGCCATTCTCCTCTGACCTCCGTCATCAACAAAGTTTTTCCATCCACATGAGTTCTGCTCACTGGATATTTTTTGTTTTTCACAACATTCTCTATAAAGTCTAGAGAATGTTGTGTGTTAAAATCCCAAAAGACTGGAAGTTTCCGAAATATTCAAACCAGCCCTTCTGGCTCCAACAACCATGAAACAGTCAGTGAGATCACGTTTTTTTCTATTCTGATGTATGATGTGAACACTTTAACTGAATCTCTTGACCTGTATCTGCATGACCGTATGCTTTCCGCTGTTGCCACATGATTTGCTGATTGAATAATTGTATGAATGAGCAGTTGTACAGGTGTTCCTATTAAAGTGGCCAGTGTGTGCACTATATGTATATAATTTCCATTTAGCACTAATTGATTACAGGTGATGTTTGAGCCAAATATCCATATTTTGTCAAGTACGTTGTCACACACTTACCTGCCACACTCCCACGATGGCATTGGCGATAAGGATAAGGAGGATTACAAAAGGCTCTACGAAAGCAGTGATGGTGCCCTCTCCTTCTTCAAACCAGGCCAGGGTCTGACAGAGACATGAAATCTAATCAGTCCTTCCCCAGAACATGATGAATAAGTAAATGCAGAAAGAGCACGAGTGTATTATGGTCACAATATACTGTAGCAATTAGACGATAATGCTCATGATCCGAGAAGTTCTTAGCGATAGTGCTTATTAGATTACTAAATGCACAGTGAAGGAAGAGGGGGTTGCTGGGAGAGGGACAGTATTTCAGCGTCACAGCTGTGATGTTTTGATTCCCATTAGTGCTTACAAAGGAAATGCAGGCTGCGAGCAGCAGAATCCGCACAAGCAGATCCTCAAACTGTTCCAGCACCAATTCCCACAGAGATTTCCCTGTAAACAGAGAGAGCAAGAATCAGGTTGTTTTAGGGGAACATCAACAAAGTCCTCTCCTCTTACTTACAAAGCCAGGGTAACCAGAGCTACAAACACACTCTTTCAACATAGTCGCTATGTTTACATGCCAAAATTTTTATTCTGATTGCAAATTCCAAATGAACTGTTTATGTGTACTAGGTTTGTTACACAGATGGGGTTTTACGGTTAGTAATGGTGTATGATAGGACTCAGCAATGACTTTTTCAAAATACAGATTAAAATGCTGATCAAGCTCCTTACTCCAGTGTTATCATCCCTTTTCTGTGCGACTACTCAGAAATATTGTAACCCCACCCTCTGGACTCGTACCCTGTTGTAAACATGTTACGTTGCTCCCTTTACTGCCACTCCTAGCATGTTCGTATCTTTATCAAACATGTCAGCTGTCAAACGCACAGAAGAACATGGCATTGCTGACCAGCACTAAATGAAACTATATATTTTTTGGCTAAGCAGTACTGCTTTCCTCGCGGCCACTCTCTCTTTCAACTTATAACAACAACATGATTAATACTGACAATGTAAAGGACTATATTTTAAAATCATTCTCAAAAATATAAGAAAGAAAAACAGTTATGGGATTTGATCATTTTTGTTTGTGTTATAATGTATATACAAGGATGTGCAAAGAGACATTTGTACAAAGCTTTCACAATAATTTTTTTCCTTTAATTTTGACCATCAGCTTGTGTGTGTTTTTTCTTTAAATGGTTAATTAATACCATGGTACTTCTAGGCTTTTTTTAGGCTAGGTTATCAATAACATGAAATTTTAAACCCTAACAGCCCTAATGTGTACCCATGTACTCTACACACAATGCTGTTGAAAACATGCATTTTATACACTATATGGCCAAAAGTTGGTGGACATCTAACCATTAAACCCATATGTGGTTCTTCCCCAAAGTGTTGCCACAAAGTCGGAAGCACACAATTGTATAGGATGTCTTTGTATGCTGTAACATTACAATTTCCCTTCACTGGAACTAAGGGGCCCAAACCTGTTCCACCATGACAATGCCGCTGTGCACAGAGCGAAATCCATGAAGAAATGGTTTGCCAAGGTTGGAGTGGAAAAACTCAAGTGGCCTGCACAGAGCCCTGAACTGGAACGCTGAGTGCTCCACAGGCCTTCCTGCCCAACATCAGTGCCTGACCTTACTAATGCTCTTGTGGCTGAATGGGCAAATCCGCACTCCCACCACGCTCCAAAATCTAGTGGAAAGTCTTCCCATAAGAGTGGAGGTTATTATAAGAGCAAAGAGGAGACTAAATCTGAACTGGGATGTTCATAAAGCGCATACAGGTGTGATGATCGGATGTCCACATACTTTTGGCCATATACTGCATGTCATACAGAGTATTCACATGTGAGGAAATTGCATTTAATGTTATAATTACCATAAAAAAGCTTGTGAGTCCTGTTGCACAGTAACAAACTGTTACTTTAAGCAACCAAAGTTTGGTATAGCCTTATATGAGGTTTTAATTTAAGTTCCAAACAATATCAATCTCTGCAAACCATACTACAACTGCAAATTTAACAGACTGCAAAAAGAATTTGTCATCATCATTTGACATCATTCTGCTTTAAAATATATTACTGAGAACAAATATTTTTACAATTTTTAAAATGTGAAATGTAAATTTTCTTTCCACACTTTGCATCAAAACCAGTTTGCATCATTTATGCAGTGTTTGCACAGTGTTTACACAGTGTTTATACTTCTATTCAACGGATGATCCTCCTTGTTTAGCAGGATACAAATGTCACACAAATCAGTCTCAATCAGATTAGTCTATTTCACATAAGATGTGTACATGGTGGGGTTTTAATGGTTGGATTACTAGGCAGCATGTCAACATAGCTTTTTGAGTTTTATACAAATTCATCCAGGCCACACATCAACTCAAATCCCCCAAAATACCCCTCCAGGGTATACTGTAATTAGCCAGACAAAAACATAGCCCTTGCACGCAGGCTTTTAAAAGATCAAAAGCTGTATTCAGAGTTGAGTTATATGCGAGCAGTAAAGATTTTAATTTGTACTTTAGTATGCACTTCAGACCTCAGACATAACTACTTGAGCGCTATTCAGAAGTTATGCAAGAGATACGCATATGGAATGGAGCTTGAGTAAGAGAGAGGTGTCTTAGTGATTGCGGCAATTTCATGACCTCAGTTTTTATCTTACGTGGTGTACACAATAAAACCTGGTGCACAATATCAAAAGTATTAGGATGTGAATACATAATCTAAATGGTGCGCCAAGAAAATCGACTTAAGCATGTGCGTAACCCGTCTATGAATACACGTAAATTTCCCTGCATAAATACTGAAATAACTTTTGGACTAAAGTCGGCGACTCTGAATACAGCCCTTAGAATGCTTATCATTAATTAGCCCCAGACCAGAGGTTTGTGTTTCTTACCTTCTTCTGCTGGTAATTCTGCATGACGAATTGTTGGATCCAGTAAGAAAAGAAAAGAGAAGAGTTTAAAATAAATTTCTGTGCATCACATTGCTTTCTACTTATATTATACTTACATATTCTACTTATACTTCACATTCATCAGCTTTTGAAAACATCAAAGATCAAACTGGGTTAGAATCAAGAGTGTTTTTATTGTCTGTAACAATATTATAGCTGTATGTGTAATGGCAGTGTACCATTGGCACCCCATCGCTCGCGATTCTTCCTCAGCTGCTCACTGCTCAAACCTGTGGACTCATTCACTCCAAAGAACCCCAACACCTCCTCGACCGTCTTAGTATGGGCATTGTCCATCCCTGTGAGAGAGGAATTAGTCTTCACTGCACATGTGCTATGACCTTCCCCTACTTCATTTACATCATGCATTTACTTCAAGCTTCATGGATCCCCTAAAAATCTCCCCTTAAGGGGGATTTTGGCCTAAAGTAACACCTACAGTGTTCAATTAAGTCTTACACTGTTGAATTATCTCTTACAGGCAGTATTTACATTGCTTTCACATGCAGTCAGATGGTTTTTACAGAAAATTCACATACATTTCACATCATGATCATATGTTTTTCCCATGTGATTATGTGAATAAGATGTAATCATGTAAAAAAATGAAGGTGCATTTCAACGTTACCCCCTGAAATTGCACATGTAAACAACTCAAGTAAACACAGGTGACACCATGGGAATACTTGCTGATCACATCAGAATCATTCATATCTGATAGATATAGCCACATGACCTACATGTGAAAAAGTGATTCATGATTAAATGGTAAATGATTCATGAAAAAAAATCACATCAGAATGAAAACACAAGACATGAACTACATGTGTAAATTTCGTATTTGAATAATTTAAAAGTCTCCCATTTATAAGTCTGTGTTCACTACTAATGTTAGCCAGCAAGCCTTATCTAGTTTGGCATCTTAATATTTTCACTTTTGTAAGGCTGTATATAATACAGCCAACACTTACTGATATAAGCAAGTGTCTTTTGCTTAATCAGTGTAACGTGGGGTTTGGGTTTTGTTGTGTTTCTTGTTCATTGTTCTCACGTCTTTTATTTTGGAGTTTAGTCATGGTTCCTGTCTAGTCATGTGTTCCTTGCCCCTCCTGTGATCTTGTCATGTGTTACCCTTGTCTTTGTGTCATGTTCTGATTGGTTCTTTGGTTTCATGTGTCTTGTTCTGATTGGTTGGTTAAGTCATGTGTCCTTGATTGTTTGGTATATATAGCCCTCATATAGCCATTGTCTCTTGTCGTGTATTGATGTTGTAACCTGCAGTCTGTGGAAGTCTAGTTTGTTCATGCCAAGCCAAGTCTGTCCAAGTTAAGTCAAGTCTTTATTTGTATTTTGGTTTTCACTTTGTTAAATAAAGCTGCACTTGGGTTCGTCACCACGCTCGCCTCGGTGGACTAATGTTACAGAATACACGACCGCTACCATGCAGCTTCTCACCTCCTCTGCCTTCGTCAAAGCGACAGGGCCATAGAGGATTATGTTGAGGACTTTTGTGGATTGTGCCATTTAGTGGACTTTAATGACGTGGCCCTCAAAGACATTTTCCGTTTTGGCCTCACAAAAGAAATCTCTTTGTTAATGCCACATCACACGCCTCAGTGGACTCTGGCTAAATATATTGACTTTGCACTCCGGTTGAGTGGTTCCTCGTTCAAAGTGGGGATTGCGAATGAGGAACCCTGCTATCGTCCGGTACTCACCTCACCGGAGCATTGTCATGTCCCGACCGTCATGTCAGGAGTTGTTCACGTCAGGCCTACTACTCCTGAGTCTGCTCACGTCATGCCTGCCAAGCCAGCACCTGCTCACGTCATGTCTGCTACTCCAGGGCCTGCTCACGTCATGTCTGCTACTCCAGGGCCTGCTCACGTCATGCCTCCCAAGCCAGGGCCTGCTCACGTCATGCCTCCCAAGCCAGGGCCTGCTCACGTCATGCCTCCCAAGCCAGGGCCTGCTCACGTCATGTCTGCCAAGTCACGGCCTGCTAACGTCACACCTGCCACTCAAGAGCCTCTTCACAAAATGGCTGCCAACCCAAGGACGGTTTACAAAATGGCCGCCATTCCAGAGTCTGCTCACGACAAGCCTGCCACGCCTGAGTCCCCGGCCAAGATGGCCGCCACGCCTGAGTCCCCGGCCAAGATGGCCGCCACACCTGAGCCTCACCACGCCACGGCCGTCACGTCAGAACCTCGTCATGTCACGGCTGCTACTCCTGAGTCTCGAACCATCATGACTGCCATGTCAGAGCTTACAGTCAAGATGGCTG
>CM040456.1:8546662-8566480 GCA_022758105.1 Pangasianodon gigas | reverse complement strand
GTCCACGAGTCTGCCTCAGAAGTGGCAGCGTCCGCGGCAGAACCTCCCGAGGCGGCGGCGTCCGCGGCAGAACCTCCCGAGGCGGCAGCATCCATTTCTGAACTCTCTGCCTGTCCTGTCACAGCCAAGAAGGCCATTCATGAACTCTCTGCCTGTCCTGTCATGGCCATGGAGGCCTTTCATGAACTCATAGTTTGTCCTGTCATGGCCATGGAGGCCTTTCATGAACTCATAGTTTGTCCTGTCACGGCCATGGAGGCCTTTCATGAACTCAGTTTGTCCTGTCACGACCAAGGAGGCCGTTCATGAACTCCCGCCTGATCCGCCTTGGTGGACATCTGCTCTGCTGTGGTGGTCATCTGCTCCACTGTGGGGATCTTTGCTCTCCTCAGCTCTGCTGTGGTGGTCGTCTGCTCCACCGTGGAGATCTTCGGACCCATCTGCTCAGTTGTGGTGGTCGTCTGCTCCACCGTGGGGATCTTCGGACCCATCTGCTCTGCCCTGGTGCCCTTCAGCTCCGCCTACTCCGTCCTGGTGCCCTTCTGCTCCGCCATGGCTCCATGCTCCTCTGGATCTGACCTGGTGGTCCCCTGGCCCTCCACTGTTTCACGGTCTGTCACTGTTTCATGACCCATGGTCTTGCCCATTGTTCCATGGTCCATGTCATTATCCAGATCCTGTTCCCCTTCATGGGCCTGGCCCTCCATCCCTCCCCCTGTTCCACCTTCGCTCTACAACCCTCCTGGACTTGTTAGGTTTGGGTTTTGTTTGTGCATCTGGAGCCGCCCTTAGAGGGGGGATATGTAACGTGGGGTTTGGGTTTTGTTGTGTTTCTTGTTCATTGTTGTCATGTCTTTTATTTTGGAGTTTAGTCATGGTTCCTGTCTAGTCATGTGTTCCTTGCCCCTCCTGTGATCTTGTCATGTGTTACCCTTGTCTTTGTGTCATGTTCTGATTGGTTCTTTGGTTTCATGTGTCTTGTTCTGATTGGTTGGTTAAGTCATGTGTCCTTGATTGTTTGGTATATATAGCCCTCATATAGCCATTGTCTCTTGTCGTGTATTGATGTTGTAACCTGCAGTCTGTAGAAGTCTAGTTTGTTCATGCCAAGCCAAGTCTGTCCAAGTTAAGTCAAGTCTTTACTTGTATTTTGGTTTTCACTTTGTTAAATAAAGCTGCACTTGGGTTCATCACCACGCTCGCCTCGGTGGACTAATGTTACAATCACTGAGCCCAAATGTTGTATTTATAGGAATAAATCCGTAAACTTATCTAACAACTGAACCTGTCCTTTCCTCCACCATGATGAAACAGTAAATATGTGCAATTTACATACACAGAACATCTGCAGCATTAAATGAATATTAGCATTTGCTGTGTTTCACTCATGTTCAGTCCACCTTTCAGTGGAACAGTACCACCAGAGCACCACTGCTGACTAGATATTATTTGGGTGATGGACCATCAGCATAGCAGTGAGACTGACACTGCGGTGTGGGTGTGGGTGTGTGTTGCACTGGCATGAGTGTAACAGGTGCAGAAGCGTTGCTGTGATTTTCAAGTAATGTGTATATTTACTGGCCACAACAGACCTACTTTGATGGAAGTGTACAGTTAGTATCTATGTTCATTTACTCATCTTCAGTAACCGCTTTATCTTGGTCAGGGTTGTAATGGATCAGGAGCTTATCCCAGGAACACTTGGTGCAAGGCAGGAATACACCCTGAATGGGACGCCAGTGCACTATGGACACACACACCTTCCCACACTCATTCATACTAGGGGAAATTAAGCGTATCAACTTAGCAACATGTTTTTAGGAGACAGGAGGAGACCGGTGAACCCAGAGGAAATCCACATGAACATAGGTAGAACATGTGAAAAACTGTAATCTGAGATCACTGTTGAACTGGGGACCCTGGAGCAGTGTGGCTCCAATGCTACCTGATGCGTCACCGTGCCACCTTTAGAAACTATAGTTCATCTTTATAGATGCTAGTCTCACTTCCACAGAACTCCTGTTGGCTATATACTTTTGATTAGCAGACTGTTTATTGCCCAGCAGTGACACTGCAGCATTTAAAAGCCCTAGTGCTGGGAATGTACACCAGTCAAATAACATCTGGCCAGTGATGGGCCCTTCTCACTGAAGGACTGGATAGATGGAGGCCGACAGTGTACAGGAACAGATGAGCTACAGTCAGCAGCTGATTCCCTACAAAGTGCACCTATAAGGTGCTGATCACTGAGTGTATATATTCATTCATTTTTCTTTTGCTTTTCTTGATGGGGGTCATGGTGGCAGCTGTTTGAGAAGGTCAGTCCAGACTTCTCTATCCCCACCCATATCAACTAACAAAGATCTAATATCTCCAGCGGGTCCTGGGTCAGCCCTGGGGTTTCCGTCCTATTGGACATGCCTGATACAGCTCTAGAAGGAGCTAACCTGAGGACATCCTTGTAAGGTGAGCAAACTACTTCAACGGGCTCAACGATTTGGAAGAGCAGCGACTCTATTCCAAGGACCTCTCGGATTGCCGAGCTCCTCACACTGTCACAGAGAGTAAACCCAGCAACCCTGCGGAGAAACCTCATTTCCGCTGCCCGTCCTCACAACTTTATTTCTTTTGATCACTACCCACAGCTCATGATCATAGGTGATGATAAGGCCGTAGGCTGTCCGGAAAGCTTCCTCTGCACAAATGAGCTACTGTTTCACCACCACAGACCAGTACAGCATCTGCATGTATTATGGCCTCACGCCCAGTATTCCTGGAACAGGCTCCAGAATTCACTGTATCCTGACTTCAGTAAAACAGTTACTGAAGAGGAATGAATGAATGAATGAATGAATATGTTGATGTGCTGTTATTATTAGGGTGGTCTGGTGGTGCAGCGGGAAGCATTGCCACTTCACAGCTTCAGGGTTCCTGGTTCGATCCTGAGCTCAGTTACTGTCTGTGTAGAGTTTCAAGTGTCAAGGTCTGCCTGTGTTTCCTCCGGGTTCTCCTGTTTCCTCCCCATCCCAAAAACAGGCCAGTAAATGTTGTTGTTCTTTCAGCTGCTCAGGTTAGGAGTTGTCACAGCGGATCATCAGTCTGCATGTTGATTTGGCACAGGTTTTATGCTGGATGCCCTTCCTGACGCAACCCTCCCCGTGCTTGGGACCGGCACTGAGAGTACACTCCCAGTGGCTGGGAAAAACAGGCCAGTAAACAGACAGGCTAAACTGCCCCTGTGTCTCAATGACTGAGTGAATCTATGCGTGCGTGGTGCCCTGTGATGGACTGACATCTCATCCATATCTGGTGTATTCCCACCTCACTCCTGGTGCTCCTGGGATAGGCTCTGGATCCACTGACCAGGATGAAGCGGTTAATGAAGATGAATGCATTTATTAGGCAGCTATAACCTCATTATAAGTGCTGAAAGAGCACACAGGTGAAGACAGTGAAGTGTCCTGGTGTGTTCTCTGCAGTCTCCTTCTCTAGTGCACCTGTTACCTCCCAGGCCAGGAAATCACACTCAACCTTGTTTACTTTTGGCCGAACTAGCACAGCTGGATGAAACCTTATGCATGACACTTACCCTTTGTTGAGCTATCTATCCATCCATCCATCCATCCATCTATCTATCTCTCTATCTATCTATCCATCTATTTAGAAAAACAACCCAAAGCAAAATACACAGCATAACACTAAATCCCAGCAAATAAAGATGCTCGAATCCAGAGAGCTAACCGGCTAACTAAGCACTGCATCAGTCTGTCGCATGACTCTGAAAAATGTAAATATTATTATTGACCTGATATACAGCAGACGTGATTTATTTCTCTTGCAGTCACGTTTGCCAAATAGTGACCTTTATTAAACGCCACAACTGCACTGCTAATGCTAAAGCAAGCTCCATACAGTAATAAATGTGGGGTAATATATTCAGTGTGTGTGTGTGATTGATCAGAGCTAGCTAGCTGCACTGTGTACAGAAAAGTGTACTCACCACTTCAGTTATTAGAGCTTCTCCTGCAAACCGATGAGCACCGTTACACCAGGAATCTAATACAGCAATATCACCTAAAGATCCCCAAACCAATCCACTGTGTTATAACTATCCAGCTAGCTGGGTCCTGAGACAGCGGCGGGGCAGAAAACAAGTCTTTTTAGCTTCTATTTCCCAGAGAAGTCTGCATGATCAAAATAGGGAATCCACAGGCGAATTTAAATCCCCGACATTTTCTCCAGTTAAGGCTTGATCAGTGCTACGTTTCTAACTGTAAAATAAAACTGTACAATCAGAAACCCCTCGCTTTTAATCCCCTGCTTTCTCCAATCTATCTAAATGAGCATCGTTTTATTTAATGCCAGGCCACAGAATGACATTATTAACATCGCCTTCTGTCGCAGGATCGATTGCCCAATCAGCATGCAGCAAATCAGCTCGTGAAACCGAACGGACCAATCGCGTTAAAGCTTTCAGAGTAATCCCGCCTCCTGGCTCTTTTGCGGGTGGAGGGCAGAGACTCGGTTTTTACCCGAGCAGAGCCCCTGCGCTGTACAGGTGATGTTCCGCTCTTAGCTGCTAAATTTGTTGTTGCTGTTGTTGTTGCTGTTTTTTTTTTGTATGGGATAGACTCAAACTATGTCCATTTGAAATATTTTAGAGCTAACATTTCAGAGCTTTCTTTCTATTGGGATAAATGTGCGTTTCTGACTGCAGGGTTGCCAGATTGGAGTGATGTTCACTAATCCAGCATCATACTGTAAATTTGCTATATTAATACCAAAATCTAAAAAAATATATAACGTGTGTATGATAAATAAACTCATACATCTTTAGCATCTGGACATTATCCTAATTCTATTCGACTATAATAAAAAATACCCTGATTTAAGAAAAAAAAAACCATCTGGCAACATTGTGCAGTTCACACAAGACAGCGTCATACAATGCGTTGCATAAGTATTCACCCCCCTTGAACTTTGTCACATCTCATACTGTTTCAACCTGGAAATGAATCTGACTTAACTTGGATTATATGTCTTGAATCTACACACCATAGCCCATTACACTGAAATGGGGGTTTGTAAAATGATTAAAAGTCATAAAAGTTGTGATTGCATAAGTATGCACCCCATTGCTGTGAAATCCCTAACTTAGCTGTAGTGCAACCAGTTTCCATCTGAAGTCACATAATCAGCTGAATGGAGGTCACCTATGTGCAAGTCTTAAAGTGTCACGTGATCTCAGTATAAATACACGTGTTCCTGGAAAGCCCCAGAGTTTGTTAGAAAACAAGCACACACATATGTGTGTGTGTGTATGTATATATATATATATATATATATATATATATATATATATATATATATATATATATATAAAACAGCATAATGAAGACCAAGGAGCTACCAAAACAAGTCCAGGAATTCTAGGATAGTATCAGTAATGGTTATGTTATAAACAAACAAACAAACAAAAATCCTGGAGAGCATCAGAATATGGCACAACCGTGACTCTGCTTAGACAGTGACTGTGTAAGGAGGGCTTTTGTCGAAGAACGAACCCGGGAAGCCAAGGGTAACTCTCAGGATGATGTTACTGCCACCATGCTTCACTGTAAAGATAGTGTCCTCAGGGTGATGAGCAGTGTTGGGTGTCCACCAAATGTGCCTGTAAAGTCAACCTAAAAAAAAAACCCTTTTCTTCAATTCTACAATTTGTCCATGTGTGTATGCGTTATTATGAACCATATGACGCTGTGTGTCATCTGACAAAAAATCCAGTATTGTCAGCATGGTCTACAAGTAAGGGTGGGTAGGACGTGGTGCCTCAAGGCCAATCTGACCCAGTTAAGCAACCATAATTATCTGTCCTTATAGATGCTGCTAATTACTATCATACTCTCTTGAGGATTCATTCTTGTATAGATATAAGCCTATACTTATCAGACCATCCCCCCACAACCTTACTGTTAAGAGAACTCCTTCTTTTGTTCTTGCTCTTTTTTTTTCTCTTTTTCCATGATGAGAGCATATATAATAGCTGTCATCCTGGACCACCCCATAGCCCACGCTGACTGGTCTGGCTAAGGATGGCTGGAGAAACGGCCCATGCTATGATTTGCTGTAAGAAATTGTTATTAAGGTATGTTACCCCTCCATCAAAGCTCTAGTTTTAAGAATAGGTTTACAGATTTATACACTCATTTCTAGAGAAACTGCTTTCACAGGGACTTGCATAGAAGAAACTCACCATAATCTAAGACTAATAATAAACGGATTAAAAATATACTGTTATTTAGCAAGGAAAAACATAATTGATATGGCGAAACATGTCCTATATATGTGTCCTATATATATATATATCCTATATAAAGGAGTATATATAGAATTGTGTTGTTGTGGATGTGTATATATGAGTTATGCTTGGATGTGCATGTGTATGTTTGAGTAAGTTTTTTGGTTGTACGTAGACACACATCTTTTTAAACTACAGGCTACATAGCAATTAAATGCATGACTGACTCTGTTACATGACTATGCAAATAAGAACACAATGATTTCAGAGATGTGGCAGATCAGATACTAATGCAAAATGTCCTATATGCCCTCACTGAAATTAACCTTAAAGATCAAAAAAGTTAAGACAAAGCAGTGCTTAATAAAATGCTTTATAAAAATGTAGTGTAAAAATTAGCAAGCACAAACAAAAAAACAGAACAAAAAACCCCCAGCAACATTCAAACATGAACAATCATAATAACCATGATAATCATTCCCTCTCCCTGCTGTCTCATTTCTTTAGCTGTCTCATTTTCTTCACCCATGTATCTTCACAAGGGGTACCCATGCCAGAGACTGAAACAAAACAAATATCAAACGTCAGGCTATGTTTGAACCTGGACTTACCAATGTGTTATGACCGTGTGTGTGTGTGTGTGTGTGTGTGTGTGTGTGTGTGTGTGTGTGTGGACATGTCATCATACAAAATGAATCGCTGTTAGTTCATAGCACCTGTGTGTGTAGTCAGGGTCTGTAGTCTCCTTCAGCAGTATGTCTTTAATCTCCTGTGGGGGGTTCAGGCCATGTAGAGCTGCCCTCTCCCACCGCTGCAAGCGGCTGATCCCTACACACACGTGTACATGAAAGAAGAGAGATGTCTTGGTTTGTGTGATGAGGCACAAAATGAAATCCCAAAATTCTTCATTAGTGGATTAGTATGGCATGGCTTCATGATACTGCTTATAATTTTCTGATTAGTTTTAGTACTGTAGTAAGTGAATAATTCATGGTAATTACTTAAATATTTAAATATTTAAATATAAATAAATACTTAAGTAAATTCTTAAGCAATATCATGTGTATAAATATCAGCATGGCTGTGATTCAGCCGCAGGTAATCTATTCAGTAAAACAGCATGATTGTGAGTGTGATGTTGCTTTAATACAACAGCTGTAAACAAGAAATTAATATTGAGATGCCACAGCTGGATACAGCATTGTGTATGGCCATGCAAACACACAGAATAACTGACAGCCCATAGTAAGTGTAGCAATGTAATGAACTATTGCTAGAATTTGAAATTTATGTAGCAAACACAGACAAGTGGAGTGATACAAACAGTGAAATGTACCAGGCTATTATACTAAATGACAGTACTCTTGGAGGGTGTCATTATCGCAGGTTTGTTTTCGCACAATCAATGCGAACTGCGGACTGATTGCAATTTTCAGTTTTCATGTTTGTTTTCACAAGGTTGAAGTCGTAAGAAAAAGTACAAACACTAACCCTTCCCCTAACCCTTAATCTAACTTATTTCACTTTCGTTGTTCCACATATAAAAAGACATTCCCTCTCCTCTACCGACCACAACACACCTTTGAAAAAAATTCATGAAAAATTCAACCAACTGCGTAATTTCACGTCTGGCCCCAGAACCAACTTTCGCACATGGTATGGTCCAAACCTGAGCTCACCTGAAGCAAACCCCAGACCACCACTTTCAGCTGGACTAGAGATCAATTTCCTGGACTCACTCATGTTTGAAGCCACCTTTTACACTCAACAACATACTAAAATATTGATGTAAAGCCTCTGAGGCCAAAAATAAGCGTGCATGTGAAAATGCCCTTAGTTACCTGTACACGGGCCGAACCGCCAGTCCAAGTCAAACTTCTTCAGCTCCTGCAGATCAGTCTCTCTCTCACTCAGGTGAGGAAGGTCTGCATCTATTCATGTGTATGACACGGTAATAACATAACTATTAACCGCATATTAAAACTAGGCAGTGGAAGCTCAGTGGTTAAGATGTTGGACTACTGATTGGAAGGTTGTGAGTTTAAATCCCAGCACTGACATGCTGCCATTGCTGGGCCCTTGAGCAAGGCCCTTAACCCTCAACTGCTCAGTTGTATAAAACGAGATAAATGTAGGTTGGATAAGGGTGTCTGCCAAATGCCGTAAATGTAAATTAAGTTGATTGATTTGGAAAATTTGAATGCAAAAGCACAACTATAAACTATGCACACACGTGGTCTCACCTGCAGCTGGGGGTGATGGAGGTTTCTTATCCTTTCTGTCACCTCTCTTCACTTTCTTCACTACCTTGAATGTATCTGTGATGAGGCCACGTTTGGCTGTCATGTCTGTATAGAGAATCATTCAGTCATGGCATTAATCATGGATATTACATTTAAATAATAATAATGTTTTACAGTGTCATGTTATCTCTGAGTAAATACAGATTCATGCAGGTAATCATTGCACATCCTGCAGTGTAGTGATCATTTCCTGGGTTTCTGTGTACTGATAAATGACAGGCGTGTAGTGAGCAGGACAGCTTGGCCAGCTTTGTTTCTTGATCTAGGCTGTTTCTGGTTATATTTCTCGATCGCAAATGAATTTATCTACCATGTACTTGCACACACACTAAACGTAAAGCGTTCTTTTTGACCTACCTTTAGTTTTATCTCAGACAGCAACTGTAACTGGTTTAATGCTGACAGTGGAGATCGACAGTCTACGAGGGCTTTTAAATCCGTGGCCTGGTCGTTTACAAAACAAGGAAGAGGAGGAGGGCTACGTACACCAACTACGTCATGACGTTTCATTTACATACGCGCTGGCGCATACGTCTACGCACGCCAGTGATTTTTCACTCCAGCATTTGGAGTCGACTCTGATTCTGATTCCCAGTGTTGAATCGATTCCGTATAAAAATTCTCAGCCTGTCCATTGCAGAAACTGGGACTTTGCCCATCGATCCCATAAAGTCTAACTATCCAGATCTATTTAAAAAAAAAAAAAAGACCTAGCAAACCTAGCAAAATGATCTCATCTGGCTAACAAGGGCTAAACCTCTCAACTAAACAATTCGAGTGAGTGGCTTTATATGAGTGACCAAGTCAGATTTCTATCCCAAAAGTTACTTTTTAACTTTCTTAATCTCTTTCTTTCTAATAAACTTTATAAACCATTTCACCTGATAAGTCATTTTAACAATTTGTTTCACAAAACCCCTCCAGGTTATCTATTTGGCTTGGAAAACACAGATTAATTAATCTAATGTTTGCAAATATACTAATATAATAATGTAATCTAATGTATAGGCTGCTAATATATATCCAGGGACAAAACAAAAACAAAAAAACAAAACAAGATAAAAAAACAAAACAAAAAAAACACTCGAGTACAGTTAACTGTGTAGAATCGACTCCAAAGCTTCAGACTCGACTCATGAATCGCTCTGCCAGAAACCAATGAACCGACTCTTTTTTTTTGGGATCGACTCCCAGCCCCAGGGAACAGGTCTACTGCTGTTTTCTTTCTCGTTCCCGAAGAAACAGTAACGCTGATAACATTATCTAACTATATTATTCAGCCTGTTAATAATTAACGAGCAGAAGTGTATTTGATAAAGTATTTCTGCCGCTTCGG
Organism: Pangasianodon gigas; assembly: GCA_022758105.1. NCBI lineage: Eukaryota > Metazoa > Chordata > Actinopteri > Siluriformes > Pangasiidae > Pangasianodon > Pangasianodon gigas. The sequence continues at coordinate 8,556,543 of CM040456.1, read as the reverse complement.
TGTGTCCCTGGGTTATGAAAAGGAGAGCTAACATGGTGTGCTAGTAAGCCCCACTGAAATGGCTAAAGCAGCTAGCCTAGCTGTGTACTAAGCCGTTGTTAGCACTAGCAGCGCTGCGTATATTCAGCTAGCTAGCGTGTGGTGTCACTGGATGATGCTGTGAAGTGTTAGAGTATAGCCAGCTGCATGGGCTGTGCTCAGTGGATTAACTAGAGAGGGCGAGATCACTGAGAGAGCTATGCTCAGCTGAACTCTTGCACTTTGGACATTAATTCAACCACCTTCACATTCTCAGTTACTACACAGAGCAGAACAATGCAGTAAATCACCACTCCTGTCACACAGATATAATATTTCCTATATTGATGTCCTATCTTGTCTAAACATCTGCTCTGTTTCAAAGTTTTGCACAGACAGTTTCCACACATGATTCTGAGTATAAGCTGTTTTACCAACCCAACACCACCATAAACCATCTTTAGCCTGCTCATGGACCTCTTATAAGCAGGAATGTTGTTGTTGTTTTTTTTTTTAAATCATACACTGCTATGAGCACTGATTACTTTCCTCTTACTGATGCAGATTGTGATCATTCCTGGGACATAAGAGCGAAGTTGCTGCCATGACTGATGTTCTGGAGTTTAGTGACATTTATCAGGAGGTCAAGGGTTCCTGGGTGAGTAGAAGGTCTTCTAAAGGTTTTCAAGGTCCATGTGTAATTAGCTGAACGTGTCTTGTGGAGATGGGTGAAATAACAGTATATCAAAAATGTTTTAACGTCATGTTTTCTGAACTCCTTTGGTACTCATGTAACTGGACATTTCTTTAGATTTTTTTTTTTTTGCACATCTTTTCATTTCCTTGGTAAATACTGTCTTTTTTAAATGTTGAATAAAAAAATTCCTTATATATAAATATGTTATTATGTCTAGCATCTTATATTACACCTTAGGAAGGGCACGTGTATGGCAGATGTTCTACATAAACTGGTTTTAAAAAACTGTTATTGTTCATATGGTGAGGTTTTCTGTAAGGAGTTGTTTATGTAGCAGTTATGGAAGGAGTCTCCAGTGTCAGTCAGAGGTGAAGCTGTAACTGTAAGTTTTCAGACATGGGGAAAGTCTTCAGGATGGAGGACACTGCACTTTGTGGTTTCAGGCTGCATTTTTTTTTTTTTTTTGGCAATTTATTAACTTCAAGAGAGTAGCCGGTGAGGGAACGTCTGTTTAGCTGTTATAACACAAATGATAACGGGGTAAAATTGTTTTTCAGGCTTTCCACAACATTAAATGTATTAATTATAAATGGATAGAAAGTATAATGCATCACTATTTAATAAACAAACACTTTGAATTGTTGTAAAGACACTTCAATACTTGCTGTTCTAGGAAAATAAACAGGGCCGTAAAAGTAACTCTGCTTGTGTGGGCCGTATCACACAACCCTGTCGTATTTTCCAATAACAGCATGTCTCCAAGTATTTTATTCCTTAAATATCATCCTTCCTGGTATGATAGTGGTAGTGTAATGTTACAAAGTAACAGTGCTGTTTGGAGTAACTACAATAGTCTACATAGGTTATTACTTTTATGTTATTTCTCCACTGTACATTTTTATGTCACATAATTATACCTGCATAAGATTAAGTCATTAGAGTGTTAGTCAGCATTATGTTGACTTGCAGTGATAATAATGTAACAACATGTTTATGAAGTTATAATTATGTGACAGAGTGCTTGTAAAAAGAAGATAACAAGGCAGTGATTATTTCTTTATTAAAAATTCTTTGTATGGTTCTCACTTTTCTGTTTGAAAACAAAAATCTACATGGTAAACCTGCACTGGCTTACACTCAGTGACTCTTTGTCTTGCCTTTCCAATTCTGTGTCTTGCTGTAGAATGATGGGCGTCTGCGATTCAGTAAGCAGATGGTGGTGTATAAAAGCAGTAAGACGGGCAAGGTGGACAGTATCCCCGTCCCAGAGCTCAGTCAGGCCCAGTGGAGGAGAGTCTGCCTGGGCCACGGCATCAAACTCTCCACCAGCACCGGACACGTGTACAAATACGATGGCTTCAAAGATACTGTGAGTCTGAAGGATGTGCCACTTTCTGAAAGCAGAAGCAGTCTATAAGCTTAATTTTACATTTCTGTCTCTTTGGTTTCTCCAGGACTTTGAAAAAATCTCAGAGTATTTCAAAGATAATTACAAAGTGGAGCTGACCGAGAAAGACATGTGTGTGAAAGGCTGGAACTGGGGCACTGCTAAATTCAACGGTCAGCAAAACTTCTTATTGTTTGATCAAATGTGTGAGTGTTATGCAGCAACACTGTAGAATTCTTGAATCTGATTGGTCAGAAGGCGTTGATTAATTTCTGTAACACTTTAGGATGTGCTGTTATTGGGAAATAATCGACTTTATGGTGATAACAGTAAGTTTGCTTCATCCCAGGCCGCATCACGCCACGCTGTTTGTTATTTTCCCTATTACAGCACACCCCATTGTGTTTTATTCCTTATCTCAATATATCTGTGTGTGTGCTATGTTTAGGCCCATTGCTGTCGTTTGAAGTGAGTGACACTCCTGTGTTTGAGATCCCGCTCTCCAGTGTATCCCAGTGTACCACTGGAAAAAATGAAGTCACCCTAGAGTTTCATCAGAACGATGATACAGAGGTGTCACTCATGGAGGTGCGTTTTTACGTCCCGCCCACTACAGGAGATGAGGGGGCAGACCCTGTAGAGGTGAGACAGAGTGTGTGTATGTGTGTGTGTGTGTGTGTTGGGCAAAATTTAGTTCCCAAATGTCTCCATGGTTTAATTTTAACCACACTATTGCTGAAGTAGGTATTTTGCCCATTAAAAATGTGATCTTAATATTTTTCCTACTATGACCAGTAGATGGCACACTTTTCCACAAAAAGGAGACAATGACACTAAATAGTCCAACACAGTATTAACTGTGTGCTAAAGAAAAATCTTCTTGTTACAGCTTGCGTCAGGGTTATTATAGTAGGAAACTGTTATTAATATAACAATTATAATTATTAATATAATATATAATTATTAATATAATATAATAATAAAATTTTGATAAATCATAGTGAATAAACATTAGGTCTAAGATAAAATCTTTAATGCGCAATCATTTTGAAGACAAATTTGCACTTTGTAGTCTCACAGTCACTGAATGCAAAATAGTGCATTTTTTAATATTATGTATAAAAAATGTGAAATGTTGCTATTTAACATAATTCTGTTTTATGAAGTAGCGGTGTTGACTGAAAGTGCATTAATTAATGGACTCTTTCTGGCTTGTCTGCTGTCTAATCACCTCTGATTGTAAATGTATCTGCATGATATTTCTCTGAGCACAAGATTATATTCTAGCCATAATGCTTAAATATCCAGAGGTTTGAATATGGAATATGACACCACCAGAATTCACACACTGCAGTGGATAAAGTCTTAAAGCTTTTATAGATGGATTAAAAAAAAAATCATATATGTTTTATTTAAGTTGACTTCCATCCTATAGCTCACTAACTGCAATATGGGTATTATATTCTAAAACTGACATTCACATAGAAAAACAGCATAAAAATATATGAAGGTAAAAACATAATCAAAAATAAAATCCCAACTAAAGCTGAACTTCATTTTTGCTTAAAAATGTATAACTTTGGCTAGTATCATTTTGAGCATTTTATCTTTGGACTTTAACAGTTAACAATTTCAACTATAATACACTATAATATCAGTATAATAAATGGTTTACTGTGCTGTTGTTTCAGGCATTTGCCCAGAATGTTCTTTCTAAGGCAGATGTGATTCAGGCTACAGGAGACGCTGTGTGTATTTTCAGAGAGCTGCAGTGTCTCACACCCAGGGGAAGGTACACAAATACATACACACTTACAAACACGAATAGCATGCTGCATTTTGGTCAAACCAATTTTTATGTCAAATATTCTACCTTAATGACCTCAGAAATTGAAAAAAAGTGTTAAGATTAAGATAAAGTACTAATTGCTTTGGTGAGATTAAATGTCTTGTTTCTCTCTCTGGGCAGGTATGATATTCGTATCTATCCCACCTTCCTGCATCTGCATGGTAAGACGTTTGACTACAAGATCCCCTACACCACAGTGCTGCGTCTCTTCCTGCTCCCCCACAAAGACCAGAGACAGATGTTCTTCGTGGTGAGTGAAGGGTCTCAGAGTCTTTTCTGCTCTCGTTTATGACATGCCCTCTTGTTCCAGAGGACACTGCTTTGATAAAGAAGGAAAACGCTTTTACTTGGTACACAATGATGATGAAGACGTAAAGAAGTAGTAAAACTCGTTCAAGGTTTGTAGTATCTCTGGTCCAGAGATGGGGCATTCGAAGTCTGCCATTTTTTGAAGAATTAGTAAAATGGATTAAAATGGATAAATATTCTAAATATTATACATGAAGATTTTTTTTTCAAGAAAAAAAGTACATACTAAGGGAAAAAATTCACAATAAAAAAGCAAATCAATGTTTGTGGCATATTTTTTTCCCTGTTTTTTTTTTTGACCCATGATAGGAGCCACACAAAGGACCGCACTAACTGAAAGACAGATAAGCAACACCAAGAGTTTCAAGTCTGTAAGCATGCAGTGTGTCAAAAATTCAACCTTATTTTAATCAATTTTTCCTTTAAAGAGAGTGAGTGCTTAGCCCTGCTAGCCCATTTATTCCAGCCAGCCCTGGACCCATATCTGAAGAAGAATGTAGGCAGTATTTGAAGTAATAAAAATGTAGAGGTTAGAGATGGCACCGATCCAATACCCAGTGTCAGTATCAGGCCAATACCAGCAAAAATGGTGAATCGGATATCGGAGAAAACATATCAGATATCAGACCCTGCAGCAAATGGCAAAAGATTGGAATTTGATTTGGAAAAGAAATTTATTTTTAGAACTGGAAATGTTTACATATAAAGAGACTTGACAGTTTTTTTCTTTTGTTAGGATTGATTTAATTATATTAATACATTATTTTATTTTCAGTTGAAGTAATTTCTGTGTGAAAGAGTTTAACTGTGAAGTGCTTTAGTTAAAAAACATTTTAAAATTTAGTGGTTTTTAAAGAAAACAATATCACATGGGTATCTGTATTGGCTGATACTCAAGGTTTCAGTATCGCTGTCAGTATGAGGAAACAAAAAAGTGATATTGTGCCATCTCTTGAAGAGGTTGTAAAAATTGCAGCTTAGTACTCAAAATCTCCAGAGAAACACCACATTTTTTTATCAGCTGTGTTGCAGCCATTTCACAATGTTTTGTCGTCTTTTATATTTCTGAAGTAATCGGTGCATATAAATTAATAATTTAGAAAATATAACGTAAACTATGTGTAACAAACTTCAAGGGTGGGCAAGGAGGAGGCGGGAACCGAGTGAACTCAAACGTAAAGTTTAATCTCAAACGGAACATAAACACCAAAACGTAAAACACAAACACAAAACACGCGTGCATCTCCCTCTCCCCCGGGTGTCTCCAGCCGCTCCTTTATCACTCTCTCCCATTGATTAGCCAACTCAGTGCCAGGCGTGCATCCTCACAGCCTGGCCCCTCCCTCCTCTTCGTCTCACTATGCATTAGATGTTATTTATTATATGTTACTAGTGTCAAGTCTAGTGTCAAGTCAAGTGGGTTTTTATTGTCATTCCTCTATATAGCTTGTATACATTGGAATGGAACGTCGTTTCTCCAGGACCACGGTGCAGCACAGAACAGTACGCAAGACAGCATAAAGTACAATACACAACAGTGTGAGACGAGTGCAGGACAATAAATACACGTAACAGAACAATAGATACACAGGACAATACACAGAACATGGACTGTGAACTGTAAGCTATTTTGTAGTGTAGCAGCAATAAGTATAGCAGCAATATTGGCAGCAAAAACGAGTTCCATAATAATAAGTGACTGTTGCAGCTTTGTAAAGTGTAGGTGTGCAATGTTTTTGAGTCATACTGTGTTAGGTGTTTGACTAGCCCAGGTGAGTGTTGGGAGGCAGCAGGGTGTTGAGTAATCTGACTGCCTCAGGGAAGAAACTGTTGCGGAATCTACTGGGGGTGGCACGGATGCTCCTGTACCTTCTGCCAGATGGCAGGAGGGTGAAGAGTGCATGAGGGGGTGAGAGGTGTCATTCACAATACTGGTGGCTTAGCAGATGCAGTGGTTTTTTTTTGTATGAGGTGTCAGTGGTGAGTAGAGATTTTTTTTGGATTAGTTACTAATAATCCCTTCCAGGTGGCTGCAGAGTGACAGGAAGGGGCGGGGTGGAAATGTCATGGAAAATGTCAGTAGGAGAGCGTGGGTTACGTAAAAATCCTTTGACCACGTTTCACTACATGCTTCAACAAACAATAATGCTGTTTGCTACCTCACCATTGGAATTCATCTTTAACACAATTTCAAGCAATAAGTATCAAAAGGTTTATAGCAAATTCTGTGGAAGTGCATGCAAAAACCCCACAAGTTCACCTGCCATGGCCTTTACTTGGAAGTAGTAGAGTAATAGATGATGGCCGATACAAGCTGTGTAAGCAGTGCTTCTGAGGCTTTAGGAGCTCAGAAATCTTTTGCTTTTATATTTTTTGTTTTCATTGTTTTTCTTATCTCTGCTTTAACAGATCAGTCTGGATCCCCCCATTAAACAGGGACAAACCCGCTACCACTTTCTCATCCTGCTATTTTCCAAGGACGAAGACATCAACCTCACCCTCAACATGAGCGAGTGAGTGAGCGAGAGTTGGAGAGTTGGAGGAAAGAGTAAGATGAAAAACTTTAAAACATGAAAGTGCTTCGTAAGAGACATGTTAAGTTAGAACATGATTGACAGAGGACCAAGACATGGACAAAGAAGATGCATTAAATAGAGTCGTTCAATAAAGACTTAATTAATTTTGTAAGCGGTCGTAAAAGCTCTTGCGGTGACTTTTCTCTCCATTGCAGGGAAGAGGTAGAGAGGCGATTTGAGGGAAAGCTGACTAAGAACATGTCTGGCTCTTTATATGAGATGGTCAGCAGGGTTATGAAGGCTCTAGTCAACAGGAAGATCACAGTACCTGGAAACTTCCAAGGGTAACACATGTACACAGGCAAACACACAACTTTCTCACATTCTTACAATTCACTTAGTGCTGTTACATTAATGAGTTATGTCATATTCATAGAGCCATATTCCTTTTTGCACATCACTCTTTTCTTTCTGTCTCTTTTTTAGTCACTCTGGTGCTCAGTGTATCACTTGCTCCTATAAGGCCAGCTCAGGGCTGCTGTATCCTCTAGAGAGAGGCTTCATCTATGTTCACAAGCCCCCGGTGCACCTGCGCTTTGAGGAGATCGCTTGTGTGAACTTTGCCAGAGGCACCACAACCACACGCTCCTTTGACTTTGAAATTGAGACCAAACAGGGCAACCAGTACACCTTCAGCAGTATTGAGAGGTAGAAAGCTATTTCCCATAATCACCATTATCTCTTCAAATGTGTGTTTTAAAAGATGTATGTTTATGGATAATAGAAGCCAAGCCAGACTCCATGATTAGATGCTTTAGTATTATGGAAGTCGTCCTTTGTCACTGATCAGTTTCGCAGCTGGTCATAAAGAAATACCCGTGTGATTTTCAACCTAATCGCTGTCTACCACATCTACAGTGTAAGCGCATGCATTTTAATATGATTCCCTAGACAGAGGAAAAAAGGATAAACTTTTTGCTTAAAAAATGTTCTTTAAAAAAGAAAAGTGTTTGCCCTGTCATTGGAAGATTACAAGTTCGAAGGCCCAGTGATGCCACAGCCATCCGTGGCCAGGGGCAAAATGAGCAAAAATGGCTGTGCTCTCTGTGTAGGAGGGATGGATTCCACACTTATCACTCACCCGCATACTTATGATGGAAGCCTGAGGGCAGTTGAAAATATGCTAAAATATAATGCAATATATAATGCAGTTGAAAACTGAGTGGTATGACATTTTAGAATGAGGCAGACATGAGAGGTCTTACCACATCCATCACAATTTCCAGCACTGGAGAAATAGAGTAAAAAAATAATTTCAGTTACTTAAAATCACAATTTTTTTTTTCTGAAAAAGTAATCCCATCTCTGACAAATTTTGTAGGTTTAGAGCTTACTTACAAATATTTTTGATTGAGGCAAGGAGTATCCATAGCAATAACTGGTGATTGGTTAAAATCTTGATTATTGAAATTATTCATTTAAGCCTACTCCAGTCTTTGTTATGTTGTTATCACCATTGTGCGTTATCTTCAGTGTAAAAAGTGCAGTTATCCTTTCAATATCTCTCAGTAGGTATAAGGTCTTGTAGCATAATTTTGAATTTATATATATCACACCAAACTACCAATATTACAACTGATCATAAATGAGCAATTATCACCAGGCATGCTTCAATACTGCAAGACCTTCATAAAAATTGAAAATTAAACACACACTACAAGACCCTTGAGCAGACTCTGTGAGATTATGCAAGGTAATTATTCACTCACTACTTTTACAGTGATTTATGGACAATTACAGTCAATACAGAGTCACAGACTGTGACAGCAGCCGCTGTTTTAATGTGCTGGCCGCTCAACCCACTGCTCTCCTCTTCTTTATTCCTTCCTTTAGAGAAGAGTATGGAAAGTTGTTTGATTTTGTCAATGCTAAGAAACTGAGCATCAAGAACAGAGGCTTCAAAGAGGTAAGTAATTTAGAGTCCAGTGTATCATTCACATGCATCATATATCATCAGTCATGTCTTCAGAATGTGAACCCCACGTATGTTTGTTGTCCTCAGTAGATGAACTCATTCTCCTCTGTGTCTTTGTGTTGTGTGTGTATGTTTGTGTTCCTGTAGAAAAAGGTTGGTATGAGCCTTGTGGTTTGAGTGCTCTTTTAACTGAATGTTTGCTATATGTTCATTTATGAGAGTAAATAACAGCAAGATGTGTCTTCTGATACAGGGTGCCTGCAGGTCCAGTCCTCATTAGTCTGAAATTATATTTTCTAAATGAAAGGCTTAATACATATTACATTTTCATGGTTTCATTTCAGGTTAACATGGTCTTCAATTTTAGGCTGCAAAATTCGGTTTTGGAAACATTTAACCTCATACACTGGATAAAGGTCACTAGGGTGGGACAGGAGTCACTAGGGTGTGCACTAAAATGTGGCTAATGTCAGCTACTTGCAGTTCAAGTAGCATATACAAAGACAGGTTAGTACAGAGAAATTGAGTGAGCTGTTAATATAGAACGATCGTTTATTAGCATGAGCAATTTACTGTAAACCTGTGATTTGAATTACCTTGAATTAATCACCACCTTCTGATCAATCAGAATCAAGGATTGAATTTTCAGTGATTTATATGTAAGATATTGTGTATATCTCCTGCAAATCTGATCTTTAACTGCATTTGAAGTGGGCTCCCAAGTGGCATGAAAGCGTTTGCCCTATCATCTGGAGATTTCGAGTTCAAATCCCCACAATGCCACAGCATTCCAGTAAAACTGCCCGTGCTCTCTGGGTGGGACGATACTCTCTCCCCTATCAATCGCATTGACACTAGCCAATCATAGGCTTTTTTGAGCTCATGTATGTAGAAGGGGGCGGATAGCGCTTTGTTCTGTGTGTGTTATGCAGTTCGAAAAGGTGTGGTTGTCTGGCTTAACGTGTCTCGGAGGAAGCATGATAACCTTCAACCTCCCAGGCCAAAACTAAATTAGGGAGAAAATCAGGGGGGAAAAAAACTACATTTGGTATTGCAAAAGTATATACCAAACATGTACATTATATATATATATATATATATATATATATATATATATATATATATATATA
>CM040456.1:8510456-8543259 GCA_022758105.1 Pangasianodon gigas | reverse complement strand
AAAAAAAAAAAAAAAAAAAAACTCTGTAAAAAAAAAAAAAAAAAAAAAAAGACCTGTCTAGCCTGACCAAGTCAGCTGTGAAGAAAGACACGACAGACCACTCAGGATCGTCGTACTCCATTTGGGATTTTCTTGGATCTCCTCAACCAATTCAAAGGGAACAGGTAAGGGTCGATATGATATATATACTTTATTTTCTGTGTGTCTTTACATATACTTTATGTACTAGTATGTCTTTTAGGACAAAAGTAAAGATAAATAAAAAAGTTACATTAAATAGGATGGTTAATGCTGATTAGCTAGTTAATGCTAATGTTAGTTTTATATGCTAACATGGCTTTGTCTGTATTCTAAAAGAGACTGTTATGCTGTTTGTACTGTCACAGTAATGTTGATAGCAGCTAGCTAATCTAAATTTGATTCAATTAAATATTAAATAGCTACATCAACCTCTTTATTAACAGTAACATTCGGTTACTTGTTTTCGATATCAGCTTCCAGCTGTGCCGTTCTGTTGTGTATGCCTTCAGTGTGCACGAAATTTGTTTCTATAAAAGCGGTTGCACATCAGCCGTGCTGTGCCACGTCATGCAAAAAAAAACAAACAATTTTTTTTAAAGCAAAAGTACTTTTGTGTCCTCTCTTTACAGAGATCTCAAGCAGATGCCTCTTCAGGAGATTTGGGCTCGTGGGTATGCAGCAGTGACTCTTTTCTGTGAACGCTCAAAAATCCCACTACTCTGCTGAAAGCGCAGAAGAAAACTCGAAGTTATTTCAGCTTATGTTTCCTGGCAGTACAATAGCGATATCCTTTGAAATACTTGTTACATGTGAAGAACTACATTGAAAAGTTGCTGTTATTGTAATAAACAGTCACTGATGTGAAATACTTGTGTTTTGTGTAGTTCTCTAAAATGTTCTGATGCTGGAAAAAGTCATTGAAAGTGCTTGATTTTTATTCTCTGTTGTCTGTAGGAACCCAGCATGGAAATACAGTTGTTTTTATTTGTTTGAACTCTGTTTGCTTAATTTTTATAAGTTTCACTGTTTTCCCTGTTTGACAGGAGTGGGAAGGGAAAGCTGAGGAAGCAAAGAAAGAATACGAGCGAGCGATGAAAGAGTACAGAGAAAGCAGTGGAGGCACCTCAAAAAAGTACTTCACACAGTCTGTTCACAAAAACTCTGTTTACAGTTTTCAGTCACAGTTGGCTTCTTAAAATGATTACTATTGTATATCCAATCACATTATAGTCATAGTTTAGCTCCAGTCAGAGCATGGCCATACATAGAGTTTGGATTAGTGTTTAATCCAAGGCATGACAAAATGTCAGCTTTGATCCAGATGTAGTCGTAAACAGTGTGTTAGGGATGTTCTATATTATCACAATTTTTTTCTTTGCAGTACTGATATCATGGAAGCCTGCAATAATGCAAATGAACAGTCTAACAAACCATAATTGTTCTGTTTTTTCTGTGAGCAATCTAATTATCTCAGAGGTTGCAGATATGTATTCTGTGGGTATTTTTGTCCACTCAATCTTTCACAATACCATGAATCATAGATGACAAAACAAACATAGTTTCTCTGATTCATATGAATATAGTACATTACACAGCATACATATACTGACTAAAAGCAAAACATATCTCTGATTGTGCTAATATGGCTTTAATGGACAAGGCACTGTGGGAGCTTATAATAGCTATAATGACTCGTAATGGGGAAATAACCATGACTCATTTCTCATTTACTGTATATTCTTTTCTTGTTATCTTCATGAAGGGCAAGAAAGAAAGGAGGAAAGAGTGAGGAGAGGAAGAAAAAGAAGTTAGGTGGAGGAAGGGAGAGAGAGAGGAACAGGGTAGCTGGGAATGACAGCTTTAAGAGTCCAGAGTTCATCTCCAGCGAGGAGAGTTCGTCCGAGTCCAACCGGGGAAAGGGCCGCAAGCGCAAGGTGGGAACACGTAGACACAGACGCACACATACGCACACAAAAACATATATAAATATTATGTTTGGCTATCAATATGAGAACTTACAACATGGGTCATCAACCTGGTGGACAAGTTGCGGATCCAGCAAAGTATTTCAGTGGATCAAACCATCATCGACAAAAAACAGTGTGTTTAAAGACAAATGTCCAGACAACTATGGGTTTATTTTCCCCACATCAAATTCAAAACACACTATATGGGCAAAAGTATGTAGACACCTGACCACCACACCCATATGCCTTCCCCAAACTGTTGCCACATAGTTGGAAGCACAAAATTACGTATATAGGATGTCTTTGTATGCAGAATCATTAAGACTTCCCTTCACTGGAACTAAGAGGCCCACAAAGTGAGGTTCATGAAGACATGGTTTGCCAACGTTGGAGTGGAAGAACTCGAGTGTCTTGCACAGAGCCCTGACCTCAGCCCCACTGAACACATGTGGGATGAACTGGAACACCGACTGCACCCCAGACCTCCTCACCCAACATCAGTGCCTGACCTCACTAATGCTCTTGTAGCTGAATGAACACAAATCCCCACAGCCACACTCCAAAATCTAGTAGAAAGCCTTCCCAGGAAAATGGAGCAAAGGGGGCTACATCTAGAATGGGAAGTTCAAAAAGCACATGTGGGTGTGATGGTCAAGTGTTTACAAACTTTTGGCCATATATTGTATGTGTCTCATCCGTTCAGAGTCCATGTGGCCGGTCAGAAGTGGTTATGTGAGGTGCCAGTGGGAAACAAAACATAACCACTGTGACGTGTATTATTTATAGCCATGAACTAATCATTAATGGTTAAGCATTAAAAGTTGATTGTTGTCACCATTGATTTGTGGTAGTTGCTTATCCAGATCTTTGTTAGTATCAAATTTTATGTAACTGGACTTTTACAAATTTTAGATGAACTGTATTTTAGATCGTGACTCTTAATACCAATCGTAACAAAATGAAAAAAACCTTTTTTCAAAGGGTTACTTTGGTAACGGTAAGCTTAATTTTAGGTGTAGGTTTTTTTTTAAAACCTTCAATTTAACCGTAATAAAGAAAAGAAAATAATTGGCTCTCTAATGTTGAAAAAAGTAGTTGTTGAAAATTGTTAAAAGTGTAATTGCATTAATTATATAATTTATCATATGTGGTAAAATTGAATTCTTCATTTTATACTACTATGAGTCAGCCAGTGGCTGAAAGATACCAAACTAATAATAACTCTGATACCAAACTAATAATAACTCTGATGCCAAATAAGAGTACCATTACCTATTGGGGAAAAAGAGCTTTTTATTCTGACTAATTATCTACTGTTTCTCTGTGTTTTGACACACCCACTAGGGCTCGGATGATGAAGAGAAACAAGCAACCAGCACTCCCAGCTCAGAAGAGTCCGGCTCAGACTGAGACACTAGTGGCAAAACAGAGCATGAAAGAAAGAGACAGGATAATGGAGTTGTCCTGTCCCTGTCCTTTAAGAATCCCATATGTTTTCTTTTTCATATTCTCTCTCCATGTTATCCTCTCTTTCCATGTCTCTCCATTTTATCCATTTCAGTATATATTCTACTGTATATAACACAAGCTAACGAGTATTACTGGCTAACCTGCTTAACTTTGATGTTAGAATTTTTAGCAAGTAGCATATGTTGTGTAAATACAGTGGGGTCCAAAAGTCTGAGACCACAGTGAAAATCTGGGATTCTTTTTTTCAATTTAAAACTGGAAATAAACAGAAACTCTTAGAATTTGGAAAATTCTAAAACAAAAAAAGGAAATGTGCAACATCTTGACTATTCAATATTCAAGATGATGCACAATTTCTAGATCGCTATTTAAATGTAAGCAGATGTGTGATATTGACAAAGTTAACTCCTTTGTACAGAAGGTCAGATTTTCCATGAGTCTTATTCCTTCCACTGAAGCATGTGTTCAGATCACACTCCGATGGATTTGGTCTTAGATGGATTGTCAGTTTTTACACAAACTGGTGTAATCTGCCTCAGCTCGAGTGCACACTGTCATTAAAGCAAAAAGGGGACATACCAAATATTAAGAAACTCTGAACTTCATGAAAACGTTTCTCAGATTCTACTTTTCATTCAAGTTGTTGCTGATAAAATCATTTGTAATAAAAACCGTTGTGTTTAATTGAAAAATAAGTGGTCTCAGACTTTTGGACCCCACTGTATGTCTTAGAGTTTAAATAGGTCTGATAGTTTTAAACAGGGATGTCAAACTCAAGTCCTGAAGGGCTGCACTGTGTTCTCTCTTCTAACACAAACTCAGCTCATGAAGGCTTTGGAAATGAACTGATCATTTGAGTAAGTTGATAAATAAGGTACGTTGCTATACTTTGAGGTGCTGTGGCCATTTAAGACTGGAGTCTGATATTCCTCATGTCTAGTGTTACTTATACTGCTTTTAAAAAGCTAAAAGGATTATTAGACATGTTTTGCTATTCCGTGTTATACCGCAGCATTGCTGAATTCTCCATTCTGATTGGTCAGAAGATGTTTTTATTAATTTCTGTTACAGCAGCTCTTTTTTTAACCATGTTTTTTTATTAATGCGCTCATTCTTATACATTATCATATTTATAGTAACAACTTACACAGGGATTTGTATGGTGGATACTCCGCATTAACAGATTTTTTTTTTAATGTGGATATGGTGAAGTTTCTGTGAGGTTTGTAAGGTGAAGTTTATTTAGCAGTTTGAAGGAATCCCTAGTGCCAGCACTTTGCAACAATCAGAGGTAAAGCTGTTTCTTTACATTGTCTGCCATGGGATGGAGAGCTTTGCGTTTTATATGACATATTGCATTTTTGTCTTATTAACTTAAAGAGAGAGAAGAACAGAGAGTCTGATGAGGGAACAACTGTTTATAACGTAAGTGATAACATGAACTAACTTGTTTCACAGACAGATTGTTTAAACAGACAAAAAATATGATGTGCCCTCGTTTAATAAATAAAAATAGTTAGCATTGGCAAATTGCTGTGGATAAAGAGGAATAAAAATAATGTAAGTAACTTGTTTCACAGATGTTTCACAGCATTAATCCTAACTGTAAACAGACAAAAATTATGACGTGCCATTGTTTAATAAATGTGGGTTTTTTTTTTTGTTTTTTTTTTTAGCATCGGTGAATTGCTGTGGTATAAGAGGAATAAAACACTTTGGGATGTACTGTTATTGGAAAATAATCAGCTTCAGGGTAGTAACATCACACCACCCTGTCTTTGATTATTTTCCTGTAACAGCACACCCTGTTGTGTTTTATTCATTACAGAATAATTTTTTTTAAAATTATGACAACCCCAATGCACTTTTACATCATTGTTGATGATTGTGTTTTAAATGTATACTGTAAGTATTTAAGTGTTTACATAATTCTGGTGTTCATTATTGCCCTTGTCGTTTTAAACTGATATTTATTGATACTTAGTGTGATCTGACAGGTTTTTGTGGGTGTTTAGTATGAGCCAAAATGTTACAATGTGTTCAGTCCAGTTTTTGAACAACAGACTGTAAGTATAAAACATAATTCTCATTAAAACCCTATTTTATATAAGGAGCTAATTGTTTCTCTTCTTTCTGCTTCCTGAGTCTGGATTTGTTTTTGTGGTATATTAATTGTATTGTACTCTGCAGTGTAGTTTGCATCTTATCTCTGTTCCACCATCAACCACACACACGCACACACACACAGAGCAATCCTTTTGAAATGTAATGTCAGTAAGTGGAAGCCTCATTGTGGTTTTTGACAAGAAGTGGAAAGAGTGTTTGGTTATAAGAAAACCCTGTTTAGAATGTGGTTTGTGAAAGATGTGGCGTAAGGAGCAAAACAGGAAATAGGGAACCAGACGAAGGGAGGCGGAGAGGTGCGGTCACGGAGGATGGAAATATTTTAAGGTTAGCTGTTGATGCTATGGTTTCAGAGTGGAACCAGAGAGACCATGTTGGAGTTAAAGAGGCAGACAAAGGAGACTGTCAGTGCCCAAGCGAGTGTAACCCGATACTACACTCACACACACACACACATTAGTGCCCATTAACTCTGTCTGATCACTCCATTTCGACTTGAATCCTCCTGTCCGTTAGGTCAGGGTCTCTGTCCTCACACCACAGAAACTGCTTTTTACTGTTTTACAGTCCTTCCTCCTCCACTTTTATGCTGACATGGCCTGTCTTAAACTATTCATTCATAAGCAATACATATAGAACTTTACATTTTGTATGTACAGTTTACTTATGTCTTTAACTGCTTTTTAAAATCATGTACAGTATTTGCCTATCTGATGACTTTGAGTGCATTAACCCTACCACATTAAAAATCTTTTTTTTTTTCTCCATGTAAAATTAGAAATAAACAGGTTTTTAGAATTTTGAAATATTTAAAACAGAAAGTAAATGTTCAATATCTTGAATATTCAATATTCAACATTCTGTACTATTTCTACATCCCTCTTTAAATGTAAGCAAATTGGTGATATTGACCATGTTAACTGCTTTAAAAGTCAGATTTTCCTCATGCCACTCAGGCCTCACAACACTCCAATGGATTTGATCTAAAATGCATCATAAGGTTTTACACAAACTGGTGTAATCTGTATCAGCTCGAGTGCACACTGTCCTTAAACAAAAAAGGGGAAAAACCAAATAATAATCTCTAAAATTCATGAAAATATTTCAAAGATTCTACTTTTTACTCAAGTTGTTGTCACTAATATAATTTGTAATGAAAATTGTTGTATTTAATTAGAAAAGAACGCAAAATAGAAGCATAGTAACAGTGCTAATCCATTCAGCACATTAAAAACAAGTAGCTATACTTTGAAACAGACTGGGAGTCAATTAATAGATGTTTTTTTTTCTTTATTTTTCTTCAGTTTAATTATGAATAATTAATGTATACTGCTATATAAGAGCTTTTCTTTAAGGGTTTTTAGGTCTATAAGGACCTGTGTATCTGCTACGAAGAGGTTTGTTAGATTAACATTAAGTAGATGCGTGGTTTAACTGTTGATTGGCGAGTGAGTGTTATTTGAGTTTAATATAAGGGATAAACAAGATGTCACCTGGTGACTTTCCAATTCTCTCTCTCACACACTCACACACACACACACAGAAGTCAGCTTTGAAGGTCATCAGACTGCACAGCAGAAAGATGCCTCATCTTTCTCAAAGAGAGAGAGAGAGAGAGAGAGAGAGAGAGAGAAATAATTACTTTGATTATTTTTTTTTTTTTGTTATTTCTTAATTTTATTTAGTCTATTGTGAACTTCATGCAGCATAAATCTCTCTTTATTTTAAGATAACCTCTTTTGTTTGTCATCCCTGTGAGTGTAAGGTCACTTACACACTGCAGTGTATTTACTGAAGGTTTAAAATGTTGTGACTGATCGTTCTGGTCCTCTCATGCGTTCTGTCTACAAATCCCACATTTCTCTTCCACCTCTTCCTTTTCTGTCCATTTTTCTCCCAGCACTAGCTCTCAAACCACTTTGCTCCTTATTGCATTTACTGAAATCTTATTCATCAATTTGTATTGAGTCAAGTCCATTTTCTCTACCCCCCCTCACACTTTCATTACCTCTGCATCTCTCTCTCTTTTGCTCTATCTCTTCTAAAGCTCTTGTTTCAGGAGAATCAAATCAAGATGTGGAGCACTCAGCATTGCTTCTGAATGACCGCAGTCATGATCTCTCCATGACCTGCCTATAGTGCTAGTGTCCCAGCTTTTCTTGTAATCTGGTGTTTTGTCGTGGTTCGCTCTTGAGATGTGTGTGAATATGTTTATGGGAGAGAGAGGGAGAGAGAGGGAGAGAGAGCCCTGTTGAACTTCCTACATTAAGACAAAACCGCAAGCTTAATGGTCACTCTTATGGCCATGTTAAAGGATGACCATCGTGCTCAGCGTGCGTGTTTAATGTATTCTGGTTGTTATGTGATCCTTCATTTTATGTATGGTAATTTGTAAAATGCCTTGGATACGAGTATCTATTAAATAATTGAATGGGATAGAATGCACAAACAATGTCTGTATGGTTATTTGCTTTGGGGGAGGAATTGCGAAAAACATTTTGTACAAGATGTGCCTCTTGCACACTGACATTAGTGTCTGTAGTGGAATTATTTCTGGATTACAAGGTCCACTGTAAAAGTTGAATATAGTTCTGCATTTCACTCCATGATTACATTAAGTGTTTTACTCCTGAAATGCTGAATATGTTGAACACAGAATTAACTGCGATGTCCATGTTTATTCAGTGACCTATATTGACTGGTGGATTATATTGTACGTTCTCTTTCCTGATCTCTTATTCATCAGTTATTAATTATTGTATTAACATTAATTATAGATTCAGATTTAAATAAATGACAAGATGTCACTGACTATTACATCTATAGTAATATATCAGAAGTTTAGACCAGGGGTTCTCAAACTTTTTTTGTAGCCAGGGATCGCTTTCACTGTAAAACAAATTCTACGGACCCCCTCAGTGCAGATTTAAATGTGTACAATAATATTCTGTCTATTTAAAGTCATAGCAATTTCTATTCCTGACCTTTCCAGAACACATTAATTTGCAATGATTTATAGGCTGACTTGTTTTTGAGTGATTGAGGTTTGGATTAAATTTGTTCAATTCACATGACCAGTCAAACAAAGGCTGCACTTTGAAAACCACTGGTTTAGAGAAACCAACCTACTAAATAAAAAAAAAAAGAAAGAAAGAAAGAAAACTTGGGAAGTGTGTCATGGTGTAGTATGCAGTGTTTAAAAAACAGATAACTGTACGCATTTACATGCATCTCTGTGCACCAGGAGGTCACAAAGAACCATGTGCAGGTCACATGTCCTAAGGTTAGTCAGCTCGATTATTCTGGCATCTAACTAGCAAAGGGTAATCCTAATGATATAGATGGTCCAACATGGATATCCTAAAGATTTGCACTTCCCAAAAACAGTTTATGCCCAACATTCACCCTTTCTTTAACTGATAATCTCACCTGGTTACTGTAGACTTGTATCTAAGAACTGCTGCTGTAATCATAAAGTCTGTTTGTGTTCATCACAAGATTCATATAAACAATGTTCTCATACTGAACAAACTTTCACTATGAGCTTAGGCCTGTTTGTTTGTACTCTTCTACAGCTATATACTAAAATGGTTTATAATCCCACCATCTGGCGTTACCCAGAAGCTGGGTTCCCTTTTGAGTTTGGTTCCTCTCAAGGTTTCTTCCTTGTGTCTTCTCCTTGTCACAGTCACCCCTGGCTTGCTCATTTGGGGATCTAAACCTACATCAGGATTTCTGTAAAACTGCTTTGTGTCAATTTCTATTCTTAAAAGCACTATACAAATAAAAGTGAATTGAATTGAACATATGAAGACATACACTGATCAGCCATAACATTAAAACTACTGAGGGGTGAAGTGAATAACATTGATTATCTCGTTACAATGGCACCTGCCATGGGGTGGGATATATTAGGCAGCAAGTGAGGTATTGCTGATGTGTTGGAAGCAGGAAGAATGGGCAAGTGTAAGAATCTGAGTGACTTTGAAAAGGGTCAGATTGTGATGGCTAGACGACTGGATCAGAGCATCTCCAAAACGGCAGGTCTTGTGGGTTGTTTCCAGTATGCAGTGGTTAGTACCTACCAAAAGTGGGATTCTAGCCCGTCTGGTCCGATCCCACAGAAGAGCTACTGTAGCACAAATTGCTGAAGACGTTAATGCTCTCTACGATAGAAAGGTGTCAGAACACACAGTGCATCACAGCTGGCTGTGTATGGGGCTGTGTAGCCGCAGACTGGTCACAGTGCACATGCTGACCCCTGTCCACTGCCGAAAGTGCCTACAATGGGCACATGAACTAGACCATGGAGCAATGGAAGAAGGTGGCCTGGTCTGATGAATCACATTTTCTTTTACATCATGTGGATGGGCTGGTGTGTGCGTCACTTACCTGGGGAAGAGATGGCAACAAGGAGCACTATGGGAAGAAGGCAAGCTGGCAGAGGCAGTGTGATGCTCTGGGCAATGGTCTGCTGGGAAACCTTGGATCCTGGCATTCATGTGGATGTTACTTTGACACGTACCACCTACCTAAACATTGCTACAGACCAAGCTCACCCCTTCATGGCAACGGTATTCCCTAATGGCAGTGGCCTCTTTCAGCAGGATAACGCACCCTGCCACATTGCAAAAATTGTTCATGACAAAGAGTTCAACAAAGAGTTGACTGGCCTCCAAATTCCCCAGATCTCAATGTGATCAACCATCTGTGGGATGTGCTGGACAAGCAAGTCCAATCCATGGAGGCCCCACCTCACAATTTACAGGACTTATAGGATCTGCTGCTAACGTCTTGGTGCCAGATACCACAGCACACCTTCAGAGGTGCCTCGATGCGTCAGAGCTGTTTGGTGTACTGACTTATAAAGTGCCTGCACAAATTCAGCAGCAATGAGGTGGTCTGCATGTCCAGTCTTTCAGAAAAAATATATAGCATTATAGAGGTGACAGCACATTAACAGAATGCTTTATAAGAAATTATGCATTTTAACGCAGCTCTGAACTTTAATGACCTTTATGGAAAACATAATACATATATAATTGTGTATTCAGGTGCCACTTTCAACACCACACACACTGGGAACATACACTTTACAGGGTAAAGGGCTATATGTGCTCCAGTCAGCAATTATTTTTTTCCCATAACAGCACACCCCAAAGTGTTTTATTCCTCATAAACCAAAGCAATTTTTTATTTAATAATTAATGACACATCATACCATTTATAATTACATTTAATGTTGCAGAACATCTACAAAACAAGTTTAGTTCCTGCTATCGCTTATGTTTTAGCAGCTATAAAAAAAATCGTTCCCTCACCAGCCTCTCTTTTTCTCTTGAAAGCTTGTCATGTTACTAAGAAACCACGAAGCCGTCCTGAAAACTATACAGTGAAACTTTACGGGAAAACTTAAAGCAAGAGCTTCACCTCTCACTGTTTCAAAGAGCTGACACAGGAGACTCCTTCCAATTACACATGGTTTTATAATCAGTTTATGTGGAATGGCCACCCTACAAGTCCCCGTATAGGTTGTGAGTATAGAAATGATAACATGTTAAGATCAGCACTTTAATATAAACCTGTGACTTGAATTACAGCTGGCACTAATGTCAGAACTGCTGTTATAGAAAATTAATCAACACCTCCTGACCAAAGAAATTTGAGAATTCAAGAGCAGTGTGGTATAAATATCTATCTATAAGTGATCTTTATGTTATGTTTACCTGCTAAAATTGTTAAAGCAGTGGCCACTGAGTGTAAGTACAACAGAGCCTTGAATGAAGAAGCAGTAGTTTTAATAGTTTTATTATACACATTATTGGGAAATCTAGCCACAGTGACATTTTTGTCTTCTGGATGTTAAACTGTTTTTCAAACCATAGAAATAACTATGCTTATGTAGTTAACTGCTGCAAGAAACAACTGAAATAAGAATTAAACTCAAACTAAGTATAAATAAAGTTCAAATACAGAACTAAGTGGTGTTTTTTTTTCTCTTGAGGTCATACCTTTGTTTTTCACGTTAAGGTTAATATTTGAATGGAATTGGCCAAAACATTATTTATGGAAAATTACATAATTCTTCAATACTTCATTTTATACTTATTAAACATCAAGAATACATGTAATCATTTAATAGTTAATAATACGCTTAATCATAATTCTGAGTTATATAACAAGCACCTTCTTGAGCTATCAAACATCTTGTCACTTAATACACAATTGGTTGCTCTTAAGCCACTTACTGATTATTGATTCATTCTTGACCAATTTAGTATGTGGTGTAAGCATAGGCTTGTGTGTCAGGTTGAGAAAAGAGGAGGGGAATATAAAGAAAGTGCTAGAGGGAGGGAGGATCTGCAGCACACTGAAAGAAGACCCGCAACACACCAACAGCTCTCCATCTTATTTCTGGTTTTGTCTTGATAATAGTTTCAAATGATACTGATAAGGAAAGTTTTTTCATAATATGCTTTTGTTCCTTTGTTGAAAGTTTCATGACTTGGATTTACAGTTAAAACTCAATGAACTGGATTTTACCATTTTGCCTTTAACATCAAAGGAAAAGACACTGGTTCACAACAGTATAGTGTATTGTTTTTACAGTGGTGTGTGAAAGATGTGGGGCTGTATAACAGATTTCTTCACTTACGAGACGACAAAGTCTGTGGTGGTGAAGAGCTGGACCATCGGCATCATCAACCGAGTTGTTCAGCTGCTCATAATCTCGTACTTTGTTGGGTAAGGCTACTTCAAAATCATTTCATCAGTAGAAAACACAATAATTTTTTAGCAATACGGGATTATAAAGTAGTTTCAGAGTGTTTGTAAATTAATTCACAGTGCTCATGTTTGAATGAGTGTAACGTTGCTTAATTTGCCTCTTTTTTTCTGTGTGTGTGGCTCAGAAGAGAAATAAAACATTAGCAGATTTTTTTTTTTTAGCAAAGATTGACATGGAATAGGGTTGAAGCTAAAATAGCGAGTGTGTGTGTGTGTATGTGTGTGTGCATGATGAGTGACACTGCACCACTGACTGCCTCCATGCTTAACTTAATTCTATAACCAGATGATATTGCTACTTAAAAGTGCCTGCTTTAGCCAAAAAGACTGAAAGTACATAGAAAGCTAATTTGTAATATTTTAGCATGATTAAGAAATGATTACTTTGTTTGTTCATAGACCATAGAGTCTTGTGTGGCTTAATGGATAGTGCACATATTTGGAGATGGTTATGAATTAATGCAGCTGCTTTCTTTCACACATCCCATCTCCTATTTCTCTCTCTCTCTTCTTCTTCTTCTTCCTGACAGTTGGGTATTTTTATATGAGAAGGCCTATCAAGAGAGAGACACTGCTATCGAATCATCGGTCATGACTAAAGTGAAAGGATTTGGAGAGCACCACAATAAAACCATGGATGTTGCTGACTTTGTCACACCTTCACAGGTCTATCATGTGCTAGCAGTTTAACCCAGCCAGTTTAACCCACTGCACATAGGTCAAAGTGGGAAAATAACAGAAAAAATAAAACAAATTGAAAATTTGAATTAATTTCATTGTTTTGGGATGTTTTCTATGTAATTGCATTATTTTTACTCAGAAGTAATACAAAAAATACTCTAATGGTGTAACAAACATATTCTTTTTCCATGTTTGATTCAGGAGAAATGTAGTGCTTTATTTTAATGTTAAGTACTGCTGTTGTACTGTGTGATAGTGAAACCATTTTTGTCCACAGTATTGTATGTACAATGAGATATTCACGAGTGTGTGCTTATCCTCCAGGGGGCCTCAGTGTTCTGCATCATTACTAAACTCATCACCACAGAGAACCAGGTGCAGGGCTTGTGTCCTGAGGTTAGTAACACAACTTTATCATCCCTACAGCTTATTATCAAGCTGAACACCACCTGACAATAGTCTGGAGCTATGTGTAAGAATGTACTACTATAAAAATGGAATAATAAATGTGGTTTCCTTAAAATGTAATACTATCTGTATGTGCATGTGTGTGTTTTAGAGTGAGGGAAAATTTAAATGTGAACATGATGACAACTGCACAAAATTAATGACAAAGCCAGGCTCGAATGGTAAGATGTCTTAATTCTGAACCACTCACACTGAACCACTTTTGCCAAGTGTGTGTGTACTGACACATACATATATGTCTGTTAGGTTTGTTGACAGGAAAGTGTGTGAGCTATACTGGTTCTATGAAAACTTGTCAGATCAGAGGATGGTGTCCTGCAGAGGTAGATGATGTCCCAATGTGAGTATGTTGTGACTGGCTCGATGAGTAAAAGAGTCAGAGTATAGATATTGTCTACTACATGGAATGTTGTTTTGTAATGCATGGTATATTCATTTATTAGTACGTGTTCATTGTTTAACTTGTATAACTATAATGGGTGGATAAATGGATAAATGGATCTTCTGTTTCTTAGAACGCCCATGATGGAGGTTGAGAACTTCACCATATTTATCAAAAACAGCATTCGCTTTCCCCGCTTCAACTTCACAAAGTGAGGACTCAAATTTGCATCATACTTTTGATAGTAATATTATCAGACCCACTATTGTTGTTGTTATCATTATTATTATTATTATTATTATTATTATTATTAGTAGTAGTAGTAGTAATAGTGGAAGAAGTAGGAGTAGTAGTGGTATTGGTGGTGGTAGTAGTAGTGGTAGTAATAGTGGAAGTAGTAGTAGTAAGTAGGGATGCACCAATCTAATACTGAGTATCCATATTGAGGCCAATATCAGTCTGAAACAGTGTATTAGTATGGGATTTTTCAATCTGATCCACTAAAGTATTTTATCCTATGAATGTATGTAAGATTGACAGACACAACACAGATCTGGTGTGGGAATATGTGGTGCCTCCATATGGTACTTTTGAATTTTTGCTTTCCATATGGGATGCTGAACACACAACATGCTCACTGTTCCAGTGGTTAAATTTGGGAAAACCCTGGTGCTAGGGAATTGATAAATATACCTGCTGAGGATTAGCTACAAATGATACAAAACTGTCAGGAATATGAACATTTTCCTCAGATATGTTGGTAAATTACTAAGACAAAACTCCATATGACTAAAATTACACTACAATTATACTTAGCAATGACAGGTAACATCTATAGGATATTTCATGTTTAGAAGCATTGATATTGTGAACATTGTGAACATGCAGCTATCATAAAAGTTTGATTTCTAAAGCAGTGAATACCACAAGAGTGGGCTGTACTTATGGAATCTTCTCTTAAATAAGGTGAACCCATGACCCCATGTGAATGCAGCAATAGGACGCTAATTGTCTTAAACCACAGGCTGATATCATGTCTGTGATGTCCTGCATAAATTAGCAGAACCTGACTTATTCACTGTCTGGATATAAGCATCAGATCCAGATACTCAAACATCAGTATTGTCTGACATCAGTATTGTATCAAAAATGGAAAAACTTGGATTGGTGCATCCATAAGAGTGAGAGTAAAATAAAATCTAACCCTCCTCATAGACACACATCCTAACAATGTTTTTCTGTCTCATACACTTGCCTGCACTGTGTCTCATACTATCTCTCTCTTTCTCACACAGAGGAAATTTCTTACCCAACATCAACAGCAGTTATATAAAGAAGTGCAATTTTGACTTTGAACATAACAGTTACTGCCCTATATTCAGAGTGGGAGATGTGATCCGGTTTAGCCATCAGAACTTCACCACGCTGGCTAATAAAGTGAGTTTGCATTCTCTTCCCTGTTTCCTTTCACTTCCTTCAGATAGTAAAGTATTCAGCTTTAAAGGTGCAGTTTGTAACATTTCAAAGTTAGACCTATAATAATCATATTAATGCAAAGAAAACTTGGAAATGCAGTGATTTTTTTTTATAGTGATATGCAATACATCCGGCAAGTTTCTTCCTTTCAGTATTCCATTTACATTTTTTTGGCACTGTAAGTACCCAAACCCACAGTCAGAACAGTGAAGATAACTTTCAGTTTTCCTCCAGAAGTAACTCATGAGGCATACATAGTCTCATGACAGGGGATGGGGTTGGTTGGGGAAAGGGGAAGGTTTTCACTGCAATTAGAAAATTTTTAAAAAAAATACAATTGCTCCTTTAACTGTTATTCCTTTCTTCTTTCCTTCCTTCCTTCCGTCCGTCTGTCCTTCTGTCCTTCCTTCCTACTGACCTACCTACCTACCTCTCAGGGTGGAGTGATAGGCATAAAGATAGCCTGGTTGTGTGATCTGGATAAATCAGAGGATGACTGTAAGCCTGCATACTCCTTTACTCGTCTGGATTCCATGTCTGAGAAAACCAGCGTGTCGCCAGGGTACAACTTTAGGTGCGTACAAACTGAGATAGAATGCATCTTAGTTTCTTCCCAAAAAAACTTACTTGTACATGGTACAGTCATGTGGGTTGTGTCTCAGTGAAACAGTGCCATTGAAACTTTCAGGCTGGAAATTTTACTTGAAGCTCATATGAATAATTTTGCTTTAAGGTTCGCAAAGTACTTTAAGATGGAGAATGGGACGGAGTACCGCACTCTGCTGAAGGCAGTTGCTATCCGATTTGATGTGATGGTCAATGGAGATGTGAGTTTCCAAGAAATTGGCTCAATGTTTCCATAAATAAAGTCTGGGTGAATACGTGTGTGTGTATGTATGTGTGTAAGAGTGAATAAACCTTCTGTTCACACAATTTTCACCCATTTTTGCAGGCAGGGAAATTTAATATGATCCCAACTCTAATCAATATGGTGGCTGCCTTCACTTCTGTGGGTGTGGTAAGTTTGCGTTCTTTTGAATGTTTGGTTCATATTTGTACAGTCCAATAAATCAGCTACTATTTTAATTATGGATTTTGATAATATTTAATGTTATTATTTATTAGTATTGTTTCAGCTTTTGTTACTGGATACAATTTTGTGCTGTGTAAAAATGGACAGCCTTCGAAAATGCATTATAAAAAAATAATCTTCATTTTTACTCACCAGCAGAACAGTAGCACCAGTGAAATATGAATCTCTGGTTCTGTGAACCTCAAATAAGTGCCAGGGATGTCCCTTTTAGCTTCAGCTTTCCTGCTGGGTGCATTTTATTGTTTGGTCCCGGTTTAGCTGAAAAAGAAGAAAAGCAAAGTTTTCATGTGTCTCCCATGTCTCCATAGCAAGGGGTCAAAAATTGTACGTGCTACAGCTAAACTATTTATGTTGGCACCTCTGCAGTCATGGCTAGGCTCACCGAAAAAGATTCTCTGCAAGGCAAAGAGAGCCACTCTACCCTTGCCACTCTAATGGTTCATATAGTTGAACATTTAACATTCTTTGAGCAGACCAGCATGTAGCAATGATTGAAAACCAGCAAGGAGAACCCTGCTTTGTTGTTAGGGAGCTCTTCTCTAAGTTCACTGTGAGTCTGAGCATGGAGGTATGAGGCAGATGTAAGGATGGCCTGCATTTTGATAGGGACACACAGGAGTCAGTTGTATAAATGCAGCAGTGTCCTGAGGAGATAAAGCTGCGTGTGTGCATTGTGAAATCATCTGTGGTGCTAGTGAGAGCTTGAACGGCATGTCTTTGTATTGGTATTCTTGCTCTTGGAAGGCA
This sequence comes from Pangasianodon gigas, assembly GCA_022758105.1. Classification (NCBI taxonomy): domain Eukaryota; kingdom Metazoa; phylum Chordata; class Actinopteri; order Siluriformes; family Pangasiidae; genus Pangasianodon; species Pangasianodon gigas. The sequence goes on along the minus strand of CM040456.1, from coordinate 8,526,044 downwards.
AACCTAAGACGCATCTGTGTTACAGGAAAATGGGAATAAGAAAATAAGTATTTTACAGGCTCATGGATGTGAACCAGTCCTGTGGCACCTGTAGCATATGCAAAAAGAGGGTGTTCAGGAGCCAACTCAACCCTCTCAGTTCTAAAATTGGACAGAAACTTCCATTTATATTTAGAAAAATAAGTTAAACAGAATTCCCTGTTTTGAACTTCAGGGTCTACGGATTCTACAGGACATGTGCCCAAGTGGGAACAAACTGGGTTCAAAGATCACCAGGGCCTTAAACCCTGAAAAAGCTGGGAGCAAGCAGTGGAACAGTAGTTCCTTTCAACATCAGGACCCACTAATTTGTTGTAAACAAGGCTAACAGGCGATATTGAGCCCAGTAGTGGGCTATGCTTTTAAAATGAGAAGAAAAGCAAACTCACAGAAGTAGAAAGAAATTAGATCACTACTGTCATCACTACATTGGAAAATCTCCGCATGTGTTTTCAGGTGTTACACACCACCCCTAAAGGTTATAACACGTTAATAAGTTACACAACCATTGCTTTATTTTTTTTGTCAAATCTCTAAGCACATGCTGTAAACTTATGTACTGCTGAGGCCTTTCAGTAGATGAACCAAGGGCAGTTACAGAACCTTAGGTAACCAACACAAATCATAGAGTCACACCAAAAAAAGCTTTGGGTTTATTAGTTCCTTGACAACAATCGTTATGGAAAATAAATGTGTGTGTGATCACAATGTTATCAGACATACATTAACTTTTAATTGTATTTGGATTTGTACAGATTTGTATTACTTCCTCAGGGCAATGTCATTTTCTCTTCTAAAAATGTGCAGTTTTGGAAAGTGTTTATATATTATTGACCTGAATTGATGTGCTTTTTTATATGTGTGCTGTTTTTAGGGGGCTGTTCTTTGTGATATAATTCTTCTGAATTTCCTGAAAGGAGCTGATCAGTACAAGGCAAGGAAATTTGAAGAGGTATGTTTTTTTTCCACTGAGATTCCTATTCGTTCAGGTTATTTTTTGACAAAATACAAACAGCAGCTTCTGTTTTTCTTCTTTTGCTCTAGGTATCAGATGCACACATTGAAAAATCACCCTCCTACATCAGCGGCATGTATCGGACCAGAGATCACAGCCAGCTGTCAGTCAGACCTGAAGACAAGTTCTCTAATGACTCAGGGGCTTTTTCTATCGGCCAGTATGGTTAACAACATCATCAGAACTGCTTCTAGTGACACTTAAACACCCCGCACAATTTCACTTGTAGCTTAATATAAATATGCACTGTAAATAGCTGTAAGGTATCACATTCTAGTACTGATTTTAATATACAAGGTGTCCTTTTAGTAATAAAGCACAGATTTCACATTCAAGCAGAAAAAATGTTAATAATGTACACTAATGATCAACGATTTACTATATATGCCTATTTATTAAAGCTATGCAACAACATACAGTATATGCAGTTGTGCAGTGATGAAAGATTGTTAAACAAATCAATAACATAATTAATCAGGTTGGTACAAACCTCTGACTGGTACAGTATGTGCAGAATAACATGTTCGGACACAAAACAAAAAGAATTTTGCCTTTTAAAAAATGCACCAAATCTCTCTCTTATTTTCTGCGAATACCTCACAGTAAAGGTCCTGTTTGTTTGAATAATGCCAGTACTAGCTATTTTCCATAGTTATAACCATTAAGTAAATCGGAAGGTAAAATAACTGAGTAATAATAACCTTTATAATGTTACTACTACTTCTACTGAGTAATAATAACCTTTAGAAAAGGTATTCATATTTGACACGATAATAACAATAAATTAGTAAGGAATAAAACACAACAAGGCATGATGTTATAGGAAAATAATCAGCGATGATTTAGTGTGATGTTGATCATTTTCCAATAACGGCATGTCTTGAAGTGTTTTATTCCTCTAACACTGCAGCAATTTGCCAACACTAACATATTTTAATTAGAGAATGACATGTTGTACTTTTTAATCCATTTATAGTTACCTTTAACGTTGTGGAACATCCATAACAAAAGTTAGTTCCTGCTATCACTTACATTAATGAAGCTATAAACAGTCACTCCCTCTCCACTCTGTCTGAAGTCAGAGGAAAACTTAAAGTCACAGCTTTACCTCTGACTAAAGACTGCCACTGGAGACTACTTCCAAAAATGCTAAATAAACATTTTAACAATTACACACATTTTTAAATCCATTTACATGGATTAACCAATTAACAAGTCCCTGTGCAGGTTGATACTATAGAAACAATAGCTGCTGTTATAGAAAATCAATCAACAGGAAAATTCAAAATTCAATAGTGCTATGGAATAATAAATAATAAATTGTTGTGACTGCTGATTGTTTTGGTAATAGATCTATTACTTTTGGGACACCCTGTATTTAAACGCTTCAGTGTCAGATGTAATATCTGCATGGTCATTTTCAGGCCTATAGCAATAGAAGACCAAAGTAACTTAAAGCATAAAGTAGCACTGTGAGTAGAAGTACATCTGAATATCCACAATTACACAAGTAGTACCACTATGTAACAATTTAGTAATAGAGATCATCATATTAATACAATCTTAAATAATATTCGATGACAGGGTTCAAGCCTTTATGAGCTATTAATTAATTAAAATGAATGAACATAAGCATCATCGATACTGAATTAAATAGTTATTTTAACTCTCACTTTAGGTACTCTCTTAGGTAGCTAATTTCTATTGCATGTGTTTAAAAAATCACACTGTTACATAAAATGGTAGAATTGGGGAGATTGGAGGCACTGGAAAAATTTTGTTTGTAAAGAAAAACAGCATTGTGGCTCAGAGTCTTGTAGAAGTGTGTGTAGTTTTCACCTGAAACTGTTTTTTCTGCTTGTCATTGCACAAAAAATCATGTGCTCTCAAATCATGTGCTCTTTTTTTGTTAAGTGGAACTTCACTATTCACTAATTTCCACTATATTTTCTAAACCAGTGTGTTTGGTAATTTTAAGATGTTGATTTTAAGATGAACAAAATTTGGGAAAATTTCATATTAACGCCTGACAGCTTAGTTCAACTATGATATGGATCTGCTGGAGAAATAAAACAGAGATGGCTGAAAGAATGTACTTGGAGGATGTGAACACTGAGAAGTACTTAGAAATTGTAAAACAACTTAGTAAGCTGTGGGAATTCAATGCTGTAAATCCAACTTGCAATAAGACAGTGGTTTAAAAGTTGGATGTTTTAGTATATGTGATCAACCACTTGTGTAATCTATAGTATGTGTAATCTGAGTAACCTGCACTAGTAAATATATCATATCAAAGCAACACAAACGAGTCAATGCAATCATATTTCATAAATGAGTGCACTCATATAAATGTAAAGGTATCCTTATATGAAATAAAAATATCGTATGGTTTTCGTATTTCAGAAACTGCTCATCTCCTGGGATTTTTATGCACAACAGTCTCTAGAGTTTACACAGAATGGTGGTTCTGAGGGCAGAAACTCTTTGTTGCAGAGAGAGGTCAGAGGAGAATGACCAGACTGGTTCAAGCTGACAGGAAGTCTATGTTTACTCAATTAACCACTCTTTACATCTGTGGTGAGCAGAAAAGCATCTCAAAATGTACAACACATTGATCCTTGAGCTGGCAGGGCCACAACAACAACAGCAGGAGACCACTCCTGTCAGCCAAGAACAGGAATCTGAGGCTACAGTGGATACAAGCTTACAGAAACTAGACAGTTACAGATTGGAAAAACTTTGCCTGGTCTTTTTGCCATTAATCAACTGAACAGTGTTGGTGAGTCTGTGCTGACTATAGCCTAGGATTCCTGTTCTTGGCTGACAGGAGTAAAACTTGATGTGGACCTCTCCTGTTGTAGTCCATGCACCTCAAGGATCAATGTGTTGTGCATTCTGAGATGCTTTTCTGCTCATCACAGTTGTAAAGTGAGGTTATCTGAGTTGCCATAGCCGGCCTTCCTGTCAGCTGTGCAATCAAAATAATTCTGGGGCTGTAGGGAGTGAAACCACATGTACATGACATTCATTCCATGGGGTCCCAAGAGTTTAGATGACTTCTTTTTCCTTAGGCTTCCTCACTTCATTGCTCCCATACCAACAGCCATCAATACAAACAGAGATGTCATAATGTTATGTCCATTGAAGTAGAAGTGTCTCACCGCTGGAAAGGAGAAATCTTTCATTCTGATGGCGTCTATTGGTTTCCCAGATGTACTGCTGATTGCATCTGTTATTGGAGTGACAATAAACAACTCCTGCAGTGCTGCATGAGGATTGATGAGTGACAAAAATGGATCCTTTTTGGCCCGTGATTTTAGTAGCTGTATTAATAACTTTACTGTATAATGTTGAACAGCTTGGTAGCATGTAGAAGTACCATAGTTACTTCATGTCTTGTCCCATCTATAGGACTGGAATGAGTTGAGGTTCTTTAAAAAGAGAAGAATTCATGCAGTTGTCCTGGAGGATTTTGACATTTGCAATGCAAATACTTTTCAATCTCAGTAGCTGTGAGTAAGAGATGGAATTTCTGCAGTGAGTGGGATGGGAAATGTTGCACTGTACATAAGAATGTGTGGGTACATGTCCAGTAAATTATTTATTTATTTATTTATTTTTAATCTTTGAACAAATCCAATGAACAAAGTGTTAACAAAAAGATGTCCTTTTCCAGTCAGTGCATTGAAATTTTATGAAATATGATCAAAAATGATCAGGTGTACCATTAAAATATAAAATAAATCCCCTTTGTTTGTTGGGCGATATATATATATATATATATATATATATATATATATATATATATATATATATATATATATATATATATATATATATATATATATGTATGTGTGTGTGTGTGTGTGTGTGTTTACATACTATTGCAGTAATCTGATATTATGGAGCATATAAAGGAGTTTACAGTATCTCCTCTTTACCACAAATGTAGTTGATCACCAAGACATATTAGTGATAGTTTAGGGTTGTGCAACATGCATGCCTAAATAATTACATACTTTCTTGAAATCAGCTCCAATTTTTCAGAATCTCTATGTGGTTACTGACACCGTATGATACACTGTAATGAATAAAAATGGAGAAGTGTATGTAACAACTCTTCTACAACTGTATACTGTAATGATTATAATCTCACTACCCAGTGTTACCTAAAAATGATTGGGTTCTTTTTTGAGTCTATTTCCTCATGAAGTCTCAGGAATTTTTCCTTGTCTCTGTCGCCTCTATTTTGCTCATTAGGGATCTAAATCTGTACATCTGGATTTCTGCAAAGCTGCTTTGTGACAATGTGACAATGTCTGTCACTAAAAGTGCTATACAAATAAAACTGAAATTAACTCTTGAAGCTGTTTTCCTCCTGTTGTAGAAACATCAGAGTCATGTAGGAGCTGTGGCCCAGAGGTTGAAGGCAGAATTAAATATTAGTAGTGATTCTGATAAAGAAAATGCCTCCAATTTGATTTGTATATACATTTGTTTTACTTATTGTGTGATTTTTGGTAACTGTTTATGTTCAAATCCCTTACTTAGCCAAATAATGTCCTTTAAGGCAAGTGTGTGATGACTGATGCATGCAGCTAAGTGGGTAGCTATGCTGTAAGCTTAACTTACTCTTAAGCAATTAACAAGCCTGATTAGCCTAATTGCTCCTGCACAAAATTAAAGAAGCAAACGTCATACACAATATATGTCTTAGCTGAACAATTACATTTGAGAACACTGTACATTTCATTCTAAATGGCTAATGTATTTCACTAATTCAGCTTATAAATAAGCAGCTTTAAAAAAGGTATATACAGTATTTATATTTATATGGCTGTAGGTTTCAGTTCCTTTCCAGGTCACATGCATACTGGGGACCAGCTTAACCCTGGTTCCTGTTACATTCTCCAGAAATGAATTAGGTCTTCATCTTCCATAGCTTTGGTTTCAGTAATCTGTCTTTTGTCTTTTGCTGCAGAGTCAGAACAGGAAGAAATACAAGATTAATTCTGAATTTCTGATCACTTAATAATATACTGAATTGCAGGTCATTTGATAATCAGTAATTTATCTGTAAGATGGTGCTTGTTAAGAGAGGGAACTTTTCAGACTTAACAGTCTCTGGGAATTCACAGTAACCATGGATTTTTTTTAAATTAGGGACTTTTTTTCTTATCCAGGTTGCCAGGTTGATGAGATCTACATGTACTGACCTTTTCAGGAACAGATGTTTGGGAATCTTTGGAATCATAGGACCTCAGTAAATTATGGAATGCAGAGGAGGTGAAGATAGAAGGATGTGAAGAATGGTGAGACTGAAAGGACTCTGTGGAGGCATTACGTTGGTGAATAAAGTTTATAGTGGAGAATTTCATTCTTCATTTGATTGGTCATTTTGCAAGCTTCAGTTCCCCACCCTTTATTAATGCATTTCACTTTACCCTAATGCTTTTTCTGTTTTGTTCTGAGCTCATTTCTCACCATTTTTTCTTTTCCCTGGTGGTCGATGTTTTCTTTTTTTGCTCAACTGGATTCGATCCTTCAGAGCAGAATTGTCTAGCATTCCTGATGACTTTGTAAAAGAGAGGAAGAAATACTTATAATAGTGTATTGACTAAATTGTGATACTACTATAAGTTGTATCTTCTCATCATATATGGCCAATTAGTGGATGTTTAGTACAGTCATACTTCTCATATACCTATTTCTTACACAAAACTAAGAGACTAAGAGACATTACAACCCAACTTACTCCTCACCTTGACAACAGAGAAATCAAGGGGCATATCCCTCAACTTGTTTGATAGCTGCTTATTTTTATAAAGCACAGAAACTTCTGCAATGTCATTATCATTGCTGTAGGCTTCTGGCACTTCTGATATCCTTTGCGGTACTGCAGCATTTCTCACTAGTGCCTTAGGAAAAAGTGAAAATAAATGACAATGTTTTTTTCTCAGTGATGCAGTTGGTCCAGTTGAGCTCATTTGCTCAGTAGAGAGAGACTGATAAGATCTGGATGTACTCACCTTCTCATTACCAAGTACAGATATTTGGGAATCTTCATGTGTCTGGGAGTCATTGGATTTTGAACAGGGTAAAATATAAAATTTAGAGGAGGCAAAGACAGAAGTATGTGAGGAAGGGGGAGACTGAAAGGACTCTGTGGAGGAACTGCATTGGCGAAGAAAGTCCATTTGGGTTTTTCCTGAAATATGCAGAGAGAAAGAACTACATTAGAGTGTTCCATTATTCCAAGCTCCAGTCACCCCTCCACACACACACACACACACACGTATTAATGCATATCACTTCTACTTCTACTGATTTATAGTTCTGAGTTGGTCACCTTTTTTTCTTTTTCCTGTTGGTTGATGTTTTCTTTTTTTGCTCAGTTGAATTCGACTCTTTAGTGCAGAATTATCTAGTACTCCTGATGACTTTGTAAAAGACAAAGGGGGATGTTTATGTTGGAATATTTAATTCATTGTGATATTACAATAATTGTTCTTATTTTTAGACATGAAAAAGCTTAGCTATTTACATTGTGCCTCACCTTGACAACAGACAAATCAAGTGGCATGTTCTTGACCTTTGTCAGGTCATTTTCATCAGCTTTAAATCGTTCATATTCTGGCACGTCAGATGTCCTTTGTGTTACTGTAACATTTCTTATTGGTGTTTTGGGAAGAGCAGAAATGGGTGAATCTGATGTTCCTTGTCTGACCTGGATTACCCTGTCCTCCTGACTATCAGTAATACTGGCTGGACTAGAACCTATCTCTGACTGCTCTTTGTCTGCTGATAGGTCCAGCTTTATGACTGCATTCTGAGATCCGATATCATCATTTGAATGATGAGAATCCTCTGTCTGTGAGTAGTCTTTGGCATCTGTTTGGGGTGGGGAATCTTTAACAGGCAGGAATTTTGCCCATTCTTCTCCTGTACAAATCTCTTCCAGCAAGTTGATGGGCTCGAGGTCGAGCTTGAAATCTTTTAGAGTAAAAGTCCTGTTTTAAAAACATAATATATTAGAGTTTGATTCCTGACAATTTTCAGTATAATGTCAGCAAGCAGCTATGGTGCTGCCTGTCCAAAACAATGGTTTAAAATAGACATTAAATTACCACCTGCATTACAAATTGAGTTACCTACATAAATGCAATCAAGGTTTTATAGTGCTTTCAAAGTAGATACTATCACAAACACAAATGGCAACAAAAGCACTTTGAAATATGATATGATAGGGGAAAACATTAATTAGAATAGAGTAGGACAAGACTCGAGTCTCTCACAGCAAACACAGTGTAGCTGAAAAGTGATTAAAGGGACTAATGGTCAGGGACCATTAGTTAAATTCCAGTCAACAAAGAGAAGCATAAACCCGATGAAAATCAGCACAGTATTGATGCAGGCATTGGCATTCTTCCTGGACAACAAAGCGTGTTAACGGAAGATTTGATAGCTAGTAGAAAGGTTAATGTTAGAAAAGTAACATTTCTGCAATGTTCTGAAAGCATTTGTCTTAAAATAACCAAAATCTTTATCTTTGTCTATACTACAGCACTGGTGAATTCTCGATTCTGATCAGCCAGAAAGTGTTTATTAATTTTCTATAACAGCAGCTCTCACAATAGTGCAGGCTGCAAGGCAAATCATAACTTACACAGGGACTTGTACTGCAGACACTACACGTAAACATAGTGTGTAACGTAATGTGTGTAACGGTTGCTATGGTGATGTCTTCTGTAACGACAAGTTTATCATTTTTGGAAGGAGTCTCCAGTGTCACCAGTAATCAGGGATAAGGGAATGACTGTTTATACCCATTATAATTTAAGCTATAACAAGAATATTACAAGAAGTAATTTGTTTCGCATACAATGTTAAACATAATGATAAACTGCTAAAGAACTATGATGTGCTGTTCTTTAATAAATAGAAATTGTAAGTGTTGGCAAACTGCTGTGGTATAAGAAGAATAAAACACTTTGAGATGTGCTGTCTTTTGAAGATAATCAACTGTGGGGTGGTTACGGCCCCAATATGTTTTATTCTTACATATGCAAGTACAGTAAAGTGAAATTCTAGCTTGTTAGGAAGCTGGGGTCAGAGCACAGGGTCTGCCATGATACAGCAACTCTGGAGCACAGAGAGCTAAGGGCCTGACAGTGACGCTGTGCTGGGATTTGAACTCAAAAGCTTCTAATAAGTAGCCCAGGGCCACCACTACCCCAGCTCAACAACTAACAATGGTACAGGAATGTTGTACAAGTTTGTACAAACTTCTTGAAACATTAGGGTTCGAATGTCCTAGTGCGTTAGGTGACATTCACGAAACGCTCTGCAATTCTAAAATTGTTCAGTGGGGAACCCAACACTGAAAGTGCATGTGGTAATGTATCAGCTATTTTACAGGAATGTTCAACTGTTACCAAACTGGAAATGTGGCATGCCTAAGGTGACCAAACTTTGCGTGTGTTACAGTAAAGAAATGTATTTACCTTTTCTCTTATAAAATACAAAAAATCTGAACAAGATAGATAGCACATGGTTAATATATCAATTTTACAGATGTATTATTTTCATATTATTTGACATCATTTACAACCTAGTGCTTTGGAGTACGCCATAAAAATGGTGTTTTATCTTATTCCACCTTCCAACTACCTTTTATCAGTTTGGCTATCTCAGGTTGTATAAAACTGGTCCAGTCAGATGAACTGCTCTGAAAGATTTAAGGTGAATCCAATGACAAACATCTGGGTAGTTCAGAAGAACTTTATAAGTTACATATACGTCTGGAAATGTTGGCTGTCTGTTTGATGAACTGTTTGCTGCAGTTATAGCCGCTAAGGGAGTTTTTGGCTGATTGCGGTTTCATTCAAGAATGTAATGAAGAGTAATATTTCTCTGTATTTCCAGCAAAAAAAAAAAAAAGATTCCGGGAGTATTACTTATGAATGCAGTTTCAACCTGTCACATTCAATATGCAAATTATGATGTGCTATCTTGAAGATTTTAGCTACAGAAACTAAGTACTAAACTAGCTTAGCTAATGTTAGTGATATCCCTCAGACCCTGCATGCTAAAGTAGCTTAGCTAATGTTAGTGATATCCCTCAGAACCTGTGTGCGAAAGTAGCTTAGCTAATGCTAGTGATGTACAAACAAGTTTTGCTAGTCATAGTGTATTTACATGATTGGTGCATGTTAGTTTACTAGGGGTAAGCTAGATGGCTAGTTAAGCTAATGTCAGTGTTATTAGGCTGTTTCCCACACACACACACACACACACACACACACACATATATATATATATATATATATATATATATATATATATATATATATATATATATATATATATATATATATGCATTGTATTTGCTATACTTAATAATTGCCTGCCAATGGGTGCTACTAGATCTGTGCTCTATGGCCCTCTGTTCTCACTCATTTTCTCACTCAGTTTCCCTTACAGGACTAAGTATCAGTTTCTGCTTTTGGAACAGAAGGTGTATGTATATAGATACTTGCCTTTGTAATTGGCCATGCACATTGTTGAGATGCCGCAGTTTAGGAGGGAGGGGTGGAGGCTCTGCTTCCTCCACAGACGTAACCTAATTAATGATTTATTTATTTGATTGGAAGCCATAGAAAGGAATAGAGAGTTCTGTTGCTTTTCCAAATTCCAAAGTTTTCCAAATTAAATGAGATTTCTACAGACTGTAATAAGTGCAGTAAGCATACTGCTGAATGAACTCAGTGACTTACTGTATTCTCACTCCTGCAAGGTTGCTTTATTATTTTATTCTCCATTGGCCCAGTTGTTCCTTTGACAAACCTGGGTTCTGAGTTTGCCAGGGAGGATCCTGTTGGGTCATGGGTAAATGGTCCATGAGGAGGACTTTTCTTCAGAATGCTGAAATGGGACTCAGCTTGTGATGTTTGCTCCTCTTTCACTTCTTCCTGTGAGGGATTACTCTCACTGGGCTGTAAGTCTTGCCTGGCATCTCTTGTCAAGCTGTGCAACAAATTAGATGGTGTTCTGCTTTTGATAAATGTGGTTGAAGTAGGACTGGACTCTTGAAAAACAGTCCTCTGCGTGAAATATTCTGAATCTACGTCAGCATCATTCTGTTCCTCGGGTTTGACTGAGTGTTCTGAAGGATTTGACCCTGCAAAATTCCACTCCGGTTTGTCTGACTCTGGGATGAATACTCTGTCACACTGGTGTTTGTCCTTTGAGTGTCTACAGTGTTGAGCTGTGGCATGAGAAGAACTTTGGATCCTCTCAGAAGACTTCAGTCGGTTCAGCATAGAGTGAAGCATAGAGATGCTGCTGTTGGATGCCTGTCTTTCTTCAGTCATCTGAATGTGAAGGCACAAAAAATCAGTGAAGCTTATCCTCTTAACTGTTGTCAGTGGGATTAGTTTTTAGTTTTAGCAATTATTGTTCAGTGATGTGGTTGATGAGGCTGATCCTCTCTTGCCTGTATAATGCATTGTTTTCTACAGTATACTGTTTAATTTAATAATAACTTTTTAGTAAAATTATGTTCTAAACATTGTGTTGTAATTTAATTATTTACTTCTTTAAAAAAACAATTAACAAACCCCTTCTTACCGCTTCTGTTGTTTCTGTGGTGTCCTGCTTTACTAAATCTCTTTTTCCTGTTTCCAGTTTCCTTCTTTACTGCTTAAGGAACTTTCTGTCAAGACTCCATGGGTTTATCTCCTCCCATTTCGCTGCCTCTAGCAGTGTTTACTGTACCAGCTTTTTAGTTCATGACTGTTACTACCTCACGTGGCTCCCGAAACCACCCATACAGGTTTTCTGTCAAATGCCATTCTTTTACATGCCACAAATTACAGTTGGTCAAGTTATAAACATAGGTACAACATGATAAATCAGTGCCACTGTTGCTTAGTACAGAAATTATGAATTATGAAATTATTTACCATGACCCTGACTATGATAAGGCAGTCACTGAAGATGAAGACGATGAATATTAAATGCATAGTAGTTCAAGTCACTGGCTAGCTTCCTCGTTCTCTCTGAATTTTCCTCTCTCTTTGTTTCTCGCACACACTTTCATGCACACACAGTAATCACACTCTTGCATATTCTTCCAGACTTTTTTTTTTTTTTTTTTTTTAAGAATTAGGTATGATCAAATATGGCACAGTCCAGTGGTGTAGTCGAGCTCATACACAAATATACCCAGTATAGAAAGAAAGACAGTTGTTATGGTCATTATGCATATATACATACTATGTACAGTCCAACAAATTGGTTGTCTTTGCATATCCCAGCCTGAAAGGACACTGAGTTCTGAGTAGAGAGTCAGGAATAGTATATTACCCTGTGCCCTGCTGAAGGGCCCAACAGAGACAGCTTGCTAGTTCAGAGATCTGAAACCTCAGTCTTCCAATCATTAGCCACCACTACCTTATAACCTCTTTTACCGTGATAATTCTGTCTATTCACTTCTAATGTTGAATTTATTCACAGTATTTCCGATCTGTCATACTGAACTACACCATTCCACTCCAGTATGAAGTAAACGCTGTACTTTTTGTGGCCACCAGGTGGCAGTAATGCGCTGTGATGAGTGTAGCTAAACCTATACCAAACCTCATAAGGAAAAAGTCTCCATGATTGAGTCAAATGCAGCAACACTGTCAGTTTTTCATGATTTTTAAAATTATTGTGGATTATATTATTAAGTAATTGAATAACCTTTTGTTTGGATTGGTCAGCAGACCAGAGCTTGTCGTTGGCTTTGCGTTACATGTTACATGCAGGAAATACCTGTCAAAATAAAAGACTCTAAACCATATGTCAACTCTAAACCATGTGTAGATATATATATATATATATATATATATATATATATATATATATATATATATATATATATATATATACACACACACACACACATACACTATATGGCCAAAAGTTCATGGACACCTGACCATCACACCCAAATGTGGGCCTTCCCTAAACTTGGAAGCACACAATTGTATAGAATGTCTTTGCATACTGTAGCACTAAGATTTCCCTTTACTTGAACTAAAGGGCCCAAACCTGTTCCAGCATTACAATGCCCCTGTGCACAAAGCGAGCTCCATGAAGACATGGTTTGCCAAGATCGGTCTGGAAGAACTCGAGTGTCCTGCACAGAGCCCTGACCTCAACCCCACTGAACACCTTTGGGATGAACTGGAACTCTGACTGCACACCAGGTCTCCTCACCCAACATCAGTGCTTTACCTCATTAATGCTCTTGTGGCAGAATGAGCACAAATCCCTACAACCATTGGGTTGTTCAAAAAGCACATATGGGTGTGATGATTAGGTGTCCACAAACTTTTGGTCATATAGTGTGTTTATATATATTTAATATATATAAGGTATTAAACCGTGTGTGTATATATATATATATATATATATATATATATATATATATATATATATATATGTATATATGTAGTGATTGGCCAAGTTACCTGAGCAAATGTTGTTTTTTTTTTTTTTTTACAACTCTACAGTTGCACATGGTGTAATAAAGTTATATCGGTGAAATGTATTTTTCTGGAGAGATCTGAAATCAGCAGTTAGGTTATTATTGCACTCTTGAGCTTTGGTGCTTCCTGTACAAGCAGAGGGTTTGTTCCTGTTCCGACAGTGTGGAAGAGTGACACTTTCTGCGCACTTGCGCACTACCCTGAAGGCTATGCAGCTTCTTGTTGTTCCCCCAAGCTTTTTTCCCCCCACTGTATCTTGAATTAGAGCTTTAATTAGAAGTAGAGCTTTATTAACAATGTCAGCAGTCGTGCACGTTTTGCTGCCCTTCTTTCTCTGCATTGCTTTGGCGAACACTGACATTTTCAACAATGTGCTGGTGGACATGTCCTACGATCACTACGCTGAGAAGAGAGTGGATCAGCTTCCTGCCTTTCTGGCCATGCCGTTTAACTGCCTCGTAAACGTGGGTTACGTTATAGTTGGTGTTTACTGGCTGAGCAGGAGGATGGATGATCCCCGAGCCGCTTACGCGAAGGACGTGTTCGCGCTTATGGCCCTCGCGTACGGACCGGTTCAGTGGACGCGCCTGGCCACCCTGCGCCGCGCTCCGTCCGTCCTGGACCAGTGGTTCACGCTGCCCATATTCGCGTGGGTGCCGGTGTGGTGCCGGGTCATTACGCACGGCTGGTCCGCTCGCTACGCGCTGGCTGTGGAGGTGTGCTCTGTGGCGAGCTACGCGCTGGCGCTGCTGCATGAGCGAGGCTTTGACTTGGCTCTCGCTGCTCACATCGCGGTGGCGGTGCTGCAGGCCGCCGCGGCTCAGCGCACCTCCGGAGACGCGGTGTCTCTGCGCTACTTCACACACGCAGCGCTCTCCTGCGCGGGATTCGTGCTTTTAAAGCTCCTGGACCACGAGCTGGCCAAATTCTGGCTCTTTCAAACTCTCACTGGACATTTCTGGTCCAAAGTGTGCGACATTCTGCAGTTCCACTACGCTTTCTGCTTTCTTACGCACCTTACGCAAATTGCGCACAAACGGACGTCATAAATCAGTGACGTTGAAACCAGACCAGGACAAGCTGCCAAGTCAAGTGGCTTTATTGTCATTTCAACCATATACAGCTAGATAGGACACAGTGAAACCAAACAACGTTCCTCCAGGACCATGGTGCTACAGAACACAACACAGAAGTACAAGAGACTACACATTTTTTACACAAAGTGCACATGCAACATGTGTAAACAGCACAAGACAGTACAATGACTACCAAAACAGGACACTAGGCACAGTAAGAGACAGTGCAGCACCGACCAGTACACAGTTCTAGTAAGAAAGTGAATCAGATATGACAGTAGTGCAAAAGGGTAACAATATAAGTTGCTGTAAATGTAAACATAACATACTATGACATAGTATTCAGCAGATACGCTTATACTATATATAGACATAGTAGTTACTGGGGTAGCAGCCAGATAGAGAGAATAAATAGTGACAAAAAATTATATACAATATTTTATAAATAAATATGCCAGTGCCTTAATATCAATATGCCAGTGTCTTAATGGACATTACAGTAACATTAATAATGTACACTGCTTTTGTAATCCTTTTTATTCTAAAAAGATGTTATCATTTTTAAAGCAAATTTGTTTCAATGTATTTACAATTAACTATTAATTACTTACATTATTATATAGCATTAATATCATTCATTATGTCTATTAAGAGCAGCTCAAACTGCTTTAAAGAAATTCTAGAAATTAAATAAACACAAAGTCATTTCAAATTCATGTTCAAGTGAAATAAAGGAAGACGAATATAGAAATATAGAAATAAAGGAAGACGCTCAAAATTAGAATAAGGTACATTAGTAATACATTTTATTTTTTTAATCAATATAAAAAAAACTAATATAAAAAATGTTTTCTGATGCCATTTAAAGTTGTAGCGAAGGACTGACAGATATAATGATTAATGCACATGAGCAAAGTGCTGC